>VKOC01000007.1:3084595-3195019 GCA_009364415.1 Spea multiplicata
GCTAGTCCCAGTCTTGCATAGGAGGAAAAGTGGGCGGGGCATAGTTAAACACCTCAGAGAAAGAAGAAAGACTTCTTCTCAAATCCAGAGAGCTCACAGGTATACTTTTTCGCCCAGTTTTTAGAACATCATTATAAAGATAATAAATAATAAATGAATCCCCCATTTGACTGCATACATATTTTAATTAGAATTTAATTAGGTGGGGGTTTTTTTTAGCACCGATAAGAACTGTTAACCTTGAAAACCATAGTAAAAATTCTCTCCCGTGTTGCACTTTTTTCAAAGTTATTCCAGTAAAATATAATGTGTCACTATATAAATAAGATGTTAATATATAACCCATACAGTCATGCTCAGGGCTACTCATGGGTGTTTATTGCAGAAAAAAAATGAAATTTTATTCTCTAAGAATTGCAAGGGCATACACATTGTAGCAATAATATTTCTTATCTAGACAACACACATTGAATACATCCACCAATGTTGCCATTCAATTATGTACCTAATCCTAAATTGTGTGAAAAATATGTTTTCGAGATTGCAGGAGCCTGTGATTCCCATTAAATTAGTAATACAATTTCACCATAGAAGACAGTAACTGATTATAGAGGAAATTATATGCCTACTCAGGATATGTTTACTTATTCTACATGTCTTATAGAGAACTATAATTTAAAATCAGCATAATAGCTTGTTTTCTTGCAACGAGTTAGAGGAAAATACTAACGCAGTAAAAGTACAGAATGTGCCTCGACTTCAAAAGATATCGGAATAGAAATCCTGACATTCCATTTTTCAAGACACTGATTTAACTTTCCTCGCACACCATTAAACTTTTGTAAATTGGGTACAAGTGTACATTTTTTTTAATTTGTATATTTAGATACAACACAATAACAATACAACAAATCTGAAAATCATTGTAGATGATTTAATTTATTCATTTCTGTATGTACAAAAAGACAATTTTAAAATACATTTTTTTTTGAGTACTCGCGTACAGCTTTTTTGTTTTTCTATCTGAAAGTAATGGTTTTTAGAAATTAATATTTCATTTAATTATAAACTAATGATTATGCCAGGCTAACTTACCACAATTAAATATAGAATTTTAAAAAATCGAATTTGAGCACCTGGAAAACCCCATATTAAGAAGAAGAGCCTGAAGATTGCCCCTGTGTGAGTTGGGTCAGGGGGGGGTAATTAAATTACTAGTGAAAATCTATGGAGTTAAACAGTGCCTACTACAGCAGCCACCAGGTTTTTGAATAAAGGCAGTTTATTGGAACAAAATGAAATAAATGTTTTTTCAATGCTAAACTACATTACTGTACACAACACTAAATACGGTAAATGTATAACGCTCAAGGAAAAATACCTTTTCTATGGCACTTCCCCTATAAAAGACTGCCAAAGGCTCTATTTATTAATGCAAATGTAATTATGGGTCTAACTTCATGTAATACTTCACATTTGCAAAAACCTGTTTTCTAAGCATTAAGCAACATAATGCTATTTTTATTTTACCAACTCTTTTTTTATCCTGAATCAGATAATTGATGGAACCCATTATATATTTGCTAATTTCTGGGAATCTGCTTGATACCAACAAGCAATCATACACACGGAAGACATGCATTTATGAAAAATCAAGCTTGTGAAGAAGACAAAAATAATCCCAGCATTTCTTGGATACAAAAACTTTCAGAAATGACATTAATATGTGCCTCTTCACACATATTTCACTTGTATGACTACTTTAATTTATGGGCGAGATATTGTATTTATATTTTAGTAAATTGTGCTCACAAGTGCCACTCTGACAAAACAATACTTCATGCGATGATGCAGATCACAAGAGCAGTCAAATGTCCTTTTAGCATCTGAGGAGAACATGGAACATTGATTGATAACTTTTTTAACGCCTCTCTTATGGGATACAGTCCAGTGACTAATGTCAGGGCTATATTTTTGTATTAGAATTAATCAATTCTTAATAAAGTGCTTGGTGTTGGTACTATTGAACTAGCTTAAAATGTTTCTTGGTCCATGGAGACCCGGTGATGTTTGCATTGTTTGAGTTGAAGTAGATAAATTGAAGTCAAGGCTGCTTGTGTAAAACTTCCATTTCCCAACATTTGTAAATATTGAAACCTTCTTTTTTTGAAGCACAAGGAAGATTGCCTTGAAATTGATTTTTGATAAGCAGGAAATGGCTTACAAATCTGCTATGATATGAGAAGGATGTATATTTTAAAGAAAAGAAAATGTTAGAAGAAGTGGTCATACTTTAAAGCTACCCAGTCAAAGGCTTAGATGTAACCTAAGGAAGATCCCTAAGAGGATGGTAGATAAGCGGAGCAGCTTTCCAGGAGAAGAACATTCATAAGAGGTACAAAGTGCATATACCCCCTCCTTATTTATTTACCTCCCCTGCTGTGCATGGGTTGGAGACCCCTTTTTCTATCATTTATTTTTTAAAACATCATTTAATTTTGTGAGTTATAGGGGACGTCATGCAAGTTCACATGGAACGTGCATACTTCCGTCTGTAATTTAAAATATCATACACTCGTAAACAGCTCACAGATTGATGAATTTGTTAGTGTTAGCATGCAAGGTCATGTGACTGAAGTTGAGTCTGGTGAGCCGAGTTAACTCTTAACCCGACTTACCACTCAACTTCTTAGTGAATATAGCCACACGTCTCTATTTCATTCCAGTTGCTACACTCCCTACAGACACACCAGGGTTGTTACTGGCTGCCCATCCTGAACACACTTTGACACAAAAAGTCAAAAAGCCAAATTTTAAGCCGCTCTCCGTCCACTTCCGCTCCCATTCCACCCACTAAAAACTGTTTGAGAATAGCACTGGCACTATGTTCAGCTAGTCCTGACCCTTCACTCCCCCAGAAGAGAGAGAGAGTTCCTACCCTGAGAACTTCAGGGTTCACTTTTGACATGTAACATTGTAAAAAATACATTTTCAGTTCCTACAAATATTTACATTTTCCAGATATCCTAACTTACGTCATGACGAATTCTCATGCGTGTATAAAATGAAAGCTCACTTTAACATGTAAGTAAATGTTCTGTTCTGTTTACTGTAGCCCTTTAATACATTAAATATTAGTATTTGTAATTTTGCTTTTTTATTTAATTGTATAAAAATAGTTTTTTTTAAGTCTCTGGCAACCATGTACCATCCTTTCCCTTGAGTCAGATGAGAATTAAGTGTTCCCTACGTTAGTATTAATGAAGCACAATTTTTCATGATTAATGTATCATTTCTACAAAGGGTTTTGGTATTTAACAATACCAAGAATGATGTATTTGATGCTGCATTTAGTTACCAAAATATTAAATTCAGTTGAATAGGTGGAACAGCACTTTCAATGAGGATATCACAAAACCTGCACTGTTGATGTTCTCCTGTAACTGAAGCCAATGACACAAAATCATTATCAACATTGAAATAGATTTTGACTGCAAATTTAAACTTAAAAGGTCCCAAATAAGGACCTCTAAAGAACCTCTAAAGTTTAAATGGAATTCAGTGATTCAGTTTGCATTGCTTTTAATGTCCCTCCAAAGCATGCATATATATATTATGTTATAACATATAAGCAACAGTATTTAGCGTTAGGACCCACCTACATTGGAGTACTTTGGCGTAGTGGTGGGCATAGCATAATATGGCCATATAATGTGACTAAATCTCCAATTTTGTCATCTTAGAAAGGTGTTTTTAAGTAGCTTTAAGTAGAGTCATGAGAGTTTATAACCTATTTGATGTGAGTGCGCTGATTTAGAGATTATGTATGATTTTAGTCTTCAGCAGCACCCCTTATAATTAATGCTAGTTCAGGTGAGTGCTTCCTTTTTGTATTTGTTTATATATGTGTATTTGGTATAAAATGTCATTATAATGTTTTATTATAATGTGCATATTTATTTTCAAACTCATCTGATTTGAAATCCACAGGCTTTGTTGTAACATTTGGATTCTTTTAAGGAATATCCAGTTTGGGAAAGAGTTATCTTCCAAGAGCAGCACAGCAACAAGTGCACTAAATCATTGCAAACAAGCAAAGTAATCCATTAATTGTATTATACCTAATAAAAATCTAGCACACCAGTAGCATAGGAATAAATCAGTATACTTACCCCTTCATGGCACTCTTGTTTAGCTTCTTGTTTAAGGACACCCAAAAGATAAATACTTTTTATTTTTTGGGGGTGGTTCCCACAAAACTTAATGATAATCCCCAATAAAGAAACGTTCTTTATGGGTTTATGAATGGCTGAATATCTTACACAGATACATGGAAGGAGTCAGCATCATATATATACACAGCTTCAATAGATTCATCACTGACTAAAGTACAGCTTTAGGATCTTATACAGATGAGAGGATTAGTACGGATAAAACCAGATAAAGATTGTTCGGCTGCAGTCAGACTTAAGCTGTAACAGAGCCAGTTTTTTTCTTTAAACTTCTGAAGATTTGGTATCAGAATCTCAACCTGGGGACCCATAACAGAAATTCAGTAACAATTCCATATGCATGTTCACTTATCACCTTGATGAGGATATTTGTCTTCTGATGTTGAGTGTCACAGTCTTTTCCTCTAGAGTGTTATTCCTACAAATGTATATATATATCCCTTGTAAATGAATTCCTCTAGGAAATATAACAAAAAGTTGATGCTCACTCATTCAAAATACTCTGTTGTGATTTTTTTATTGATAAACCCTTGTAGATCTGTTCTTCTCACAAATATAGAGCTACAAAACAAGATATATCATGTAGCCTAGAATTTTCAAACAGTATAATTTAAAGTATTAATAATAATAATAATAATATAATAATATAGCTCAAAGAGTGTTTCTATTGAGTAGTTGCAATCAATGTTTTTTTTTCATGGAGCCCTCTGGGGTAGTTGAAAATTAAACATGAAACATAATGTAATTAATCCAATTAACTCTTTGGGTGCCTGGGTGGTGGACAGGGAAAATGAATCTAGATAACCAGGAATGGCATATAATAGAGTGGTTCTGACGTAAAGATAGACCAGTTTACATCCGAAAATACTGAAAGTGTGAATTGTTGGGTTACTTTAAGGAAATACTTAAATCACTGGCATTATAGACTATAAGTAAAAATGAGGCACACCAGCTAAGAAACTCTGATGCCTTGTGATTAGCAGCGCATGGTGGTTCATACAGCCGCGATGCTTATCCTTAAAATTACGTTTTTAGCGGCAGAAGAGCCACTTCAAGAAAATCTTTCCACGCCGTATGTCAACTTCCCCTGGGATTAAACGTAAAGTGAATTATAAAGATAAAGTAGCATAGATTATTGGTTCCTGTGTTGTACGATGTTGATATTACCATCAGCAAAATGTAAGAGGCGCACATTTATTGGAACAATCACTTGGTAAACATTAAACCCATCAGGTGGCAACAGTCAATTCCGTATCTCTCAAAGCAGAGCATTGTTAGCGGACAATTTAGTCTGTGTTTACGGACAGTTATCTGCTTCATTTCACACTCTGCACTTCAGCAGTCTCTTTCTCTAAGTACTGTAAGTCAATATGTTATGCGGCCAGAAAAGTAGTCTATCCATTTCTACCTGTGTGCACACTCTTCTTGTGACACATATATCTATGTGTTATATATCATTGTTCACCTTCTGTTTTGTACATATTTGCAATAACTTTAAAACTGTTACATTCATCCACTACAGAACATTAAGTATCTCAATAACATAAAAGGACAAGATAGTTTGACTTTTTTTTTACATATTTCTTTTTGCATAAGTTTATTGAATTGCTAAAAAATATTATTGAATGGCTTAGTCCCAAGATTCCTTAGTGACCCAATATTTAATCCAAGTAAAAAAAAAATTACATTTATGCATAAAATACAGGATAGAATATAAGCACAAATTTGTTTTATGGAAAAATTATAGTGAACTTCATGACGAATAAGTGTCACAAACATACGTTTCTCCTCTTCGTCCTCTAAGGGGACACTTAGGCAAGTGATGTCCAAACCAGCTTCTTAATCCACTTCTATTGTTCCACCATTCATTTATAAATTGGTATTGATATTTGTATTCGGGTGTTGAACACATACCTCAGGATTTGTTATTATTAATAAGCAGATCAAAGGAAATATATTTCAATTAAAAGATTAAAAGATCTCTGGAACAGCTCATTTAAAAATTTTCATGTAGGGTCATACTTCGAAAACAGCCTAAAAGCATTCTTACAGAGCAGAATGAAGTTCTCATTGAAGTTGCAAATGCATAGTAATATAGCAAGAATTTGGTGAATGGACCATAAAACCTCATAAATAAAAAGCTCATCCACAACTTTGTTAATAAAAATAATAATAAATAAAAAATTCATATATATATATTATATATAATATATATAAACAATTTACCGCACATAGGTGCAAGACTGCAGAGTTAATAACACATTTTTTTCTGTTTTAATATGGGCCTTTAGACCATATCTCTTTGGATATTGTTTAGACTTACAAAGGAAAAATACGAGAGGGTTCCCAGGTATGTTAATGTGTTGTGTACAGAAATAGAGAGCCCGTTTATTTCCATAGATATTCTAGAGCAAGTTCAAACAATAGCTACTAAATCAGTACACATTATACAGGCTAAAACATTCCAAGAACAATAAGGATTCTAAACATGTATAGCTTAAAAGAAAGACAAGAAAGAGGAGATATGGTAGAAACATTGAAATTCATAAAGACGTAGATCTGTAGAAAGGGCACATATTCCCAAAAAGAAAAAAAAATGTCAGGATAAAAAGTCATAGTCTTAAAGGTGAGGGCCAGTGGCTTAGATGTAAGAGGGTTGTGGGGACCTTCTAACAGATCTGGTAGAGCCTGATATAGCAAGGGAGTCAAACCAGACATAGGACAGAAATAAGGCTTTTATGAACATGAGGTAAGGTGAAAGACCAAATAACTTGTTAGATCTTAAAGTGGGTAGAAAAATGAGACATTGTATGCACCATCAACTACTATTTAGAAAAACTCTACTACAGATGATCATTTTCAACCAAAGGGCTACCTTTCATTGCAGATATACAAATATCCAACAAAAATACGTTTTACTGCTAATTAATCATCCAAGTCGACCAATTTGTATTACAATGACCATCATCATCATCATCATCACCATCATCACCATGTTGATCTTTTGTGCTTAAAAATCTGAAGGTGAACATTTTGACAGGGTCTGTTTTTCTACAGACATAAAAAAAAACAGAATGTTGCAGAATCTCATAATACCTTTTTTATTGGACCAATAGTATTTAAAATAATAGACCAGCTTTCGGGAGTCCTCCCTTTATCAAGTCAAAGGCATTTCTCAAACGCCAGTACTCTACAGACATTGTAAGTTCCGCATTTATATAACTCAAATTGCTTGAGATTGTGTTTTCATGGCCATAAATACCCTGAAAACATAGTTGTGGAATAGGTCACCTCCATATGCTCAGTGCCATAAAACAGCAAAGAACGATAGCCTGTTAAGGTCCAAGCTGATATTTCACAGCCTGTAGCTCAGACGATAAAACCTCTCCCTATTTTTTAAATCAAGACACCAGGTTGAAAGACCTTAGGGCATGTAATCTGTATTCTTATTTTTGGTTATTTTTTTTAACAAAACTTTTAGCTTATAGCATAGTAACTGTTCTTTATTTTGGCTTAAATGCAGTTACTGTAGTAAGATTACAACATGCCTACCATTATAATGTAATTAATTAATTTAATTCAATGTTTATAAATTGATAGTGTTGTTCCATATCTGAAGTGAGTATTTTTAGCCCTCTTCTTATTGAAAATGAATTATAATGATTAATTGTACATGGGCGCACAAATATTTGCTCCCTCATAGATAAAGACAAAAAAAGGAGCTTTTTAACATGTTCAAGATATACTATGAATGAGTGATTATTTTATAATCACAATGTTTTGAGACAGCATTAATTCAGTCACAGTGAATAATCTGAAAGCAGACAATAATATTTTCTTTTTAAAATAAAAATCAGCATATTTATTCGTATTATAATCTCTGCTTTAAAAACTATAATAAACTGTCACAGTGAAATAGTATATCAAAAACAACGGAGAAATGATGTTATAAAGTTAAAAATAAAAACACATTTCAGTTATAATTATGTTCATTTTAAGAAATGTAGATTTAGGCCTTTATCATAAAATTATCAAAAAACACTGCCCCCACTGCCCAAATGGCAACATATGTCAGTTGCCATTTAGAAAGTCACACCACTATAATTAAATGCATTGTTGTCTTTTTTTCATGTTGAACGTAAGTCAGCCAAAAGTAAGTGAATATCTGTGCATGTCCAAGTGGGTCAAAAAGTTTACAAAGGGTAATCTTATGGCAAAATGGCGGAGCTTCCATTGATGTCCTCTCTCGCTACAGTCAGGGGAGTGGACCTCAGCGAAAGCTCCCCATTTTGGTGGAAGTTCGCCAGGAGGTTATGTTCCACGGAGAAAGAAAGAAGAAAGAAAAGAGAAAAAGCGAACAAGAAGATGCAAGACACGGAAGCATAAGTAGTCAGCAGAGAAGGTAGGGAGCCCACAAATATTTTGCTTTGTTTTCTTCCATATTGTTGGGGTCTGCCCTCCTTTACCGAGATTCGTATGAATGGACGAATCCAAATGCACAAGTCTAATATCTGTCCATTGTAATTACAAGTAAATTTCAGAAGGATGTAGATATTTGACAAATGTGAGGAATGTTTAACATTTTGAACGTTGCATCTCATTTAGTTCATGGCGCAGATCAGTTGGACCCGGATTCACCTCACTAGAGCTCATTATAATTGGATTTGTTGAAACTGCTTGTCCAATTTGTGCATACAAGTAAAAATCATTTCCTGCCAATTTATTTTCTTTTAATATTGTTTACTATATAAAAACAATTCTCCTTGTTACAAAACTACCTTTAGAGTAATGTTTACTGTCTCCTGCATCTTTTTAATGTTTGCATTTACTTTCTTACTACTCTACCTAAAGGTTGTACATTCTATCAAGTTTCCTAAATGAAGGATGTCAGTTGTTAAATTTCTTTAATCTCTGCTTTATGGCTGTATGTTAGCCCCTCCTGGTTTTAAAGGAGCCGTTCATACGCTTATCTTATCTTAGATAGGGTTCTGTTATAAAAGTCTTTTTAAGATAAAGCACAATGACCCTGATTTTTCAGTATGAAACTGTTAAATCTTAATGTTCGTAGCTTGCAACAGGGGATGCATTGGGTTACCCATTGATGAGTAATTGTCTTATTCTTAAACGTTCTATAATAGAATATGGAAGATTGGATATTCACAGGGTGGAAAGAGGAGTCATTCTGCTATCTAGAAATGATATACAGAGGCTTACAAATAGGCTCCTGGCATTACCTATATTATAGTATTTGACTATAAATGCATTTTCCAAATAGCGTATGTGCCCAAATTGTTGTACAATGTCAAATGTATTTTCCGTCACCGCAGCCCTAGGCTTGACCCAGTGCAAAGTCAACAACTGCCCTTCTATGATGGCGTCGTTACTGCTTAGCGCCAGGATATGATGGGCCACAATATGCCACGGTATTCAGGAACGCTGGGTTGGATTTATATTCCTAAAAGTAGTTTTGTACGGTGACATCCTGCCTCATAAAGAAATATACTCTGTATACCGAAAACCAATAATATGATGCCATTTCAATTTATAGAAACATGTATCAAAAAATAAGAGAAGCAAATGGTAAACTGAAAAATAATATATTGTATTTTGCTGCCATGTGCTATATATATATTAGGTATCTTAGAAAAGAGTGTGAATGGAACTTTATAAAATATAAATATTTTTACCTAAAAAGAATATTTAATATATATCATATAAATAAATATATATTGAATATACACATTCTAGTCAATATGCATAATAAGCATCCACGATAAAATTGCTTTTACTTTGCCTTTTAAAAGTCAATATTAGGTTCCAACAGCTGCTTCCAGCAGTGATATTATAAACTAATTGAATAATGCAATATGCATTAATTCGCGTAAGCCATATCATATATACTGTATATGGTATTACCTGAATCAAAGTGTATTAGTCCAAAATACCTATGTGATCATTCTGCCTATTATACATTTTTTCTTATAAATGTATACAATCTATGTGGACCTTACATATATCTCCTCTTAGAATATTTGGTGAAAATGTGTAGCATTAAGTAATAAATGATTCTTTTATTTTAATTATGCTATTAAAATTCAAGTATTTTTGAAGCTACAATAAAAGAGGCATAAGGGAAACATCTCGTTTCTATAGGGAAATTAAATGATTTCAATTGTCTAGCCAGCTAATAAACAGCGAAAGTCCTTAGCTCTAGCTAATGCGCCAAAATTATTTCATGCTTTATTTCTTCAAGGTTATTTGCCATACTTTAATATCTATAGAGATGTCGGCATTCTGTTTACCATATACATATCTAGCTTATGTGGTCTCTAAAGAATATCCTCAGTATTGCTGAGATGAGAATACTAAAAATGCTAAACTAATTTACTTTTCTTCCATTGGCACTAAGATATCTGTTCTGCAATCTTCAAATGATGAAATAACATTTCTCTTGGAAAGAAAAACCTATTTAACGTGGGAACTAGAAGACAAAATGGAATCACATATACCTTAGATAGCTGTATCTTGTAGATTTTCATAACATATGTCCGTCCTTTGGGATAAAGCATGTAATGAAAAAAAAAGAGATCACTTGACATTGTAGAACGAGTTAATAAACATTACATTAACACCTGTGAGAAAGAAATTAATTCAAACCCAAAGTAAAATACCAAAAGCTAGCTAATATTGTGAGTACAATTAGCACATTGCCAAGAACAAGTCTAAAACCAAAAATCTTTGTTATTACATGATATTAACTGTGCTGTATGTAAATAATTCTATATCAGCGTGTCCAATATATTCTAAAAGTACTGCCATCTATGCAATGTTTATTACTTATGCTGAAAGTAGTATACTTTGTGCAGTATCAAGAACATTTAATTTATATTCTATAAATCTGACAGTGCTACATGTGAGATGTTAGCATTGAAATTATGTATTAAATATGACATTAAAAAACATTGAAAAAACTCTGAACTATACATTTGTTGTCGACAGCCACTGTCATTGTCACTGTCCTATTGATGTTCCGTATTTGAAATTATTCTCTCTGATTGACTATTTTTTAATTATCAGTGTATTTCACCCTGGTTGATAAGATGAAGAATCACTAAGCTCCAGCTGCTGCAATAAGTAAAAAAAATGGAGTATAACGTCAATAAACTTCGCACCACACAAGGCACTTTCTCATTGACTACACTAGGCCAACGAGGTCTGTGGCAGCAGGTCCAGAGGGGCTTCAGTCCTCTGCCGCATAAACAGGAAACCAATCGGCCTTCTAAGGTGATGAGACTCCCTGTAGCATCACTGCTCAATGGGCTGGTGAAGAGAGCAATAACCAAGCTCCTGAACTGGCCCGTTAACACTATGGTTGGCACAGTCTCCACACTTGACTTCTGCCGTGCACTGCATGCTTTGATATCCCACTGTACAGAAGAAGGATGGTGGTGCGTGGGGGGGGGGTGGTGGCACTACATTGGATTATACCTAGGTCAGTGCCGAAGAGTAATTGCCCATTGCTCATCGGCTCAATAAGACGCTTGAAGAGACGTGGCACGACGCTGTGTCTGCAGCTTTGGGACAAGCAAAGACAAAAATTATTTCTTCGACATATTTTTATTCTTTAGAATTCTTTAGAATTCTTTGGAATTAGTGTTAAGTTAAACTAGATGTCTTTTGCTAACTTGAATTACTATGTAGCTGTCAACAGCATGAGCTGATTACATGGATTAAAATTATCAAAATACATCTTGAAATGGCAGTAATTATGACACCCCCATCTTATTCCATACAGTAAGAAAGCTTCATTATTATTATTATTATTATTACTTTTTTTTTGCTAATTTTATTATTCTTACAACCCCCTAACTGGCAGTTAAAAGATTATTGGTAAACCTTATCGCTCCCAGCAAGCAATTGATTATATTACATTTACTTGATAATTTATGCCGTATTGCAAACCAGATTAAGTGCTCAAAAGTTGTACAACCAAATCATGTTTTCAATGCCAATAAATGAATAAGTTTAATCATTTAACAATCAGTAAGTCAATACCATACAGCCCCCGAAATTAACTTTCTAAATGGACTGGAACTCTTCAGATTATATTTTTTGGAAATGCTGCCCTACAGATAGGTCACAATAAGTCATGGGAATGCCAACATTGGCGGCTTCTGTTTAATCTTTAAAGGGTCATTTACTGAACAATCAGTATAGGGTTTTGCTGCTTGCAATCACCACTTAAAATATGTTGTGTAGATCTGGAATGAGATTGAATACTTTGCCATCACGAACATGATGTTCCACTGCCACAGCATGAGACATAACTGAAGAT
Organism: Spea multiplicata; assembly: GCA_009364415.1. NCBI lineage: Eukaryota > Metazoa > Chordata > Amphibia > Anura > Pelobatidae > Spea > Spea multiplicata. Next base: position 3,097,163 of record VKOC01000007.1, read on the forward strand.
ATTAACAATATTGCTTTTCAGATGCGGATATCCTTAAAAATATTTTCTATTGGATAGTTTGAAACTTGCAGAACTTGTAGAAGTACTATACTGGTATTTGACTCTGTATATATATCTGTGACTATGAATAATATGACTTTTTAATTTTTTAACCCCTTAAGGACAATGGGCGGTCCCAAAACCCATGGAAAACAATGCATTTTGAGCCTGTACATGTGCGGGCTTTGTCATTAAGGGGTTAATATTAACCTTTTAAATATGTAATTACTAATAGTGCATCAAGCATTTTTTTTTACTTAACAAGAAAAGTATAAAACTTTTCCTTAAGAGCTGGAAAAAACATGTATGGAAAACATGTTTAAGTTTGATATTAGCGTGAAATAGCTAACAATGTAGTACTAATCACATGGGAAATTGTTCTAGTATTTCAAGAGTTAACCATGCTTCAGATTGCATTTCATATGCTAACAAGCTTTATCCATGTGATAAAAATATAACCTGATTTTTACACCAATTCTGTACATTGTGTGCCTTCTTGTCTATGTGCAATCAAAACTAGTATTGTAATACCCAAATCTGGCATAGAATTGTTTCTTTGAGGCTAAATTGTATATATACGCCTGCTAGACGTTTTTCTGGAGAATCAGTTAATTTTCGTAACTAGCAGAACAGCTCTTTTAATGAAAATTTAAATTTCTAATCAAGTGAAATGTGTAGAAAATCTGCAAAGGTTTTAGACAAAATAAGAAGAAATCTAGCCAAAACCGCAAAACCTGTTGGTAGCAGATCAGAATGAAATTATTAAGTGTAGGCATTTTTGACTCTTATTTAGTTCTCTGATTTTAACATTTGTTTTTTGGCTAGACCCCCCCCCCCTAAGGAAACGTGTTGTGCAGCAAATGTTAATGCCGGTCTTAGACTATGAAGACATCGTTTACCATTCCACACTGCAGACCCATCTCGGTACAGCTCTGTACAATGCGCTGTGGGATTATAACACACATCACTGCAAAACGTTATAAGAGCTAAACTGGCTAATGCTTGCCTTCAGGCACACTCTCCACCTTGCTTACTTCATAACCACATCGCTGGAAGGCTCCCCCCACTACCTCGCTCACTCTTACTGCCCGCACGTCCTACAATCTCAGATCTTACTAAGTGCCCCTCACATGAAAAAGGAAGCAGGATGAGGTGCATTCTCTTTCAGAGCTCCTCACATGTGGAATAGCCTCATAGATTCAGTCAATTCACCCAATAGTCCAAAATCCTTGAAAATCAGCCCCTCTCAAGATTTTTTTTGCTGTTACAAGATGACAAACTCGGATTTACACTGTGCATACCTACTGTTGTTTAATAATATCAATATCTGTAAACGCTGTATGTAAAACAGATTCTGTGCTTGATCCCCAGGACAACAAGAAAACAAGAGCAATCTAAATGTATTTTTCATTGTAAAACACTTTTTAAATAAAACAAAACATAACAAATAAGTCTATATAAAATGTTTGCATTTCTAAAATGTTTGCAGAAGACAGTTGGGTGCAATGCAGAAGAGAACATCTAGCTAATCTGTTGCATGACAACAAGCATTTGGAGACCGGGCAGAATACAGGTACTTCACATGGACCAGAAATGAGCCTGAGACTAGCTCAGCGCACCGACACCTTTTCTTTTCCCTGTTTGCATATACTTGAGGTTGTTGGCTCCTCATCAGTCTGGTTGCAGCTTGCTGTCCAGGGGTTAAATGGGAGGAGGTTTAATTGCACCTCCCCCAACACATTAATAAGGTTTTGGTAGCCGTATAAACTGCTTTGTGTGCCCACTATGTAGGAGGTGAGAGTAGGTTCTCACCCTATTGAGAGTGAGCCTTGATGTGTCGAGTGAGCTTAATTATGCTTTGGCCAATTCATATAACCAAAACCTCACATTTATATTATGTTTAAATATTTGTTGACAACTTTATTAGGGTGAGAAGCGCAGACAGTTTTTGGTTTTTTTTGTATACATTGTACACTGTATTTGCAGCAGGCTCACACTGTTTGGTAGGCCTCGTATTATGCGTTTGTATTATTTGAGCTGGAGACTAGCTTAGAGCACCGACATTTTTGCTTTTCCATGGATCAGAAATGGTTTAGAATTCAAGAACTTATATGTAGTAATAAAATTGCACTAAGATCTGTTGATGAGATATCCAAAGATCTGAGAATTCCAATATCTTTATTTGAAACCTATCAGTCTTATCTTATTATGTTATTTTGATGAATTTGAATGCAATTCCCACATTTGTGTAGGAATATCTGCAATTTGTCAGAAGACACATAAATAGAAACACATTCAACCATTGAAGAATAGCCCAATGTACAGTTGCTGTTTTTTAATCAACCAAGCATCAAAGAACTTTATGTGTGACTACTTCTGTAATTGAGGTAGTTTATGTGTGACCAGTTCTTCCGTAATTGAGGTAGTTTTTCAGATGTCGTTCATATTCCTTTTGTTTTGCGTTGCGTAGCTTTGGCTACATGAAATGACCATACTGTAGACTTCTAGGTAGACGGCAGCACTTTTCAGAATCGAAGGTGAAATAACAGACTCCATATACCCCGACAGCACATTTTGTGAGTTGTAACTAAAACGTATACCACAAGATAGCTGTCAAACTTCTTGACAAGTAAAGGCACTGCAGATTGTATTAAATAAAAACAGTTTACTTTCCATGCTTTTAATGTCTCTTTGCATACTTTCCAAAACTAGTTAGCTTTATTTTAACTGGTTTGTTCACCTCTATTTCCCATGATATGATTTTTTTGACATCAAATTCAATTGTTCTTCTTTCAGGTATTTTACCAAACAGTTGAAACTGCAAAGACACATTTCACACAATTAACATAGAAATGTGTGATCATTTGTTTGTATAGATTTGCATTTGGTTGAGCAGTTTGCACAAACATATTCAATTAAGAATTTAATTTCCATTTATATGCAAATCATTCCATTGATACACATGGCTGGCTTTACAATTAATGAGACAACACATTATAAAGTATATAGTTGTCTCATTGCCTTCTTATTGATGTCAACCATGTTTCATTTTTCTTTATCTCTGATTAACCAATTATATGATTTTCTTCCACTGTTTCTTATTTCCCGTACTTAACAAAGGGTAATAAAATAATGATAACCTAATTTCTATGTAAATAATAACCGCATGGATTGTTTAGTGAAAAGAAATGAATTCAGTCGTGGAAAACATTGGCAACCAAATTACCATTTCCAGACCAAATTAGTAGCTTCCTCCATAAGTACATTTTTAAGGTCACCTTTTAGAAGATTTTGTTCCTGAATAGTAGGAATAGATTTACATCCAGGTGCGCATTAAGCCAGGCAGCCCAGGTACACAGCACCCAGGCAACAGAGATGCTCCATGGTAGCTGCAGCAGCTCACACAGAGAGTGCAAGCAACAGTGAGGACACGACTACATGTGCAAGGTAAGCTGGAGAGGGAAGAAGAGAGAGCATGCTAGTTGCACTGTGGATGGGAGAGGGCGAAGGGGAAAGAGGGGATTTGACAGGGAGAGGAAGAGTAGGAGACAAGGGGAAATGCTAAAGAAATGGAGAGGCCAGAGACAAGGAGAGGATGAGAGAGAAGAAAGGAGAGAGTGGGAGAAGGGCAAGGAGGTGATGGTGAGAGAGAGGATAAGGATAAGAAAGAGGACAAGAATGAATGTGTGTATGTTTTTGATGTTAGTGTGTGTATACAAGTGTATGGTGTTAGTGTGAGTGTATGAACTTATGGTGTTAGTGTGTGTGTGAGCATGTGGTGATTGTTGTGTGTGAGCATATGATGTTAGGACATGTGTCACCATATGATGTTAATCTACGATGTTCGTGTGTAAGAGTACCGGGAGAAGGAGGGATATGTATGATATAGTATTACTGTGAGTATGAGTATTAGTGTATGGTGTATTATTTACGTGGGAACGCTTTGACAATATTGCACTCTGGCGCCACTAACCCTGGCCTCACACCTAAAACTTTATTCACTTGGTCAATTCACCAACCCTGAGTTTGCTTTCACTTTATTTTGACCGATGCTTGAGGATGGGCTTACTATTTTGTAGGATGCGTGAGGTACATGTTATATAAATCTGGCTTTCAAGAACTAAATTGCTCATCCAAGATTAGAGAAGGGGAAATAGGTGAATTCATCTAGAGTTTCTCCTGTATATTTTCTTAAAACTGAAAACTGACAATGGGTTTTCCTGTTTTTTTAAGAAACAAATGCAAAACTTTGTCAGGGCATCCAACTATAAATTGAACTTGAGTGTCCGTATTTGTAACGTCCAAAATGTAAAGTTGCCAGCGCATACAAACAACTCACAAACTAGAAAATCTGCACACTGGTTTGTGAGTGTCATCATAAGGAAGCCGAGTTAGCCCACATCTGTCTAGTTGTATGGTATGTATGTGCTCTTAATAACCTTTTGCATTCAAGACTTTAAAATTGAGACATTATTAACAGAACAAAAAGTAAAATAAAAGCCTAGAGAAACAAATTATTCTCCCCGGCATTTATGAAAGAACTAGTTCATTCAGAATGACATGAGAATGAGCACACAAATTTGCATACAAGTAATATATATCACAGTGGATTCAGGAATGTTTCGGGCCACACAACCAATTAAAAGTAACACAATTGTTGACTGCATAACCTTTTTATATAAAGGAGCATCACTACACACTGAGGCTACATTTACATGATATGCGGAGCAATCCATTTCATCTGTCTGCTTTTTTCCTCTTTCATAATGCCAACTAATTTCAGCTTCTTTGGTTTCTCATAAACTTGCTAAATTGTTTGTGTAACACTGAGCATCCAACCGACTACAGTTATCATCCACAAATATTAACTTTGACACAAAATACTTAGGATCACTTATTCTTTTGATATTTTGTGAGAAACAATGGAAAACACAGTGAGTGTAAATTAAAATTCACCTTGGTGTACACTTGAGACAACTGAGCTGTTGGATCGAAATTCACCCGGAATCCAATCTCTTGCAGAATGCACAAGTAGTGACATGTGCGGAGAATGGATTAGTGGCTGACGGAAAGCGCGTCTTTGGGTTATAGTGATTGTTGCCATTGTGTAGCTATTACCATCGTATATACTCTATGTATGTCTTGCATTAAGCACACAATATACCTTTTTCTTTTTGGTAAATATCAATTTTGAATTAAATAGATTGTCGTTTTTGGCGAATTCAGAATGTTAAAGAAAACGTAAATGAAAAAGGATTTTGCTGCCCCATTTGAAGGCCCCATCATGAAAATGCAGATATTTGAGAATTTTGTTTTCTGTCTAGTATTAAAATGATTATTTCCAATTACAGCTTCTCATCATTTTTGCCTTGTATTGTTTTGCATTAACCCATAATTTAGAGTTATGCATTGTGACTATAATTTCCACCGTTATTAGCTATGAAGAAGAATTTTATTGATGCATTAACAATTCCACGGGCACTTTAAAATTAGATAAATATTCAAGAGATTTTCAAGTCGAACGAGATGGTTGATAAAGACAGATGTATCATGGTGGAAAAACAAAATGTGATGCCTTAAGCTTTTTATGGATAAAAGAACAGCATCTTCTGTAATGTTTTAAAGATGGAGCTCTTGTCTTCGGCATGTAAAAGGTTAAGAAACGCAGCATCCATAACTTCATTTTTAAAAAGACTCATTGGTTACTGAGAATTCTAGTTGTCAATGCTTTTTATGGTGGATGTTATATTTTCATATTTGACTAATCATAATGCCTGATAACTTCCTATGGTAGGCTACCCAGAGCTCTCTCTTGTGCTCACTCTATGCCACTCACTCTCTTCATCCCTACTTAACAGCTGCTTCCCCATTCTCCTTGACTGAGCTGTTAGATATCATTTTTAAATTGAAAAGATTGCCAGTTTTGACAAATTCAAAAATCATAAAGGCCCCATATTAAAAAGGGTTGCTCCTCCACCACTTCTGTTTCTCATTCTCTGCTTTTCTCCTTCTGCTCTGCTTTTCTCTGATTCTGTTTCTGGTAATCGGAGACAGAGCAACAGAGCAGATGAGGAGAAGGAACGGGGAAGCGTAGACAAGGAAGCAGTTGTCAGCGAAGGTAGGGAGAGAGTGAGAGAGAGAATAAGTGAGATTATGGAATAAATAATAAATAAATAAGAACATTCAGAGATTTCTCCTTTTCATTTGTTTCGTTGGGGGTCCTCCGTGTTGTCGGACATTCATATGAATTAACATGTTTAACAAAATGTGTTAACGTTTAAATTTGGACACGTTTAATTGCTACATTGTCAATTTTTCAGTTAGTCAGGACACTTCTATATATATAGTATTATACACTCACTGGCCACTTTATTAGGTACACCTGTTCAATTGCTTATTAACACAAATAGCTAATCAGCCAATCACATGGCAGCAACTCAATGCTGAAGATCACACCGAGCATCAACATTGGGAATTAAGGGGATTTAAATGACTTTGAATGTGGCATGGTTTTTGGTGCTAGATAGGCTGGTCTGAGTATTTCAGAAACTGCTGATCTACTGGGATTTTCCCTCACAACCATCTCCAGAGAATGGTCCGACAAAAGAGAAAATATCCAGTGAGCGGCAGTTGTGTTGACGAAAATGCCTTGTTGATGTCAGAGGAGAATGGCCAGACTGGTCCGAGATGATAACAGTAGGCAACAGTAACTCAAATAACCACTCGTTACAACCAAGGTATGCAGAATACCATCTCTGAACGTAGAACCTTGAAGCAGATGGGCTACAGCAGCAGAAGACCACACAGGGTGCTACTCTTGTCAGCTAAGAACAGGAAACTGAGGCTACAATTCACACAGGCTCACCAAAATTGGAAGACTGGAAGAACGTTGTCTGGTCAGATGGCAGGGTCATACTTTTATGAAAAGAACATGAAAGCATGGATCCATCCTGCCTTGTATCAACGGTTCAGGTTGTGGTGGTGGTGTAAAGATGTGGGGGACATTTTCTTGACACACTTTGGGCCCCTTGGTACCAATTGACCTTTGTTTAAACGTGACAGCCTACCTGAGTATTGTTGCTGACCATGTCCATCCCTTTATGACCATAGTGTACCCATCTTCTGATGGCTACTTCCAGCAGGATAATGCACCATGTCACAAAGCTCACATCATCTCAAACTGGTTTCTTAAACATGACAATGAGTTTCCTATACTCCAATGGCCTCCACAGTCAATAGAGCACCTATCAGATGTGGTGGAACAGGAGATTTGCAACTGCGGTGTTTCCAACACCTTGTAGAAAGTATGCCACGAAGAATGAAGGCAATTCTGAAGGCAAAAGGTGGTCCAACCCGGTATTAGCAAGGTGTACCTAATAAAGTGGCCAGTGAGTGTATAATACTATATATAGAAGTATTGTATGCATTACCATGCTCTGTTGGACTATTTTAGCTCAACCATTATAGCAGGTGTATTGTCACAAAATAGGTAATCGCTAAATAGCACAAAGACAAAAGGTGATCTCAGCAGCAAAACAATATTAAGAATCTTGCATTATAGAACCAAACAAGAAGCATTAGTATTAGATTAGAATTATATTAATTATTATTTTGGAAACAAAATCATTTTATCATTAAACCAGATACTGTATTTGCTCAATTAGAAGATGATCCTGATTATAAGATGACCCCCCAAAATTTTAATATTAATTTAGAAAAAAAGCCTGAATACAAGAGTACAACCTCGAATATAAGACGATGGATATTTTTTAGAGAAAAAGAACTTGTCTTATAATTGAGCAAATATTGCATGAAGCTGGCTATAAACAAAAAAACAGTGTATTAAAAGACTACAACCTATCATGTTTATGTAATATAGAAGGGAAATCGAAAGAGATGTCGAGGGTTCATTTATGTACCGCCTAATGATATTTTTAGTTTTCCATTAGCACCAATATATACTGTCATCAGAAGTGACAAATGCTATCTTCTTGCAATTTATAGCATATTAATGGGTCTCCAATTACTTATCACTGACTACAGGCAATGAACTTTGTATGCAAATTACACATTTAAAACTGCAATGTTGCTGCTTCTGTTGACAAGCCAAGTGACCATTTGTTTAACTCAGGCAACGGTTGGTCTAGTAGTTAGGGAACTACTAACAGATAGGGAAATGACTACTTAACAAATCAAATACTTATTTTCATATATAATTGCACTGCAAAATAAGGGGCTCTACAAAACAGAACTTAGAAGGTATTTAAATATGTGTGCAAACAATAAGCAACCAGTTTCCGTTACATAATATTGCCACTTAACTAGAAAAATGGAAATAATTTTAATATCTGTTATTTACACTGATATCGTAAGTGCAGCTGAGTTTTAAACAGTCTGTGAGATCATCTTAAATTAGAGTGTCAGCAGTGCATATGGTGCATAGTTGTGAAAGTGGGTAAATGATGCCAGCTCCCTACCACATACAGAATGGCACGCTAGCGGCAGCTTTAAGCGATCAATAGGGACTACGTTTCTGTAGCAAAGTAGGGCTGCTGGTCATCTTTCTCACAGTAGTCATCCATGTTTACTTTTACACACAAGACGTGCAGTTACACTTAACGACAGAAAACAGATATCACTTTGTGCCTGGAAACAAATACATTACCCTGAATACAAAATTGCTGATTTCAGTTTCACTGAGTTTCAGTGGACTACAACTCCCATGACCCTTGCCCAGAATGTCATTGGAGTTGTAGTCCACAATAGCAGTTGCACTGGAGTGTGGGTAATCATTGGTAGTGTAATATATATGGGCTTTATGTGCAATATGTCTGTATATACAACTACATATGATATATTTACTTAGGGGAGGTGCTTTTATGAAAAATATTTAATAATTACCATTGATTGTATTATTCATTCCCTACAACTCTGAAAGTTAAACAACCCTCAGGTTCAATCCATACAGGTGAGCTAAACTAAAACAACTTTTGGACATAAACTTTACCTGCATAACAACACATGGTATTGCAGCTCGTTGGATCTCCCAAATGGACCATTATAGTGTCACAGAATAGCTATGCTCGTCTTAAACATATTATCATTCTTATATTAAAATACATAGATTTATCCTTCAAATGCCATTGCGTTATTCACCTTCTAAAACTTGAAGGGTTCATTGAAAGTTTAGCATTCATTTAGTGTAGCTTTATGTCCTTGTTAATTTGCTTATAGTTGATCCCATGTGACATACACTGCAAAATCATTTGTAAACTCAACGAATGCTACAGCAAAACCGTTCTTAGACACCAGTTTAACATTGTTGTGATGTTTCCCATAAGAACCTAAAACAATATATTAGCAAAGCTACATTATAATTTGACACAATAACTACCCCCGAATGAGTCAACTGAAATGTCATGAAAATATCTATGTTGCTGATAAGTATTTACTTAGCAATATTAATAATATGAAATTAATATGAAACTAAAACAGCCAGTAAAAGAACGTTATATATTTTTACCTTTGTGCTCGATTCAAATGATAAATCTATCGCAAGTCATTGAATATCAATCTTTGCATTGATTGCAAAATAAAACCAAAAAGAAATATTTTGACCCAGATGCATTAACTAAGATACAACGTATCACTGTATTTTTATCTCATTTTTTCCCATTGCTATCTACATGTGGTTCAATTACATGTGATAGATTTATCTCTGACATTAATTCTAGTCCATTGTGTCTACCCTAGTCAAAAAAGTAAAGGTTTTCAGATAAAGGTTCATAGCGGAGTGGGATATACACATATATGTAGGGGCAGTAGAAGTATTATTAAACATTTATCTACAGACACCAGGCAGCTTGTTTTTCCCTCATAAACCTCATGGTGCTGCCACAACCCCAAGGGATTCTGGGTAGGCGCATGCAAATACGGTTAACAATTACCACCTTTGCCTCTATATCCACTTTATACATGGATCCCCTGAAGGTAATTGCCTGCTGTACAAAACAGCCTTTAGACAACACTCGGGTAAGAGGTGCAATAGCCAGATCATCACTCATGTGCAGCTGTTTTATCCTTAATGGGACTCGTCAGCATGAGGTTGTGGTAGTGGCTTAATAGTTGAGGCTTGGGGTACCAAGAAATACCATTACATAAGGCATGGTGTGTAAAGGTGATGTTAACCTTATTTGCATGCGCCTACCCAGAATCCCTTGTGGTTGTGGCAGTACCATGAGATTTCTGAGGGAATACGAGCCTTCTGGCTTGTCTGGTGTCTGTAGATGAATGTTTAATAATGCTTCTACTACCCCTTAAATTTAAGCGGAAGGATTTTTCAGCATGCAAATAAGGTTAACCTTATTTGCATGCACCTACCCAGAATCCCTTGTGGTTGTGGCAGCACCATGAGAGGATGGGTTTTCCATCGCCTTTACCCACCATAACTTATGTAATGGTATTTCTTGGTTACCCCAAGCCTCATGTGTTAAACCAATATCATAACATCATGATGGCAAGTCTCGTAGAGGATGAAACAGCTAGCCTTTATTATTAAACAAACAGACCTCTAGATTCAGCACTGCATCTGACCAGAGGTGAGTACTATAGCTTGCTTGGAGGGAGATGCATTCAATTGAATGTACCTCCACCAGGGCATTTAGCTAAGGGAAAGATTTTTTAGATTTCCCCCATGCATTTGCAAAAAAGCCACGCATGAAAATTTAATGGGACCACACATCTATTATATCCATTAAAGTGCATATGATGGCTAGAGTGACTCTTTAAATACATTTTAAAACAGGTGAATTCATCTTAGCATGTATTTTTCTTTCTCTGTACAGTACTATTAAATTGTATACCACTGCAGAATATTTTATAGCTTAATAAAAAAATAACAATAATTACCTGTAAATCTCATCATTCATTTGTTTATATTCACTTTATCAAATTCTGGCCAGTAGAAACATCATTCTGTCTGCATTTTGTTTGCTCATAAATCAAACCCACCATTGTCATTATGGTTAAATAAAATCCATTTTGAAAATAGGAAATTAATTTTATAGCCCAAATCTAAATTATCATACCATATAAGGACTTATCAAGCTGAATTGCAGGAGTCTTCAGCAGCGAGGATGGAATTAAATTTTTCCTCATTTTATTTCCTTCTGTCAACAAAAATAGGGCACACCTTGATTAATCTTTCATCAAACTAGTGTACAATAACTCTGTCAAAAAATAATTAAAAATGGTAAATTAGTAGATTAGAGTGGAATACTTTACTTGGCTATGTGACTAAATTAGATTTGTGTATGCATTGCTGAAAGGTGTTCCACTACATGTTGAATGATGTTTTTTTATGGTGTTTGATGTTATTGCATAATTAAATGAAAAAGAATACATTCATTTCTTTGAAAATCCATCAAATTATTTGAATACCAGGAAAATGAACATCATATACATGATCTGTGATCTAAGTAAGCAATAGAATCACAAAAACAATGACATAAGACTTAACAGAATAATATAACATAAACATAACAACACACACTGATTAGAACTGATTTTTCTCTTTTTTCTTAAATGTTAGAATATATTAATTGGAAATGTTCCAGAGCACTGCTTAAAGATAAAATTAAATTCAGCACTGGAAATATATCATATTATTATTTTTCTTAACAAACCATATTTTAATCATCCTGATTTATATTTTCCTTCTTTGGTATAAAAATTACATGTGTTTTAAAAAAAAAAAAAACAGTCGTCTTTATTCCATTTATAGGGCTTTTATGTACCACATCCTATAGTCAACAGAAATTGATGTACTTGATCTTTGGATTTATAGGTCCCATTAGTTTGATATTGTGTTGTGAGTTAAAAATATTGTAATAAGCAGAGTATAAGTTTCTTAAAAGTGTCTGAGATTTTGCCCAACTTCATTTGCATAATAACCTAGCTGTGAAGGGGGAAGACGGACGCCTCCCGCTCCCACCGCAGGACTCCGGCAACGAGGTAAGTAAGGATAGGGAGAAAGGGTAGAGGAGGGGGCAGTGAGAGGGGGCAGCGGGCAGTGAGTGAGAAGGGGCAGAGTGGGGGGAGGGCAGTGAGAAGGGGATTTGGGGGTGCCAGAGGAATAGTCTGCACAGGGCGCCAGAACACTTAAGGCCGGCTCTGATGGCAATGTCAAGATCCTTCTCCATTTTAGACTTTTCAATCACACTTGCTGGCCAACTTAATATGCACATGTGATGCATCATGCTACACCCATCAAAATCTCACCTAAGGCCGTGTATCGTCATCAGAGTATCAAGAGGTCACAGGGACTGGATTTCAAACAGTTTATGTGATTGTTGTTAATGTATTCTGTACAGTATCATATAAATTCGTAAAAGACTATTACTTTTCTAACAAAATACAGTAGTCATCTAATAGGATACCCAATTCTCATTTCTTGTTATACTAACTGTAAACAGGCCTCTGTGTTTCCTGCCCTGTCATTTTATTTTTGTATCACCTTGTGAATTGGCCTTTTGGCTTTTAAATTAATAACTTTAACTATTTGCGATATTCCATAGCCAGCCGTGACTTACACACTGTCTTTGAAAGGTCATCTATCTTATTATCTTTTTTAGCTTAGAGCTCACCAATCCCCTGATCCCTGCTATTCCAAGTACTGTAGAGTACATGACGATATCACCGAGAAAAATACCAAGACAAAGAGAAAGAATTCTAACAATAATAGCAAACAATCGAATGTGGTTTGTGTTCAGATATGTGTCATTCCCAATTAACATGACTGATATTTTTCCTCCATTTGTTTGAATAGATAAACTCTTCTTTACTTTATTACTTACTTGAATACTGTACTTGATTTTTCTGACTCACATAGACAAATACAACTCTGTATTACTAAATTAATTTATCAAAACTTCATAAAAAGTTGTTCTTTTTGGTCTTCAATTGGTGTAATTGTTATGAAAATACCTATACCTGTCGGGAAATTAGTCTAAAAATGAATTTCATGGTATACACATATTGATACAACCTTAAAAAAGTGCTCGATTTGTGTCAGAACCATTTTTATTGACTTTTTATTTATACTGGATGCCAATGTATTGTATTTATTGTTTAAATTAGATTTTACATTAAAACTGCATTTTATAACAATTTAATTCCGGTCTCTTAGCCCTTTGCTTTAAATAACACTGTCACCAGTTTGTCTCTCTTCTTACTCTTCTAAGGTCATTGATAACGACCTTCTCCTTGGTGATTATAGCAGCTCCATATTTATTTTTCATTTTTTTTCGATTATTTCATTGGTGCAGGTATATACAACATTTGTTAGACCAAAATAGCACTAGTTTTAGACCGATGGTAGTAAGACAATGGAACTTGGATGCTGTAGGCTCTGTGTTCATAAAAAGATGGGAGGAAAGAGACCTTACTCTTCTAAACATGACTTTTTATACCCCTTTAACTTATCAGGTAGGGTATAGGTTCCATCATATATTGGCAATTGAATATTCCCAGTCCTATTGGAACGAAGAAAACATGGATTTCTTATAGAAGGATGAAAATATTCAGTTTTTCTTCTCATAAAATGATTGTAATGTCTTTAAATGTAAAATAACAAATAACATTCTAAAACAAATATAAACAAATTGCAATATATTTTATTTAGTGGTTTTGAACATAACACTTTCAACATTTCAGCATTATATATCAAATTTGATATTAGGTGCAAGTGTGAACTGAACAGAAGTTCCAGGATTAGATTTCACTTTGTGTTTCAGTAAAAGTAAGTGTTGCACATTTACGATTTCTAGCAATAGGTAAAAACAAAACAATAGGAATTGTTCCTACATTTGAAGCATCTGGGTACAGAAAAAAAAATGTTGATCACTGAGCGTTTTAGGTCAAACTGTGGCTTTTTACAAAAAAGTCCATAAACCTCTGACAGTATTGTAAAAACCATATTCCATTACATTTTCAAGCATTATGTTTTCCTGTAATTATTTTCATTTTAAGATGGTAATTTAATTTAATGATATGAGCAATTAAAAATGTGTTTGGATGTATGGGTTGGGTTATTTTCTTAATAGCTGTGTATTTATAATCTAATGGTTACAAACAGGAGCATTGCTACAGCGGTGCCATATATACGGTAGATAAAATAAATAGATATTAGTTTAATCATGAATGCAGGAGGAACCCCATGTTTAGTATTTATTTTATCGCTTGAACGTTTGAGAAGGTCAGGAGATGTAAGTGCGAGTAATCATCTTCCCTTCTGATCTGAATCAACCTTTACTAATACTTAGGTTATTTATGTATTGATAATGTGTCAGTTTATTAATAATACATTTTGAAATGTTCCCTTCACATAGTAAGCATTTCAACAGTTAACTGTCTTAATACACCCAGCTTGCTGTATATAGCACTGACCTTCAGGTATATTGTTCTTATTTATGTCTTAGTGTATAACATGCTATTTTCTGTCAATAGTGTAATAATATCTTTATTAGTATTATAAAGGTAGTGGGGTATGAGTGATAATCGCCTTACCAACATCTATATAGCATCAATATAATTGCTAGTTATAAAAATAAATTTTGCCGTTTGAAGTGAAAAATCAATACCTAATTTCAGTCTTAGGATAACTTTTTGAAATATTTCTTTATAAGAAATGGAAGCGAAGATAAATGAATGTACAGGGACTCTGCCAAGGATTCCCTTTCGTTAAGTAATTGACACTCACAGCTATAATTAAGCAAACATAGTTACATGTTTAGATTAAGTAATTCCGCGGTGGCATGTTTTTTCACGCATCTCGTTGTGCTACAAGAGTAACGTGGTTGTTTTTTTCCAGTTGTCTTATATACCAGGCGGAATCAAATTTAAGTAGCAGTAAAAAAAATCTCAATAACTTCTAATTCCTAATCTTTTCAAATAAAAATGATATTCTTTTGAAAATATATGAAATTGTTTTCATTTATTTTATGATACATGATGTACATGATGGCATTCAGCAATCTGTAATAACATTTCAACTGAAAAGATGCAGATATAATCCAATGTTACATATACAGTATATATGACAACATTTTAGGAAAATAAATCAAACTGTGTAAATATGTCGCTTATTCCTTTGTTAAAAAACAAAACGAACAAGTGTTCAGTGGAAATAACTAAGTATCTGTACTCCATGTATCCCTGGCTATTTATACAAAAATATACCTCTTTGCTGTTTAATCTAAATATTTGCATTTTTTAAAATATTTGGTTAGTGGCTGCAACGAATGATGCTAATAAAGAGAACTCACATCATCCTTGGAAATGTTAACAATGTGTGCAACAGATAACAGTGACCTTAAAACACAGTAATATCAAAAAACATATCATGCTATAAAGTATATATTACATTAATGCTTCACAAATCTTACAATTACTTCCCAAATAATAATTCAGCTCATACATCAGATATGGACACTATTACAGAATATCCCTCAATGTTACGTTTCTATTATTATTGTGATATTGTTCTATTGTGCGACAAATGCCACCAAATTCCACCAATGTTATCTTCCCCTATAGACTTTCAGTAGTCATAGAGTGTCAATGGCTGAATGAATATGGCTGAGCTAATGTATTATATACCACAAGGTAGCTTGATGAGGAGTCACGGTGTTTGTGTACTAGAACACATATATGTGGCTAATATGTAGACATCTGAAAACATTATATTATGCAAAACTAGAACATAATACATTTGAAAACATATTTATATCTGATGCTAGCAACATTATTGAGCAAGAGCTCCCCTTTGAGATAAAGTCTCTTAGAACGTAATGACCACAGAACATGGTTTCTTGAAATCAATAACAAGACCTTTAGTAATTCATCAATATGTTTCTAAAACACATGTATTTACTTACAGTAACATTAAATAAGGACATATTTTGTGGTTATTTATTAAATAGCATCCTCCTTGGACATTTCTTATGGCAATTGGGTCTAAATTAAATTTTCTGGCCAGTAGAAACATCATTCTGTCTGCATTTTGTTTGCTCATAAATCAAACCCACCATTGTCATTATGGTTAAATAAAATCCATTTTGAAAATAGGAAATTAATTTTATAGCCCAAATCTAAATTATCATACCATATAAGGACTTATCAAGCTGAATTGAAATCGCAGGGGTCGCAAAACCCAATCGCTTCCACAGGGGCCCGGCTGCTTACAGAGTGCGAGCAACGCAGAGGGAAGCAGCGGCCCCTGCGGAAGTCTGTATGCTCTCATATTAACTAAGAATGACAGTCCAACAAAAAAAATTATAATCAGTTTTACTATGCCACTTAAAGATGCAACTTAACGTAAAAATAATAACTGATATACTTTCAACTATTATGATTGGAAGAAAAAGAGGTCTAACTCATTATTTGTAAATTAATTCTATGGACACAAGATATAGAATGTTAATATTAGGGAAGTATAAAAAGCTACTCAGTAACAATTCAACAGCCTTCCAACTAAACATATAAACTGAAACTGAGCTAAATAAGCAATGAGAATTAATGAACCTTAGTCACAACAGTTCTAAATGAGCCATAAATACAGTGTAAACAGCACAGTGGATCACAGGGTTTATTATTAAAATGAGCCAGATGTAGAGGTTTATTTTTCGTAGGAATTAATAAGCCCTCGAAATACAGCCATTCCAATTTTAAAATGTTTGGACATTTCTGTTTACAAAGAAGCCAAAATTGCCAGTAGCAAGATACTTGGAAATACTAAAATATTAAATACTTCCTGTACAAGATTAAACTTTATTTGTTCTGTTTATACAAGCTTTCCTGCACCTTTTATATGCACATTTCAATGATGTCATGAAATGAATAACAAGTCAAATTTTTTGTGTACTCTCTGACAAAATGACTATTAAATAAATTACTATTTAAATTATATTTATTAGACATGTGTCTCACACTCTCTCTCGTTTACTCTCTCTCTCACTTCACTTCCTCCTCTGCTGGCCACTTCCACTTCTGCATCTTCTGTCTTTTATCTTCTATCTTCAATCTGTTATCGTCTATCTTCGTCCGCCTCCTTGTGGACATAACCTGGACGGAACTTCTGCCAAAATGGAGACGGTTGCGTTGACCTCTCCCCAATCCTCCAATCACTCTCACTCTCTCACACTCTCTGAATGTCTCCCTACCTTCTTTGCTGACCACTTCTGCCTCCTTGCCTCGCAGCTCCACTTCCTTGTCTCACATCTTCCTGCCCTTCATCTTCGTGTTCTTCTCTCTTCTGCACTCTTTTCTCTCTTCTTTCTTCATCTTAACCTCTGCGGACATCCCTCTCCCTGATTGGAGGAATGAGTTTGCCTCTGTGGGGCGCACTTAGGCTCAGGCCTATTGCTGAAGACAGATATACGGGACAAAAAATAGGTGATGACCGAAGTATTCAAGTGTGTGAAATTTATAAATATACCAACTTACCAATTGTAGCTAAAATGAAAAAAAAATATTGACAATTCTTTTTATTAAATTTTTAATCCAAAACAATTTAGCAATGTGTTGCCTTCCATTGTGCTGAACGCACTTAAGTGCTAATATAACAGCTGCATACTTATCATGCGTAGAAGGCAGTCGATGCAGTTCCTATTTTGGCTCAGTATATAGAAGAAATGGATCTGCTTATTGTAAATGAATACAAAACGCTCAATAAATGTATAGTGAGTGATGGGTTTATTTCAAACTACTGTATCTGGGATTCCCGATAACCATAAAGAAATATTACTTCATCATTTTTATTTTCTTAGACTAGAAATACGCATCTTTTATTCTTACAAAATATTGATTAGCATTAGTTAAAAAAGAACCATCTGTTTAATTCAATTTGGCTCACGTTATATGTCACGATAATTAGGTGACCATTCTCAGAAGAAGCTTTCATGAAAAAAAATAATTTTAAGCAGAAGAAGAAAAAATGTAGCATCAAAGAAAACTCTAGGGACACTCTCCAATATGATCTTAGTCTTTAATGTAACATACTTGCCAGAACCTATGAAATTAGATTAACATGCACATGGCTGACTGAGATGTCACATCTCCTGTGTGTTTCTTTAAAACAGAAGATTATACCACTGGAACAATATATTATGAAATATTGATATATTCTTTGGATATTAAAGTTGGGATTTAAAATTAGCTGTATCATTACTAAATGTAGTCATCTGTATGGACACAAAGGATATGTCAGGACTCCCAGGTTCCCCAAAGCCTAGCAAGTGAACACATATCTGCCTGCCTCTTGGTCTTTTGTTCCTGAGACATTCTTTTATTTTCAGTACCCATATTACACACATCGAGTTAAAGATTTTTTTCTATTTCCAGGATATATTTTATGACCACGGAGATCAGGTCACATAGACATAGCCTTGGCAGATGCAATACAATTTCCTAGTGTAATATAAATAAGGCAGAATGCCAGCTCAGAGTTATTATGCATGTCACATTATAGAGATCAAGGCTATATTACAAGGGTAAACAGTGTAAAACGTAATATTCCGTATCCCATAAACTACTCCAACACACTGATAAACTGATGCCTGATCATTGCATGTGTAGTACTAGAACTATTTGAAATCATTTGAGCTTGGAGCCTGAGGTGCTGATTTGCCCCGGCAGAAATGCTGGAGTCACGATCCACAAGTAGGTAGATCGAATGATTGCATATATAATAAATTGGTAGTTCTTAACTGCGAAAAAAAATCTTGACTGAATGTTCTTTTTATGTCTTGATCCACTGTGGTGTAAAACATTTTTTTAAATTAGATACTTTGTGAGTTTGTTGACATCAATGTAAGTTTTGAAGGTGTCAAAAGAATTAGAAGGTTACATTGTAGACTTTTGACAGTACCATAATTTGTTGAAGAGTAAGACAATGTGATGAAAGGTTGAAGGAAAGCCTAATTTAAACATACCAATTTAAAGAACCCTTCCCTATTCTCACCATGTATCTTACCAATAGATGGCAGCATTCTGTCCGAACATATATTAGCCATATATGCTAGTGTGTGCTCATTTGCATTTATTCAAATAAAATATATTCCCATGATCCTTTCGTCTGACAGTTTAATACAAAAAAAACCCAAAATAAATTGAAAAAAAAAGTTTGCAAGCTCGACAGAATTAATGTCCGCGAGTGCAGACATTTAACTGTTGCAGCTGGGAGACCAGCGGATCATAGGAATATATTTTATTTAAATAATTAATAGTCATTACAATAAGAAACACCATTATTCTAAACTTACAAAATACTAGACCTATTTTACAGAACACACGTACTGACCATACATTACACAGTTCACATTTTCCAAGTTATTTGATTTTCACTATTTAGGCAATTTTAATATTTGATAATGATCTATCCAAGTTACCTATTACTATGTTGCTAATAATACTGTGCTGCCGATATAAGACCCATGAGTTCTCTAATATAAATGCATTGTAAATATAGAATCAGTTGATACAAAGATATGTACGGCAACATAATTGTAACATAAAATGCACACAACGTACATAATGTCTAAAATGGAAGCTGGCTGTACAGTCGCTCGGTTAAAGAGACAGATCAGAGATTTGCTTTCATTGAATTACTATTTGCAGCTGTTGCAAACGTCACTGTGAACGGTACATGCCTCTGACGCGCCCAATCCTTCCCAATTCCCATCTCTTTAAAAAAGCATTCTCACAATGACTCCTCTTTGGCAATTCTACTAGCCGCCGGCATAGCATCTGTACCACAATTATTTTACGCTTATCACAAACAAACGATTTCAATCAGACATCCTTTCCTATTCTCAGATATCCTTCCTCTGGGCCAGCGCTCCTTCTAACCATAAAGTAAGAATTAATGTGCATTGTACAAACTACAATGCCTGTTTTTTTTATCCTCTCATCCACATATATTCTCTTTTTCACACAGAAATAGTGGGAATAAACTATCCTACATAATTTCAAAACTATCACATCCCTCACAGATGTTTTCATACTTGTACAGTCTAAACTTCACTGTGATGTAGAATACCACTCACCTGCCTAAAGAAGGATGAAACTGACCCAGAGACACCGGGTCAAACCCAAAAGAGTACCTAGGACTATATGTCATATATGCTTCATAGGGACACTGTAGTGTACCGAGCTGAGCGATCTACATCTGTCATATAGCATTGTAATGTTGGGGTGCCTAGACGTTTTTGTTAATTCTACTAAACTGTACAAAAAGTGTAGGTGTATTTCTGTTTTTTACTTTTTTTACCTTAAAATACATCACAATAGCAGGCAGGAACAATGATTCACATGACATTCTGCCCATGATTCACAACATAAAGCTGCACTGCGGATATGTTTATAGATCTTCTCTGTAGTTCGGAGGAAAAATGATGAAGCAACATCTGCGGCTGATTGGCTGTATATTTCAGCTCGGATTGTTGAATGTAATCATCTGTGTTACCTGCTAGTAGTCGATGGAAAAGCATGATTTAAACAACAACAAAAAAAAAAAGCTTCCCAGAAAATGATGCGGACTACTGTGTGAAGGTTGAAATGCCGCTTTACAAAGCAAGATCACAGCAGTGCACTTAGCTACGTCAGTCACACTAACACATTAACTGGTTTTAGTGACTTATCTTTCCCAGAATAGATCCCAATACAATAGGCTTATTTCCTTTTAATACATACGTTTATGTATGGTCTGTTAGGGAGAGAACCAAACACCGGTGGAAAATGTTTGCTATGTTAGTCTCTTTGTGCTTGGTAAAGAACTATTTTAACAAAAAACGGTGACATAACGAGGACACTGAGAACATTCAGAGTGGATTAATAGTTCCAGTACTTGCCTTTAACAGACCCAAAGCCTGTTAAAGCCCGTCAAATGTGACAAATCATTAATCACAGAATGTAATGCGTCTTAGTGTTCTTGATTTAACCCCTTAAGGACCAGGCTGTTTTTTTTTTAAACTTTTTGTACCATTTGGGACCGTGGCTGTTTTAACACTTTTGCGGCGCCCGTGTTTAGATGTAATTTTCTCCTCACTCATTTAGTGAACGCACACAAGTTATATATAGTTTTTCTTCAGGACAAGAAGGTCTTTCTTCAGATACAATTTGTTTATCGTATTATCTAATTTCCTAAAAAAAAAATTAAATATGATGAAAAATTTCAGAAGAAAACACTTTTCTCTCACTTTTATTATGAAAAAGATTTTACTATTTGTCAGTTTAGAAATACCCAATGTTTTTTTTTGCTTTTTTCTGCAAGTTATTGGGCAATTAGTACAAGTAGCATTTTGCTATTTCAAAACCAAGTTTTTCCATATCTGGTGAT
Source organism: Spea multiplicata (assembly GCA_009364415.1). Classification (NCBI taxonomy): domain Eukaryota; kingdom Metazoa; phylum Chordata; class Amphibia; order Anura; family Pelobatidae; genus Spea; species Spea multiplicata. The sequence continues at coordinate 3,118,596 of VKOC01000007.1, forward strand.
TCTGCCCCATGTGCTATTGCCCAATCAAACAATAGGAACACATGTTCAGCAACATCTCCTGAGTACAGTGATACCACCCATGCATGAGTCTGGTGTTTGGGGGCTAAAAAGCCACATTTGGGATATGCACTTTTCCCCCCTGTGCCTATGCCCTATCTTTGAACCATGCCACTCCAATTTACCCCATCAAGCCATTCTGGGGCCAGAAATGGCCCCTGATGCCGATCTTGGTGTTGCTGAATGTTGCTTTCTAAGCTTGTTTAATGAAATGACTTGCCTGGTACGTCATTGGTTGTTACCCGACCGTTTGTGTCTGACGTGACAGTCACGTCATCGGTGGTTAAGGGGTTAAACATGTAGATCTGTATACGTGTATACATTTTTGTAGAGGAGAAGGGCTAGAAAAAGGGAACACACTGAACTCTATTTCTGCCAATAATTTATCCCCCGATTGACACAGCGCTCCCCATCTAATTATTTTTTGTCTTATTTTTTCGCTCTGATGAGAAGCCAGACCATCTCATAATAAAGAGAGCGTGTAGCCCTTTTGACACATTTCTTCTCATAACTGTCATACTTGCATTATTTTTAATTCAGTCTGTTACTTCCATTTCTTAGTACATTAAACCCATTTCAATTCCTGCTGATCTCACTGCCAATCGCTCTTTTTTCTCATTGTTTTCGGTTTGATTGTTTGTTGTGTTTTTCAGTTTGTAGAAATCTGAAAGCACGTTGACTTATGATAACAGAGAATATAATCCTCTTTAGTGCTTTTTTCATTAGGCAAAATGCATAATTTTCCTTTGTAGCAATGCCAGTTTAATTAATATTTTTAAAGTAATAGGAGAACATCCTCCAATTTAATTTTTGCTTAGTCTGAATTGTCAATACCACACATTTGTAAATCCTACATATTGTTTAAATATTTTTTATTTTTGAAGGCTTATCACAAAAATACATCCATAAGCATCTTTAGTTCATATTGTCAGAATTGCATGATAAGCTGCATGGTTTTTATGCTCTATTGACCATAAGTTCTTTTCAGTTTTATTAATTAGGGATTTCACATTAAGTTGTACATCAGTAATTAAATGTATACATTCAACAATATTGACATTTGAATTATCTCCCACAAATGCCCAAACAGCTCGGTTATATTAACTGTTTTTCTCAGAAAGTATGTTCATTTTCATCACAGTTAAGAGAACCTTTACTGTTTGTCTATGCCCTTTTGAATGAGATTGGAGATAACATTTCTGATTATGATTTACTATCCAGACTCCCAAGTATGCTAATTGGCACACTTGGTATATAACCAGATACCCCCCCAGCACACAGAAAACCCTACATTTGGAAGTATTGTGAAAAAAGTCTGACTAAGTTTGGTAAAGTTATGATTGTATATGGATACTATATGGATACAATACAATAATTTTATATTTTGGGGAATATTACCAAATCGTGTGTGTAAATGTTAGTGTGTGAGCATATATGTGTAAATGTTGGTGTGTGAGTATGAATGCGTATGTGTGAGCATGGATGTGTATGTGTAAGTATTTGTGACCATATGTGCCCAGGACACATATATTTTTTACAGATTGCTGACCAGCCTAGATAAAATGCTGCCCTGTAGTATGGAGGATATATAACTGGCTAATTGGCTCCCTTCCATAAGTCTATACATTCCACACACTGCAGGGCAACATTTTATCTGGGCTGGTCGGCAATATGTAAAAATGATATGTGTCCTGGAAAACATGCATGATGTGGTCACCCTAGTATGTGCGAGCATTGATGTGTATGCATGTGTGAGCATGAATGTGTAGGATGTAGGTGTGTGTGGGGTGTAAGTGATTATGTCCATGTACATGTGTGTTGGCATGAGTATGTGGTAGTGTGTATCTGAATTAGTAAGGGGACAAGGGGGTACCAAAATATAGGATCCAGGAAGCCATGTTCACAAAGAAGGCATGGGGAGAAGCAGACAAATACAGAAAAAATAATTAATCCAATTTTAGTGATTTAGTTATTAAGGAAGACTAATATTTTAATGAGAAATTGTATTTTTTTTATGAAGTCATGATGAAATCCAGTTCTTTGCCTCATAGACTGCTTGCTGTGATGTTTATGAACGCAAGCAGGGCTGTGTTGAATAAAGGAACAATTCAATTAATAACATAAAGTGGAAGATTTATCTGACTTCAAAATTCTATTAAATTGATGGTAAGAACCTCCAAATTATGTTCATCTTTAGCAACATGGGTGACATCTGGTTTAATTTGGCAACTCATTAGGTAATAATCCATTTAAAAATAAATGTTGTTTTCTTTATGTGAAACATCGGAGAGCATTGTCTTTTTTAAGCAAGAGACATGATGAGGTAGATGCGTGTGTGAACCTCACACATATTTAAGAGTTAGTGAGTTACCTAATAGATTTATTTGGAAATATATAAGTACATTTACAAAACTATACTGCCACAGCCAGGAAACGCATTATGTATACAAGCTCTGTATATACAAGCACTGTGCAAATGTTTTAGGCATGTGTGAAAAAATGCTGTGACGTAAGGAACCTTTCAAAAATAAACATGTTAATAATTTTTTATTATTTAACAAAATGTAAAATCAAATCAAAATTTGCTGTGATTTAAAACAAGGGGTTGGCTTAATAATATTGTCACGTGTTTTGATATGTTTGTACCAGTTACTTGTTATTTGAATAAAGTATTGACTTTTCGTGCCATGGTGCAGAAGGTGAAGCTTACTGCACTGTGGCCAAATTGTCATGCAAAGGTTGACTTTAATAAACAATACATTATAAATATTACTGTGTTCATGTGTATTTCTTGGGACGGGTGAGGGCGCCGACATTGATGGTACCTTAGTCAAGTTCCTGTGTTTTTGGCAACAGTCAGGTTGCTCAGCACCCTTGTTTCTATGTTTTTGTAAGTTCCATGAAGATCACTTCTGATCAGACTTCTCCGGACAAGAGATGGGTGTACTAGGGTCCCATTGTTTTCTGCCAATGCTGATGGCATGGCTATTATGTTATCTATTTTTCTAAATCACTTGGCTAAAACGTTTGCAGAGCAGTGTATTATATATGATAATTGCTATTTTACAAATAATTACATATTTCCAATAATATATTACAATAATACACATTTAAGTAAGGTTTTATGGAGCATCTCACAAAATTAAAAGAAACAAGCTAGTGCTTTCAAGAGTTCCTCTGAAAAAATGGTACTATGTTATCTAACTAATTACAATAGTAAGCAGAAAATATTAGCTATTAGCATTTAAGTTCAATGTAACGAGTCAATTAATATGCATATACCAGTGCCTTGTATAAGATGTCTACATGTCTATGCATCTGGGTGTGTGTGTGTGTGTGTCAAACAACCAGGCACCTGTCACTTGGCTGATGCAGAAATGCAATTACTGTTATCTTCCTGTTTTCAGGATGCAATTACTGGTATCAGACTCCTGTGAATCACAACCTCTTTAAAATGAAACAAGGTGAAAGTACATTTTTTTTTCTCCAGTCTGTACTGGTGTGATTTAAAAAAATATACATTTTGTGGCCATGTTTCAAAACGTAGTCACATATGCATAAATAATGAGGGGAATGGAGACAGACAGAAGAGTATACGCAACATGAAGCAAAATGAAAATGCTTAGAGGAATGATAGGATACATGTTTTAAAAAAGGTTTTATCCAAAGGTATGGATACCAGATATAGGGAGTGTGTTTGAAATGAAGTTGGGGATGAAAGGGTCAAAGGTTGGAAAAAGATGGAGTGAAAGTTACCGAATGAGAAATGGGAGGACAGAAAGAAGTGATAATATGCAAGAAATGTAATCCAGGGCTCTGTTTTTTTCATCGGGGGGGGTTTGAAGCAGTGTTACTAGAAATGCTAGGGTTAATGTAGAAGAAAGAGCTGACATAGAACCCAAGCCGTGTACACGGAGCCACAGCAACCAATGCAGACTTGCCCAGAAAACATGATGGGACCTTGTGAAGATTTTCCCTAAAATAAAGGTGGAATCACATAGGCCAAATAGTGATATTGGTATGAAGGGGTTAGCTGTATTGTCTCAATTAAACAAAACAAAAGAACTCAAAATATGTTCTTCTTTGTTACACAGGATGTGACTTAACCACGTTTCGCATATGTACTCATAGGATGCAGAATTTTACATATTAAACTGGACCTAAAGGAGTGTACATAGGTAGAAAAAAGGGGACTTTTATATATGAATTGAATCAGAATGAAATAACCCTTGAGGCAGATGTTAAGCTATACTTTTTGTCTGTCCCAATTTACACTTAAACTTTTTTATTTACCAACTTCCAGGCACAATGTGATAATCATCTCTTATTGATGAAACCAGCAGAAATGCTTAATTACTTAGCTTTTTGAATCTGCATGTATAATCAGCAATTTAACATTTGATATCTAAGGACTCCTGCTGCAATGTGTGATTTTAAACAATAAAAGGCAACATTCGTTTCATAGTTAACATTAAACAAAGATGAAAACCAATTTACAAAAACATATTAATGGACTAGATATATAGAAACATTACATTTTACTGCATCGTATGTGTGATCCCCTCAAACATGTCTATGTGAATAAAAAAAACCTGAAAAGTGTTCAAGAGAAAAGGGTTAGTGCAAAGATAGTAAAGAAAAAACATTGGTAACGTAGAAATGCATATTGTTAAGAATATTCTATGTGGTAGTTATGGTGAATTAGTTGTTCCCGCTTAACAATCACTGTAAATATTGATGTGGGAAATGCTTTAGAAACTTTGTCTGTTTCATTACTATTTGTACTTTGAACTATCCTTTTTAGATTTAGTTTTTTCTTCGTTTTTTCCGGTTAAGGGGTAAATACGGGGTTAACATGTACCGCAGCAGCTCTGGCGCCAAGAGTTTAAATGTCCGTATGAGCAACTCTATTGGAGCACACTACCATATATGGCTAATATATTCTCGGGCAGAATATTATGCTACTCAATGTAAAACCAACAGAGGGCAGCATTCTGCTCGATGATATATTAGCCATGTGTGGTAGTATGCTCATTTTCATTTATTAACTATTTAAATAAAATATATTACCATGATCCGCTGGTCTCCCTGCTACAACAGTTAAATGTCCGCACTCGTGGACATTAATTCTGTCGAACTTGCAAACTCTTTTTTTCTATTTATTTTGGGGGGGTTTGTATTAAACTGTTAGACGAAAGGATCATGGGAATATATTTTATTTGAATAAATGCAAATGAGCTCACTGCCACATCTGGCTAATATATCTTCGGACAGAATGCTGCCATCTATTGGTAAGATACATTGAGTAGCAATATGCTTGAAATCCAAAGTTATTAGGCTACTCAATGTATCTTACCAACAGAGGGCAGCATTCTGTCTGAACATATATTAGCCATATAGGGTAGTGTGCATAGCATTGCCCAAAATGTCTTGGCATGTGCCCTTCAGCATACCAAGACATTTTGGATAATGCTATGCTTCCAACTGCATGTCTATATTTATGTGTATGTGATCATGCATGTCTATATATCAGTTTGTGTCAGCATGCATGTCTATGTATAAGTATATGTGATCATGCATGTCTACGTATAAGTGTATCTGAGCATGCATGTCTATGTATAAGTGTATGTGACCATGGATGTGGCTGTTTAGTTGTGTGTGAGCATGGATGTGTAAGTGATGTGAGATGGAATGATGTGTTAGCATGAGCGGTATGAGAGGAGGGAGTGTGTGTTGGAATGAGCGCGTATATGTGTGTTAGTGAGTATTAGTGTATATTAGCATGTGTAAAGTTGTGTAAGTGTTTTTACATATGTGTGTCATTGTGTATGTTGGAGGGGACAAGGAGCAATGATGGTAGACACTCTGTTTGGGGGCAAAGATAGCACAGATAAGCTGTTTGGGGGCACTGACAAGCTAGAGCAAAGATGGCACAGACAGGCTGTTTGGGGACACTGATAAGCCATTTAGGGCAAATGTGGCACTCACAAGCTGTTTGGGGGCAATGGTGGCACTGTGGGACATGTTGCTTAGTGAAGTTGGGGGAGCCCAGGGCCGTTTGCACACTGAGGCCATGCCGTTTCTAGTGGCCCTGCAGTAAAGCAAACTTTCTCATATTATATCTAAGCCTCTGACTCTCTATTTTTTACCATTGACCAATTTTATGTGCTGCCATCTAAACCTGTATATGATGAATAATTTGCCCTGGCATTAACAGATTAGAGTGTTATACACAACTTATTTTTTACTCATGTCTGCAATTATACAGGAAATTATCCAAGTCTAAAAAACATACCATTCCATGGGACATTAAGCACCGTATATAGTTATCTTGTAACATGTATGCATTTTTATAAAGCTCATTCTATTTACCAGTCTGCTCTTAGTGCACCAAATGCTGCATAGCAATGAATTCTAAATGATTTTCTGAAAACAATTTATATCCCAGAGCTCCCTTTTCTTGAAAATGAGGCTTAAGTAACCTGAGTAGAATAATTTATTAATGGAATCTTCCTTGCAGTTGCATGATACAATTATACTCTTAATGTCCAACAAGGTTTCATCTGCTAATTACCATCAAGACAGTTTTTTCGCCCCAACTCTTGTGTATTACGCACGTTGCAAAGCTAGTGTGGAGAAACAAGAGATTTAAGTTGATGGGGACATAAGGGAGAAAGGATTCATTTGTGGGAATGTAGACAATTATTGTTAATGGTAGCTGTAATGCATTGAAGATGTACCTTTCAACATTCTTGTTTAAATTCAGCAGTAAAGTGCCGTTATAGCAGTGTTTCAGATTAAACCACTATATCCTCTCTCTCTCGTGCTTTCCACTCTGCGGTTGACTGCCTCTGCTTAATGCTTGCCTTATATATATTTATTGTAAATTGTGCCATTAAGTCACAGGTCCTCATAAATTACATTTTCCCTAGAATCCCGGAAGTTTAAGAGCCTGTAATTTGTTTTCATTTAAAAGGCTGTTGTACACAGTGTATTCCAAGATGTAATGGGCTTCACACACACACACACACATATATATATATATATATTATATATATACATTCATTCTAGGATTGTTGAGTGACCGAATGAGCATTTGGCAACATTCATACAGTAGTAAGTACAGCAAAGTTAAAGAGGACTTACTAAAGGTGAAGAATTAATTTGTTAGGATACACATATCCAAGGGTGTTTTAAAGATGCTGTTCAATTTAGACAAAACATTAACTGTACATTATAGTACAAATAAACAATTAAGTCTTGTAACATGTGTAACTGTGTGCTTTTTTGTCAAATGTTTAATGACATAAAAGTGTCTTCAGATTTTGAGGCAACGACCCACCTCTGTGTCATTTGAGAGGATCATTTTCCCATTTATTTGATTAAAGTTTTATTATTGAAAAAAAATACATAATATTAGGAACAATGTTTCTAATACTGGCTTTTTAGTTACAAAAGTGTTACATTAAGCAGACAAATAAATAGTGGAAGGACAGCAAGGGTGACGCCTACCGAGAGATAATTTTGCTGAAAGCATACAAGGTAATCATGAACAAAAAAAAAAAAGTTTTAAACCACTATTTATACATATATACATATAAATTCATAATTATTGGGAAAAAAATGAAAATCACAAGATAAATGTCAGCAAGCTAAAAGTTCAGTGATATTAGCAGGCTTAAAACTAGGTTAAGGGGTTCATTGGTTAAATGTTTCTGTTCATCACGGATAATGAACGTATTCCTTCATTTATATGGTCACAGTAAATTAAGAAAGAAAGGCTTTGGCATTTTATATGCAAATTACTAAACAACCACAGAGCGACACCATTGATGTCCCACGTCTTTAAAGCTGTTTTCTGTGTAGCACGTTCTCTCGGCAGTGTCATTTTGGCACTTTGCTCTTTTACTTGTACATTTCTGAAAATATAGCAGCTGTAGGCTAAAGTTTTCAAATTAAATCATGTAATGTGACCAGATGATACAAGTTTGTTACAGAGAACTAACTACAAAACTATCTCGAAAGATATTTATCTCCAGATATCTAAAGCCAATATCATACTTTATTATAAACTCATTGGGACCAATTTAATGACCTGACTAAAACATAATTGTTGACCTAAACGGTGTGAAAAACAACACTTTAAGCAATTCCGTGGCCTGACTAAACCACATTGAATGATCGTATATCTGATGGTACAAACACCGAAAAATGCTATATTGAAACAAAAGAATATCTCTCTACTGTATCTAAAAGACCGAATTACAAGGGGTGATGAAATTTTACAGGAAACGACAAAATCTAGCCAATGCAGCAACTGAAAAAAGATTTGCCGCCGCAACTTGAAAAATCCGGACTGGCATACGACTTAAATCGAGAGCTTGCCATTTTTAAGTTATCCTTCGCAGCTTAAGAAATATAACAAAATATACCAAATTCTATGAATTCTTCTTTTCTGTTAGTCCTATATGATCATTTGCTCGCTGAGGCAAGGCCTTCCTGGTGTAATTATATCAACTCACTTCCTGTTTTTGCCGGAACATTAACCCCTTAATGGCAAAGCCCGTACATGGACGGGCTCAAAATGCATTGTTTTCAATGGGTTTAGGGACCGCCCATTGTCCTTAAGGGGTTAAATGGCTGTAGCTGTCTGTATAACCTATATTATGACTATATAGGCCAATAACTATAAAATCGTTTTTCAATAAGACGTCAACAAGCGACTGTCACTCAGTGTTCATAAAATGATATTTATATTTTGTTAGAAAAGGCTTATGTATAAATCAGGAGCAAAAGGTTTACAATTTTTGCCTCTGTATGTGACATCACCGTGTGGCCCTAATGCAAATTAACCATTACATTAACATTTTATTTGCATAGCGTGCCAATGATTTATCTAAAAAAACAGCCTTAAAGGGCTTATTTATCATGGAGCCGTCAAGAAAAACTATTTCATTGACGTCCAAAAGAGATATGAAGCAATATCTTTACTCAAATCACATGGATAAATTTAGCCCAGGATTTTGTACTATTTGCCTATTTGAAACTATATTTATTCATTGCTTGAGAAGCTCATAATGCAAAATGCAGGTAAATAAAAAGTAATCTCATCTTTCATATGATTTATTTATGGGTGCTGCATTTTTATAAATTATATGATCATACGCGGGTATTTGAATTCCATGACCCACAACATATACCAGAATGAACCCTTTGAACAAATGAAACCAAAGTGATGGTTATAAAGCAGAAAACCTATAATACCGTTATTTTATAGCATATCACACAGAATTTCAGATTGTATTGTTTCTCTGCTATAACAACTCAACCATAAATTAAATGACTGAAAGCCTTTTCTAACAAAATAGTATTTTAAATGAAGCAAAACCAAAATGACCTTTTTTATTAGTGTCATAATACACAGTACGGTGAAAAAAAACAGCTCTGGAATTTATTTATAAAGGAACTATTTGTAGCTACAGTGCTTCAAGGTGTCCCTGTGCTGCCCTCTCATCCTTGCGCAGGACAGCAAAATTCCAAAAAAAAATTATATTTTTTTGTTAAAAAAATTTAAATAAATGACATTGACTATATATATATATATTAAATACAGACATAAGCGGACTTCGATTTTATTTTAATTTCTTGAAATTTGATTTTTGGTTGTATGGCTAGCTTTCGGAACTGGGATATATACGTTTTTAAATTTAAACCCTGCTTCCAGATTATTATTATTGGCATTAATATTTACATTAAAAAATGAATTCACGGTTTTCATCAGAATTTTGTAATGTTTGTGATTTTGATCCTGTAAGAACGTACCCTTTTAACCCCTTAATGACAAAGACCGTACATGTACGGGCTCAAAGTGCATAGTTTTCAATGGGTTTTGGGACCGCCCATTGTCCTTAAGGGGTTAAGTAGAACCTTGCCTTAAATTTAACTTTTTAGCTTTTTACGGTTATCTTTATACACGGCAAGCTGCAGAATGGAGTACTTTCCTCCTCTATAATGAATTATGTATGTGTGTGTGTGCATATGGAATCCTTTTCAATGCCCTTTCACAGATCTTTTCAGAAATGCGGCAAAACTCTATTTTACTAAATTGCATTTGATCAACATTTTCCTGATTATTTACTAGTATATAGCTCAGCATTTACAGGTAACAGCCATCGTTTATTTGTTATTCACAGTAAACCCTGTAGAAGAACAACAAAATTGTCCTTAGGCTGGTATGATTCTCAAATTGAACACATGGGATTCAGAAATACTCACCACTGTACAACACAGGCTTCAGATTCTACTTGATGCAAAATCCAAGAATGGAAAATATTTTTACAAAATCCTTTATGAGTAACTCTACTGCTTGATAGTCACTCGATCTGCTTTGTTGCCTTTTGCCCTATAGAGTTTCCATTTCTGCTTTACCAATGGGATTTTCAAAATATACTTTGGGTTTACTTTTATATAATTAGAAAAGGAACGTAAACAAACATTTACGGGTAATACACAATGGGTTTTTGTTCATTATTAGAAGAAACAATGGTATGCTTATTTGTGATTTGTAACAAGGACTTGCAGTTTAAATCATTGTCCCTGCTTATTATCTCTTTTGGCCTTTTATCTTCAAATAAATTGTATTTTTACTTTATCATTTTGCTTTTTTGTATTAAAAGAATTTATCTTTGGTGTCCTAGCTTTGTTACAATACGTACTACTTATTTTACACCTGAGAGATTACTAAGCAACAGCAACATAGAGAAATGGAGATTTCATTCAAGTTAGGGTTACCAGCTGTCACCTTTATTTGAAGTAATACATTGTACATGGACAAGAATGATTTCTGGTAAAAGGGAATTATTGTTGATATTAGACTTTACAAATTACAATGCTGTACCTAAAACCACGGCATGCGTATGTTAAATGTCACCTCATGTGTTCAACGAAGAAGATGACCTTTGCAGGACCTCTGACGGGTGAAAGATGGTGCTAACCTCACATCCTGACTTTTAAAGAGATCCTCAAACCCTTGCCACTACATATTAGATATCACACAAGATATGATTTATGTAAGAGAATGTCTGATAAACAGATACATGCAACCCCACCAACAAAGAATGCATATTAAGTAATTTAACAAAGGTTCTTTATCTGAAGAAAGATAAGAAAACCCATAACATTTAGGAGAAGCTGCAGCAAACCACCCTTCAGCTGTCCTTGGCAGGGCAGTATTTCCCCCCTATGATTCCTTAATACATTTAAACTCTGTGTTTCTGCACCTGTCACAGCTTAATAAATTCCCAGAATGTTTAACTATTTTCTATATTGTTCCAAGAACGTAAGATAATTGTTTTATGGTGGGGGAAGGGGCTGTTAAAAAAGCAATATCTTTAAAAAAAAAGGATATTTCTTCATCATCAATAATTTGGAAGTGTTCTTTTGTATTCTGCGTTAATACATTTTGTCTTAAATGCTACGAACATTTGATCTATATTAAGTAATCATCAGACTTGCTGTTTGCTGAATTGAACTGCCTTCACTGAAAATAATTAATAGCATGCAGTTACAGCTCATTACAGTGCAGCAATAATGAACTTAAAATATGTAAACTCTAAATCATTTTCATTTTATTTCCGAAACATTGATTTATCTTCTTACAAACTCTATAAATAGACCAATAAATTCCTTCTGAAAATCAATATATTTAAGGACATATCTTCATGCAAATGTAATTTATGGATCTGTTATTACTAAAAACATGAGTGAGCAGACAGGGGAGGTAAAAGTGAGGTTGCTTATACAGTGTGCAAGCAATCAGAAAGAAAGCCATGGGTGAAGTAAGTGCATGAGACAGTAAGGGAGTTTGTAAGGGAGGGAATATGTATGTTAGAGTGTGACTGTGCAGTGTGTATGTGTAAGTATGTGTTAGAATGAATGTGTATTTGTTGGTGTGCGTGAGCATGAATGTGTGTTAGCATGAATGAATATGTGTGAGTATGTGAGAGGGAATTTGTGTTAGCACGAATGTGTAAGTATGCGTGTTATCATGAGTGTGTATGTTAGCAAGATTGTGCATGTGTAAGTGTTTCAATAAAGGATACAAAGCATATCACCTCACTCAAGGACCCCTGGGGTTTGTTAGTCACTATTGATTACCTGTGTCTGAGGAAATTTGTATGAAGATTCCTGAGTATGCAAGCTAGAATTGTGGAGCACATAGGGCAACGAGACATAGGGTACTTGGACCGTTGCATACCACCCAACATTTGAAAAGGCCAAAATAGGACAATTTTGTTTTAGGGGTAGTGAATACATGTGGGCCTATGGATAGGGCTTACCCAAACATTTCATGAATTTGTTTTTCCAGAAACAATGGACAAAAGCCAAATCGCATTAGCACTCGCTTATTTAGCAAATACCTTGCATATATTTATACACCGGAGATATACATGTATGCAAGTTGTATGCGAGTTTAAAAAGGCAGGCAACTCACAAATTCACTGCAACTTGAAATTACTTTTGTTATTTTTCCTTAATCCCTTCACGACAATACGTGTACAGGCTCACAATGCATTGTCATTAATGGTTTTAAGGACAACCCGTTGTCCTTATGTGGTTAATCCCCCATCCCCATTGGAAGGGAATGGGAAACTGGGAGGGATTAAAAATAACAATATAAGTATTTATTAATGCAACTGAGAGATAATTGTAGTTACAAAAGTGATGAGTGTCGGAATAACAAATAGAAGCGTTAATTAGCAGTTAAGTTAGACCTTATTTATATGTGTTTCTGCAAACAAAGTAACTTGCAATAATGAATGATAAGGTAATTACCAGCTGATAATAAATACAATTTAATTAAATTCTGGAGTCAATCTGTAAGTCTATTTGCTGTGCAAGAAATATACAGATACATTCCTCTAGCACCTAAAATGACTGAAGCTGAAACCCTATAATAAGTATTGATTGTAACTTATATCTATAAAACAAGGACTGCAATAAAAAAATAGATTGCGGGCCAAGTAGGACGTTCATTATATTAATTACTCTGATATTTACACTAGTAATGTAGTAATTTCATCAACAACTTAAGAGCCTCTCTGCATTCTGAATAAACTAATAAAAGTGAACGAACAGCCTGAAATCACACACCTGAGCTTAGGTGAGAGCAAGCGGTATATTTACTACAGGTGCTGCAGTAGACCTGATTAGGGTTGCCATCTGTCCCATTATAACCAGGATAATCCTAGAATAAAGAGGTAAATCCCAAATCCCAAAACCTTGCATTTATACACAGGAGGACATTTACCTCTTTATGTCCTGGAAACTACTAGGCTTGTGGCGGTTTCAAATAGAAGTGCAGTAACGTAGCATGGAGGCTTTGCACAGGGTAAGGTAGGTAAGTGTTAGTGTCTTGGAGTGCGTGTTAGTGTTAATGTCAGGGAGTGTGTTAGTGTCTGGGTATGTGTGTGTTAATGTATGTTAGTGTCTGTGAGTATTGTGGTGTGAGTGGTGTATGTATATATCAGTCTCTTGGTGTATATGTGAGTGTCAGTGTGTGAGTGTGTGTGTGTGTTAGTGTGCACATGTATCTCTCCTCACAATTTTCTGCATTCTGTTTTTTCTCTCTTTCCTTCTTCCTTCTTCTCATTTTCTCATCCCACCCCTCTCCTTTTTGTTACATTTTTTCCTTTTCCTCTTTCTCTTTTCTTTCTTGTCTCTGTTCATCTCCTAACATTCCTCCTTTCTTGTGTCTAGCTCTTTTCCATTGGCCGTCTATTTTTCTTTCTCTCTTCTCTGCTTTTTTTCACCTCCTCTCTTCTATTGCCTCCCTCTTTTTACTCACACCACTTTAATTGCTTTGATTCTGTCTCCTATCCTTCTGAGATATGGCATTGTATCCTAGTGCCCATGTCTTAAAGGTGCACAGAGTCATTTAATGCTTCCTATAGAGGTAAATTGAGCTGGATAGAGCGATCAGAGACCTCCCTTGCAACTGGCCCGTTGGGCAGCAGTACACCAGTGTGCCTGATTGGCCAAGAGGGCATAGCGTCCTGCCGTTTTGCACCAAAATAAATCAATGATAAGAGCCTCCAACTTGGTGCCCATATCCCCCTGTCTGTGTTTTTTATCCTAATGCAGTTATCTATTAGGTGCTTGGTGTATATTGATATATATATATATATATATATATATATATATAGATAGATATATATATATATATATATATATATATATATATATATAGAGAGATATATTAGATTATATATATATGAGCTCAACAACAATAAATCTTGCATTAAAATTGCTGGAATTAAATTAATTATGCTGGTGCTAATAAAATGCTTTGTGTTTTTTCCTAAATTAGTTAATTCTATAAATAGCAATCAATATGTCACAAAATCATCTAAAAACACATTCCTGGTCATCTATCAGTCACATTAGTCATGTGTCCTTTTTGGCTTTCTTTTTTGCCAAAAGACAAATAGACTAGTAATGATAAAGTTCTTTTCATTGATAGGAATATCGAAAATAAATGTAATTATCCTTACCAGTGCAATAAGAAACCATTATTTAAGCTTATACTAAGGTAACAACGCCTGCCTTGTATAAAGTACTACATCTTAAAAGACAGTAAGTGTATTGCCAATTATATTTTGATTAGAATAGTTTCATTAACCGCCAGCAATATGTTGCGGAGCATAACACAGTTAGGTCTGATTGTATTAAGAACATTTTATTAATACAGTGGGTTGCTGCTTTGTGCTAGCAGTGAACTGAGAATCAAATGAAATAACCAACATAATAACAATTACTTGTCAGCCATGTTTATTTTTTTTTCTTTTTTAAATGTAATGGTAATTCTCCTACAATGAGTAATATAATGTGACACCAAAGTAGTAACAGAGAGATAAAATTCAAATAATCAGTATAACATATACCTTCCACGACCAGGAGGCATTAGTAAGGTCATTTATACAGCTAATGATAAATTTAGATACAAACATACGATTATGCGTATTTCTTTTAATTATATGATTGGTAATTGGAATGATGGTCCAATGATGTTCGCAATAAAGTATAATTGTAATTTCAAGAATACTAGTATCCTATGTTACTGAGACTTTAAAGGAATTTCATACATTAAAAAGTCCTAGGATTATTACATTATTACATTAGTTGTTAACATCCTTTTACTTAGTTATTAATAAATACAATTTAAAAAATGATATATGTTGGCAGGAACAGCCATATTCCTACAGTTTTGAGTCCACCCAAAGGTCCAGCTAGATGAATATGGGTTCCAGATTTCAGTTTGTTATCTGTTCAGCAGGTGCTATTTCCAGAAAGCAAGAGGTTCTAATCCTGGACCAAGAATGATCCAGCACTTATTATAGAACAAATATAGACAGATCCTTGATAAGCTACTTTCCTAAAAAAGGAGATTTAAAAAAATTGTAAAAAATAAGCGGGAAATAACATTAATAATTAAAGTATAAAGCACTAACATAACTTATAAAAATCTTTTACAAAGTACAGTATTATACCTATACACTGTTCAGATGTGTCTCACTCCCGCTTGGTCACTATATACATATAATATATATACATGTGCAGAGAAAGCAAGAGTATAATACATATACATGGATTATATTTACCCCTGTTTTATTATTAAACAAGTGAGTAGCTGTTTTAAATTCTGCAGTAGAAATCCTTCACATGACTCCCATGCTGTCCGCCACTGTGATGGATTTGTTTGAATGCGCCGTCCGTGTATACAACAATTTGAAACAAGACTTCTCTTCACTTCATCACACAGCCTATCTGATGAAATGTCACGTTGTGACCTGCAATATTATATACACTGGCAATATACTGAAAAATCCATCACTGATCTTCACTGTAGAAAGTATACGTACATGTTGATATGTTGATTTTCTTAGGGGTTTGGTTTGTTTGCATCACAATTATATCTGATGCAGCGACACTAAGGGATTTTATTTCTTTTTTTGGCCCTATGCTGTAAGAGAATAGGTTATTTACATCACCCGCGGCCTGGAATCAATCTTGCCATCTAGTGGTAAAAGAGTACATTTCGAGAAATTGTATGATTCCAAATCACAAATGAAAGCTGGAATAGAGAAAAGTATATCATTGAAATAATCTGATGAGTGGCTCAGAACAATCTTTTGTTCCAATTGATTTATTGAGGCTTAATCAATGTATTGCCCTCATTAACCAATGCCTTTCTGTTCTTTAAAAAGACAGACAGACTAGCACCTTCAATAAGAGAGATATACTCCAAACTATATTTTTTTCCTGTGTTTTTCAATGTGATAAATATAGCTTGATCAATGTTTTTAACCTTCTCTTAATATCCAATAGTACTGGACTCATCTATCAATGGTCTTCTAGCAAAGGAAACCACTAAAACACATTACAGTCAAAACACGGTGATATCCAGGCAATTTGGCGAAATGTATATTCTGCTGAAATATAGATTAGGAGGCAGTGAAAGAACCACAGAGACTGTTATATAGTTTGAGGTTATTTATTTCTCATTAGTGATTGATAATACATGTTTCGAATGCCTGAAGATTCTGTAAGAATATGGCAAAAGAAAATAAAATATGGAGATCTGAGGAAACTCGCAAAAAGGATTAAGAACCAAGGTTAATGCTGTTGAAAGAGTCTAGCAAGAGATGGGATGTGAGCTACGTGAAGAAATAGATGCAAATAATCTTCCATCTTTTTATATGCATGTGCTAGACTGGCCATCTGGAAAACCATTTGCCTGGTGGGCCAGTCTCAGAAGATGAAGACCACTATGCTTCACTTGTGGTCACAATACAGATCCAGTTCTTTTATGTGTGACCATGAGCTGGATAAAAGTGGCTGCTTCATTTCGAGGCCCCTGGCCTTAAAGCAGAGGACGTGATGGACAATTTAATGATGTTGTATGGACCTCACAAACCTTGCCATGAACACTGTTGTCCTTGTACACTTTGTCCATCCCTGTCTTATAGTACCCGGGCTGCTTTCCTTCCCCAGTCCGGCTCTGCTGTAGAGGTTCTAATGATGGAGACCTGGCATCACCACCAAAATAATCTGTTTGAAAGAGGTGTAGTTTGCAAGGGAGCAGTAATGCTGAGGTACGCTCCAGATGACCATTCCGTTAGTTTATTGCAAACTAATGTACGGTCCAGTTTGACTAGACTGGCTGAACACAGGGCAAATGCTCCGGGGGCTGCTGGCCAACAGCACCCAATACTCACTCGATCCGCTGCTCCAGAGGGAGATCAGGTGGCACAGTGAGAGGTCATCGATTGTATCAGGTGGCCAATGGCCTGAAAGTCCAGCACTGTTTACTATGTTGCTTATTTAATGAGAAATATGTGAACCTTGTGGTTTTATTGCAAAACTGCCTGTGAGTAATGGGATCATGTAAGCTAATCACCCAAGATATACCTGAACCACATGAGGAAATGAATGAAAAGATCCCACCAAAGAGGTACTAGAATTAACTATGGAGCTGCTGTCCTGATATTCTTCTTGGATTTGTATGATATTTCTTAATGGAAATACTCTAGATGCAATAAGGCATTTGTTGGAACATATGACTTGTGACTGCAGAGGAACTAAATCTCCTCATAAAGTGCACATTCCAATGATTTAAATGCAAATCTACGAGCAAGAGAACCGATGAGAGAATAGATACTCAGACAAATAGCTTCCTGCAAATCTCACCTTATCTATCGCTGCAGAAAATCTAAGCGCACAGGCTACACTTGAAGACTCATTAGGGAGAACATCTTTGTTATTATCGTGGCCAAATACATTTACCTATAACGAGTCAAATTTGGAAAAAATCAAGAAATCTGTTCATTAAAAATGCCGAACGACTGCATCCGTCGATTGGAAATTCACAGGGTGTGCAGCAAATGGTGTTTCGCACAATACACGGTGAACTGGGCTCGTGATAAGAGACTTACCATCCCCCTTTAGAATAGCAAAGATTCTCTGCAGTGGAGTAGAATAAAAGTCTCGCAATATCCTTTTTTCATCTTTGAAAGCATGATATTGCACATAAGAACAATACTAATAAAATATTATATTCTATAGCCTGCAGTGATGTTATTTTCAGAATTCATTAGATCATTAAAAAGGACACGACGAGTCCTCATCTACATTGATATGCAAATAAAATCTGTGCGACAGGGATGTTTCTGCATATCTGTCCACAAAAGGAGGGCTTTGCTGTTATTTTCTTAGGGTTCCAATTAAAAGGGTGGGTTTCTGTGTTTGTAACTATAAAGGAATCCCTATAAATGAAGGGATGCCTCTCGAAAGGCTACCAATAGATTTACTGATATGCATTTTGTGTTCACATTATTTTGAATACAGCACTTGCTACATTCTATTTTATAATTGTTAACTATATATAATTAATAGCCAGTAAAAAAAAACAGAATATCTCAGCAAAAATAGCTCTCTTGGTAAAGCCGGACTGGATGACCCCCCTCAGGGACACGGGTGGACATATGCAAGAAAGGACAAAAAGGACAAAAATAGTGTAATACTGTCTCTTAAAAAAAATCTCTGTATATAATGTATTATAAATAAACTCACAAACAAACATGCACTGAGGACCAGCTCAAGTGCAAAATGTGCATTGATAAAATGAGGGTTACCTTTATCTACCCCCTTAAGACAAAGTGCAGAATCAGGTGCTTTCCGTGAAGTTCTCAGGCATTCCCCTCATTTCCAGAGTGTGGTAAAATCGTGTGGTAAGTCACTATTTTTGGAGACTCTCCTCCTGGTAACTCTGTTAGCATAAATTAATAATAAACTAATATTCAATATATGCAGTGGTGTAGTTTCCGCCCTACTTATTTCGTTAAAACTTAACTTCCTCATGGGCTCTGTGAAAGTCCATAAAACATCATTAAAGTGTCCACCACAGACCCCCGTAAATGTCCACCATGAGCAATATTGGTGCCAACCCCACTTAACACTACAGCATACACATACATACACTGACTCTAGCACTATACATATACACACATGCACACTGACTCTGACACTATAGTATACATACACTCACATACACAACTCCCCTCTCGCCTGGATACTAGGCATGCCAAGACTGACTGATTAAAACAAAATTTAAGGCTTAGTCCCTGGGTTGATATTCTAGTTATGAAAGTAATGCTTAGATCTAAAATACGCTAGCCAAGTGTTCTCTCCATAGATTGCACAGTGTTTTTTAACTTATCAATATGACATGAAAAGACTGCTTGTTTTTACACTATAAAAGTGTTTTTATCTCGCTCAGGTATATAAAATTAGTTTTCTAAACAGAGGTTTCAATACTTGTGTGCTTTTTCCAGAATAAGGAAAGAATACATTTTATGGCCATGTGCTCCGGCGTATCCATACAAACACCTGAGCTTCATAAAACACAATAAAAGCTCTTGAAAATAAGCATTTATTGTTAATATTATTATTCACCCACTTAATCTGATTTTTACACTGAAGCTGTGAACATCAATAGGTATAATTTTTTTATTCCCCTGAGGATCAATTTAGAGGAAAGAGGAAAAAACTTAGGATCATGATGGTAATCCAACACATATTTATTGCATACAGTCTATCGCATTACAATCAGAGTAGAATTTGATGTTAGCTGCTGTACCCCAAGACCCCCAAACTGGTGTTTAAACAGTGGCACGGTGATGCCTATCCAGTTGCAGCCAAACAGTCACCAATATCCACAGATGCAGTATAACAGATTTGTGTGTAGACACAAGGGACGTTGACTTTTGTTAGGGACTTGCTTTATGTGAGGTGCCATGATGTGTGAGAAGTATGATATCTCCAAATATATCATGAAAATGTAAAACTGATTCTAACATCCATAGGTCAGAGGAATCATTGGGATGAGAAGAACAACAATGTTTATATTTAAAAACTATTAACTAATTGCTTTAAATAAAACTAATAGTTAATATTACTATTGTGAACATTTTATCAGTTATCTTTTTTTTTACATCATCATTGCTAAAAAGTGAATGTGAAAATATTGCCAAGGTCACAAAATGTTCCCAACGAAAGGTTAAGTAAGAACAAAGAGAACAATTATTAGCTTCCTACGCAGTTCACTTTGTGAACTGTGAAGGATTATTGATCAAAACAGTGTGAGTCTGGATGTACGAGACAAGATCGGATATGGCCAAGAAAACAGCGTGACCGTTGTGTGGATCGCAACACCTCATTTAATGATAAAGGAGACCTGGCATGAGTGGCGCTATTAATTAGTTGAGGACAGTGCCACGGTCTCGCATGTAGAAAAGTATCTTGACTCTGACCAACAACTGCAAGCTATGATAGTATCATTTACTATATACAATATACTATTATGGACTTTTATCAAACAACGCTCCTTTACTTGTGCAGAATGCAGGTGCTTGTATCCAGCACGTTCAAGGACCAGAACTGCCGCTTGAGAAACGGAAAAGGTAAGTAGCCCGCACAAATTGGCACTACTCCACTTGTCAAGTTTGCCAGATGGCCAGTCCTGGCCTGCATGTGGATGTTGTGCATTAATGAGCTAAAAACAGATTTAGCCATAAACTGTATTAGTAAAGTTCAAGCTGAGGCTCATGCTACTGATGCTGCCATTACTAAGTAGACCCAAAGGGATATTTTTCTGCCGGGGATAATACATTGATCTGATATAAAGATATTGGTTTATAGCGAACCTTGTAAGAAGAAACGATTACAAGAATGCCTTTAACTACTCAAAAAGGAAGAAAAACAATATTAAACCATAAAACACCTACCAAAATATATAAACAATGACATAAAAATCTGCATAAACATTTACTGTTTTTCCTCCGCCGACACACTTTAATATAACTTTTACTGCTCTGGAGAATGTTGTCACGTGGGCTCCGCATTAATAGCTGCAATTATGTACTCAATGTGAATTCCCAATTCATTATAGCTATATGCCATTACAAGGAACATTTATGTACACATTAGTAAAACAAACATTAAGCACATTATATAGCCAAAACTGGTAGGAAAGTTTCAGGGAATTGGCAAAGGTAATATGCCCTTCCCACATTAAGCATATGGCACTTCTGTTAAATAAATAGATATAGGATATACAAATAATAGTTACTGATATTATATAATATTTGTAATAATGCATCCCAATAGAATTATACAGCGCTTGATACAGATCAAGGGCTTTCAGGCTCTACTGCACAGAATATTTCATCTCTTTCACAGTTTACTGATTTATTTTAATGTAATTAATTTGTTACCCAGAAGCTATAAACATAATTGCCTACGTGATATTTAGTAGGCTTGTGCATTCTGATTCATACAAATTAGAATGTTAACAAACTCTTTAATTTATACGAATGTCCGGAAAAAAAGGAGGTTGGACCCTCAACGAAACAAACTAAAGAAAAACTAGAAATGTTCATTTGAAATTTGTTGGTTTGTTTGTGTGGGTTTTTTTTGGATTTTGTTTTTTATTTGCTGTATCTGTATTGTGTGGTGTGGAGGAGTGAAGGAGTTAATGTGAAGTGTGTGATATATATGATTCATGAATTGTAGTCTTCCCTTGAGTTTCTATTTGTATCCCAATTTTCCCATAGTAGAACTTCATTCAAGAAGGGATAGCAATATATATTTCTTTAAAAAGCCACGTGGGAGACACTAGGAAGGGAGACGATTGGAGCAACAGTGTAAGAGAGAGTGGTTGGACCAATAGTGGCGGTCACTCCCATGACCCTATTTCTTCAAAGTTTGTCTCTTACACTATTGTTCAAAGTTCCAATCTTCGAAATGTGTGTCCTGCTTTAGATTTAGTGTGCATATCTGGTTCTTCGAGGGAAGAGAGCATAGAAGAATGGATGTGGGGAAGAGACAAAGCAGTGAAGGGGAGGAAATGAAGTGGCTGGTGGAGAAAAGTGCAGAATTTGCATAAGTAGCATTTGTGTGTATGGTCCATTGGTGGAGGTGGTAGGGATGAAGTGTTGTGAAGGGGAGAAGAATGACTGTGGATGTGATGGCGTGAAGTGGAAACAGTCGGGAAAAGTAGGAGTGGAATTTATGAATAACTTTTTAACTATTTCTTTTCCAATGCTGTAACCGTGACTGAGAAAGTGACTGAAGGGAATTTCAATTGAGAATCAAAAAAGCCATCGGAATTTTGTAGAAACCGAAAAAATGGGCAGGAAACAAAATTTGTTATGAAAACGAACAAACCAAAAACTAACCAAAAATTGTGCGCTTGTCTTATATTTAGCCATCCGATGCATAAGACAAAGATCTTTATTTCCCGCGTTGAGGACATGCCGTAAGATCAAAACAGCTGCATGCAGACAGATTGAGCTTAGACTCATACGATTCTAACCCTATCCTGTCCTCAAAGTTGTGTATAAAATTAGTAGGAATATGCAAACAAGGGGGCATATGTAACAACGTGATCAGCATCAAAGAGTGTTTAGTGATTTTAAAATATTTCATCATTTGGTTGATGTGCTAACCATATCCTCATTATCAGAAAGTGTCTGAAATATGTTCACCGGAGCGCTGTAACAGTTCTAGAGACAGAATTGAAGCACTCAACATTTCAAAACTGTCAGATGTTATACCAGGTCATGAAAAAGAGCATCCCAGCTCTACAGTTCCTGCTTATCAACCGTGCACAACTATTTAGTACGGTGGCCCTGCATGGCTAACATTTTGCTGGCCAGGATGCCAACCACATATCATATATGTGAAGGCACTTTGGGGTCAGTTCTTATGCATTCATCATTGGTGAGGCTGTAATACTGCTCATCGGACTTGACACAGGAATATTTATTTAACTCATTAAATTAGTAATGAGTTATAGATCACCTATTCAACGAAAGCATATATATGTGACCGTAACGACTGCAATAAATTCAAGAAGTTGAACATACTGATCAATACGTACTGGTGACCTTTAGTTTATATTTTTACAATCTCCTGATGGTGTATTCAGCGTTGTATTAGGCCAACATCATATTGTGCACAAAATAGGTCTTTTTCATATATTCCATACTCTTTGAATTACATTTGAAAAAAAACCCCATGTATATCACACACTTTCATAGAGATTTTGCCAACCGAGTCTTCAAAAATTATTAATCCTGCTCATTTCCTTGCTCTACACTTCCTTTAACCCGGGCACAGCTGATATACACTCATTTAAAGAACACTGGGGGACTATTTTCAAGGTAATGAACTAGCTTCAAAATCTATAAATTTTAATTGCAGTCTGTTCACTTAAGATGTTTCTAAACTGCAAATCTGCTCTTATATAGCGTAAATGTAACCGATTATAGGCTAATATAAATAGCTGGGTTTAGCCTTTTTATGATATTTTTGAGGCCTGGTGACACCCAACCAGCAGATATCTTAGGTGCTTTCATCATCTGCTATGTATTAACTACCTTTATATGATCCAATGGCCTCCTCGGGATCAAATCAATGCAATACCTTACATGAACAAAACGAATGTTCTCATCTCATAATTAGAGCTCCGGGTAATTTCTTTCCCAGCTCTTACCCCTGTTTTCTACATCTACCAGGTAGCCTCTGGCTTATTGAATCAACATTGAAGTCCAACAATAGATACAGACCTACTGTGCATGTACCCAGTTCCTATGCTAATAATGCACAGGATATTTTGTATCCCCCATTGTTAGGGAATCTCTAGCCATGAAATAATTAAGGCTACTGTAGCTCCTTGTGGTTAATATAGAGGTCAACTTTTTTTTACTGCTCAATTTGGCCCTTTAATGCTGGCCCTTTAATGACATTGACAATATATTTGTTATCAAATCAATGCCTTTCCTTGTGCCAAACTCACCTTAATTTACTGCATTGGGTGATCACACTTAACTTGGCATCTAGAGGGACAGGTTCCAAGAAAGAAAACACATTTATATGTAAAAAGAAGATGCATAGTTGGGAATACATTGGATGCTAAATGATATGTAACATGTAGCTATGAGAATATGGGCAATTGATTTTAAATCTCTGGTAACCGTAAAATATACCGTAGGGGGCTGTATTTCCAATGCCAAAATAGAGAAATAAATCACATTGCATACGAGTATGTCAAAAAAAAGTTAATGCTATTTAAGACAAGGGTGTCAGTGTCACTAGGAATGAGTGATGGTTGGTTTTGTTTTTTGTTTTTTTTTTCAAGGGGAAAGTACTATGGATTTCAGATGCTTCAAGTGTATTTTTTTGTATCCAATTTAAACAAAACCTTCCATACTATCCTTAGATGTATAGACATAGAAGAGCATTACTGACGTGAAA
This sequence comes from Spea multiplicata, assembly GCA_009364415.1. Classification (NCBI taxonomy): domain Eukaryota; kingdom Metazoa; phylum Chordata; class Amphibia; order Anura; family Pelobatidae; genus Spea; species Spea multiplicata. Next base: position 3,143,028 of record VKOC01000007.1, read on the forward strand.
GAAGATAGACATTTTTCAGGAAATCTTAACTGGCTTCCAAGAAAACAGTAATAGTAACTAATGTCAACTGAACTATTATGTATGTTTCAAAACACAAAACAGTGGAAGAGATGAGATTCCATGAGATGCAATAAATGTAGACAGTTTTTGCCTACTGAATTAGTAGTTCTATAGGGAACAGCACACTCACATCAAACAGATTGCATACCCTCATAACTATAGTGTTCAGCAAGGCTACTTATAAACACCTTTCAGGCAGATCTTCATCCATCATGCAATACCATCAGGGAGGCATCTGATTTGTCCCAAATATATTCTGCAGCATGACAATGACCCCAAAACATACAGCCAAAGTCATTAAGAACTATCTTTAGGGTAAAGAAGAAAGAGGATTCATGGAAGTGATGGTATGGCCCCCACAGAGCCTTGATCTCAACATCATTGAGTCTGTATGGGATTACATAAAGAGAGAGAAGCAATTGTGGGTGCCTAGATCCACAGAAGAACCGTGGTTAGTTCTTCAAGATGTCTGGAATAACCTACCTGCCGAGTTTCTTAAATAAACTGCGTGCAAGTCTACCTAGAAGAAGAGTATCCTTAGCCTCCAGTACCAGAGTTTCTGCACCTTGGTCATCTCCGTTTAGGGAAAATATATGCCTAAAATAAAATGAATATCAATTAGCTTCCCAAACCCCTGGGAATGAGAAAATTAAGAGATAGGCAAAATGTTTTGGGGAGGAACACCTTTACTATAACAGATCAAGGGTAATAAACTGCATCTTGGATATCCAGTATCATTTGGATATTTACATACAAAATATATTCAAGAAAAGCACTTTGAGTTATTTAGTGTTCTTTAATATAGGATTCCTCACCAGTATGATCTAATACAAACCTGAAAAATAATACTTCTCTCTCATAGAAATTCTCATTAGAATTGTTAAGAGCCAGCATTATTGTGCATGTCACATATAATACCGTTTTTCTTCCATTGAGGTAGGTCTCTGAGAGAAGGTTATATTATACATCCATACAAAATGACTTGGCCTGTATATAATATTTCCAGGAAATTCATTTCTAAATTTAACATTTTATATCAAGGTTTTATCATACCTCTGTTTTCAATAAATTTGAGCTGACAAGAAACTCACAACAGCTGAATTATTGCATCCTTATGTGTTCCTTAACATAACAAATTATAAATTGGATGGAAATGTTCTCTCGCTGCTAAATTATCTATTACAGGATAGAAAAGAAAAAAATAATTGCACAAGTCACTATCTCAAATTAACGAGTGAAGGATTTTGCTATTTTACTAAATGGGCAGAGAAAACATATTGAATTTCCTTGTCAATGCTTATTTCTTACCATGTCAACAAGCAAAACTGCCTGCAATTATTGAAGCTATGTAAACAGACCCTATACATGACCTTGGGCTTGTGGACGTATACAAGAATTATATGTAACCAGTAAAGAAAAGTGGCCCCGGAGCTTTAAGGCCACCAGCCGTCACCTGGATACACGTGTTCATGCGTTATTCTCTTAAAGTCGCAGAACTTGTAGCCAGTATGCCGCTGAACGTTAAAATATGGAATCTGTCACATGAGTGACGTCAAATTTAAGTTCATTTACACCATCTGGTATCAGCCCATCAATGGAACATTGCTTTTTGAGATGACTGGTATTTTTTAACATGTGTGCATGTCCTAGATTATATACACCAGGTGGCATGTTAAAAAAATACAGTGGAAGGAGATCAGTGCCACTGGTGAAAGAAATCTTCAACACCCTAACAATACATGGAAACATTGGGTCCCCCACTGGGCTTCTCATTACTCTTCATCATATAGATGGAGTCCTTAGTTGAACAGCCAACAGAAAAAGTATGTAGAGCCGCATACATTTTCGGCCCCACAGAGGTCTCATCTTCAGATGAAATCATATACAGTAATCATGTACAGCTACCTTCACCTATATGAGATAAGCAAGATAGAAAAGCTAGAATGTATATTTGTGTTGTTGAGATTTTAAAGAAAGTTGATACCTACACAGGATTCATTTACAGAAAAGCCTATGCAGCTCGCTAAGATTGGCATTAATAAAAGTGAGGAAAAAACTCAACTTAATGTTTTAGCAAATAAAGGATCTATGATGGTTGGTCTTCATGGTGTAAAAAAAACCAACGGAGACCATGCAACTCCAAATGCTCCCAAAATCCTTCTCAAGTTAATGAGGAATGCTGATGAAATATTATCAATATATGTCAACGGTTTTGGTCGGATAATACATACATAGACATTAATGCGAGTTTTCCTCTGCTGGTACCATCTGATCTATTCCTAGCAGTATATCACTTTCTAGCTGATCAAATCCTAACCATTCTACTTTATTTTAAGTGGGTATCACAGAGATTAAACGGTATGACTTACATTATTTTTGACCCGTCATAAGGGTTAATGCTCTCTGTAGAAGTGATGATCTACGAAGTGCAATTATCTAAGTTTTTAAAAAAGCTTTTGCCCATTGCAATTCCCTGTACTTTTTTCCACAATCTTTTTACAGACTTATAGATTAACGAGACGAAAATCGCTCTGCAAATGTAGTTCTATTAATAACCAAGAGTGAAACCCAAAAAAGAAGAATCGTTCTTGCTAATCGGAAGGGTAGCGGCTAAACAATATGCACACGCTATGTATAAAGGTAAAAAGTTAAGATATGGTAATCCTTAAAACAAAACGTGTTTAATGATGCAAGATACTAAATGCATAAAAACAGATGGAACATCTGTAACTATAAAGAATTGAATTAAAGAAAATACCGTAATTTACAAAAGCATACAAACCTTTTAGCATACAAAAAAGTACATTTTAAATAAAATCATTATCCAATATGGTAATAAAAGGAGCTTGTCTTGTAAACTGAAAATAATGGAGAACGCTCAGAACAGTATCATATATCACAAAGCAGAATGCGTTATACAATGCATAGAAACGTCCCCAAATTTATCTTGCTTGTAGACAGCCTTGGGAAATTATGTTTGCTAATGTATGCTTTTGTTTGTTTTTCATTTATTTTTGTTATTCAGAAATTGTGATGTGAAATAATATTTGCAGAATAACATTTCTCACACTAAAAGTCATACTTTCAGCTGCAGAGTATCTACGATTTATAGCCAGAAAAATCTTCGTCCTGAATTTGTGGCAATTCAAAGTAGCCAAAATATTTTTGTATTGTAGTACACTATAGCACTGTATATTTCAAGCGAGTTTTGATACTTAAATTACTAGTGGCCACTTACATATGTTCATACCTCCCAAGTGTCCTACTTAAGGAGGGCCAGTCCTTCTTTTTGGCCCTATATCCTCCATCTTCCTTTCCAAAACACCCCTCTTTTATATTATTCCAAGTGTATAACAGGGTTTACCTAAACATTGTAATAACATGTATAGAAACAATGACAAACTCATTTAAAATGTTTTGTGAAGCCCTGCCCACTAGCCTCACCCTAACAAAACAAAGGCGTCCCTCTTTGGCCATTTCAATTGTTGGGAAGTAATTACTCAGTCCCGGAATGGCCAGTAGACGGCCAATCCTATACGCTCCGCTCCTGTTCCAATGGGCCTTGCCTACATGCGGCCACACACTGCATGAGTATAAAACCATAACATTTAGCTGTGCATACCCAGCTGGCAGCCACGCGTACCTCATTTAGATTAAAGTGCTATAGCCACTCAACCATCCCAAATCCAATCGGCAATGAATCAGCAAATAGTCCATCAAAGAGGTATTACGAGTGTTAGAAGGGAAAAATGGGTTCGTTATTCATTAGCTGAACTCCAGACCTAAATTCATACACATATTATGTTTGCTACCATATAATTGTGGTGTTTTCATTATTGAGTGAAAGATTAAAAATGTGTTTCTAGAAAATCCATGCATTATATAGCTTTGAATATAATGTACCCTAATTTACCAGAGGACTGGAACTTTTTCCTCTCCCCATGCCAATAAAAACACACGTTCATTACTCATTCATGGCACACACAGTGAATGCTGCCACTCATCTACTACATGTGGTGCTGCCTTAGACCCACTGTGAAGAACCTGGTTATGGCCTAATATTGCAGCGCTCTAGGACTTAAAGGTGTGCGGTGCCTTTTAAAGCAGTCTACAGAGGCTGTCCCGGATCGGTGTAAGTGGGCCAGTTGGGTGGATCAGAAGACCCTCTCTTTTAACTGGTCCATTGAGCAGCGGGCCAGCTTATTGGCCTAGTTGGGCTATACAACAATATGTCTCTGTCAGTTTGGTTTATTGCTTTAGATTTTCAGTCATTAGTAAATATGCAATACACATGTTATTCTAGGTCTAGGCTCAATCTGTATCATTTCTCTTTGCTTTCTGATGTGCTCTTATACGTTCTTTAATGATAATTTCATCCTTAAATATTAACATTTTTAAATCGAACAAGGAGAAGGGGACAAAGGGTGCTTTATATATACAGTACAAAACATAAACTCATTGTATGCTGCCTTCGCTACCACGTAAGCAGGAATCATACCACAAGGACTGAACCTTATCTTTTAACCCCTCAAGGACAATGGGCGGTCCCTAAACCCATTGAAAACAATGTATTTTGAGCCCGTACATGTACGGGCTTTGTCATTAAGGGGTTTAAAAAGAAAATAATTTATTTTGTACCGCAAAAAGTCTCCGTAAAAAGTATCCATACAAATTATTACATATTAGAACAGCTGAACACCTAAAACATATTTTATGCAAAAGCTACTCGTATGAAGATAAATAAGATGCACCTAAGGAAACAGATTAATTCAAGAAAATGCATAGGGCTGGTTGATCAAATATCACGCTTCACTATAGCCTTGATCATTTATTAAACTACACATTACAGCAGACAGGAGGATGATCATTTCCATATTTATGTTATTATGATCGAGAGGATTCACCAGAAACTGCTTTTAGAACTAATACTGTGTAATTTTATTAGGACCTATTTGGATACTGTGGTAAAAAGCTTTATCTTAAGTAGAAAGTAAACTTCTGTATTCAGATTGGTACAAATTAAAATTTTAACGAAGTTTGTGCCCCCGTATGAATGTCCAAAAACAAGGATGTGTGCTGAGCGAAACTAATGAAAACTAAAGAAAAAGCTACACATTTTCTTTGTAAATTTGGTTATTTGGTTATTTGTTTGTACGTTGCATGGTACACAGTATAGTAGTGTAGTAGAACGCTGGTGGTTACAATTTTACTTGTTAAGCAGTAGGCTGTTGCTGAAGGTGAATGAAGTATGATGAGAGACAGACAGTCGCTTGAGAAATGTGAGAATGTCATGGTATTGGGAATTCCATCCAAATCTGTCCAAAAATGAATGACCCAAAAATTAAACCAAAAACTTGTCCAAATTATCTACATGTCAAGTAGAAAGTCTATTTGTAGCCATTAAATATATGGTAATTAATAAATAAATGGGATCCTTACCAGGAGCATATTGGTCCTGATTTTTCTTGCCAAAACAAATTATTTTTTATTTCTATCATTTTTACAACCTGGTGTTTCTGGATATGGTTTTTCAGGTGGTGGAAGGATATATCTGGCTGTAAGGAGGTAAGAATCTCTATGAGTTCCCAACATTCTCAGAACAATTGTTTGTAGAACCTTAGTGAGATGTTTGATTCACATCTTATTGTTTCTTTCCTCTAAATGTTTCTAATCTCACTTTTTGGGTCCTTTGTCTAACCCTTGCTACCATATATTGATGTGACTATTCCAATGAGCTACTGTGTTCTTTCTTAACGTAAATGCGGTTATAGGTGATCCTCTTTTGAGATCTTCGTGTCCTCATTTTCTGGTTCTGATTAACCAGATGTTGTAGAGGAAAATGTTTCAGAAGGCAGCAACATCCCTGAAGATACTGCTCCTTCTACAACATAATGTGTTTTTCTATTTCCCCACTAATGTGCCATAAACTTTAAGTATGATGTTCCTGCTGATAATATCATGAGTAGAGCCAGCATGACACTGCCTGGGAAGAAAGGTGTGCATCAGACTGTAAGACTCTCACTCTAACTGATAATATTTACCCAACATGTGGCTTTTCATTGTTTTGATTATTTGGTAGACTTCAGTATAGGTGATTGATTTATATGTTGGACGGCAAGATTGTAAATACCACAGCAGGGTACAGGTTATTAGTGGCTGCGAAATCAGTCTACGGGGACTAAATAGCTTATTTTTTTGTGTTTTCCTGCTTTCATCCACACAGCCACTAAGCCTCATAGTATTTCCTCCAAAGCTCAAATTAAATATATGTCAAGCATGTAATCCTGAGGCTAAAAGGAATACTAAAACCATCGGAAAAAAAAAAACACTACTTCATATTCTGTTCTTATTTGAATCTAAATTACATTTCCATTTTAATATTAATTGGTCTGGAATCAATTCTCAGAGAAGCCAAAATGATGAAGGAAATAGGAATGCATTCCCTCAATAAACGGCTGACCGAAAGAGCAGTTGTTATCATAAGTGTGCTCATCCTAGAGGGGATACAGTAACTGCTACTGTGCGGAAGGTTAAGCAGGACGCATAATAAAGGACAGGGGAGTCAGACGGGGGCGATCAGCATAGTAAAAGCAAGCAACATCAACCTCCTGACTCCCATACAGCATGAAGAGAAGAGGCCACTTCACATTAACGGAGGCACACAAACAATTATTATAGCATCTCTATAATTACTCGGTTCACACATCCTGTACCAGAACAAAAGCATAGCCTCTAGCCAATCACATAGGAATTCATCTTTGAGTTGTGTCGAAATGAATAATGTTTTGTATATATATAGATAGGTAGATAGATAGATAGATAGATAGATAGATAAAGCTATGTATATACAAAGCTTTTTATTCCCTTGATGTTGCCGTCACTTGATGAGCTGGTTGTAACATTCTTTACAGGTAATGTCAGTGTTAGTCTTGTTCCTATGTAAATAGTAAAAATGTAATAATATTTTTTATTGAGGTTACCACACTTCAAAATGGGTAAATACTAATAGGTTAATATTAATATAAATTGGTGTCAGCTGATAATTTAACATCTGTTTTCGGCTTACTTGTAGAAGTCTAACATGGTCATAGCGACAATGCACCAGCAGTTCAGCTGCGGAAAGATGTAAGAAACAAATGGATCTCTTTTTACTTTTGGCTATATTCCCAGATCCTATCATACGGAGAAACAACTGCCAAATTAGAAGACAAAGACAGCACTTGCTAAAGCTATTTATTGTAGTATTCTCTTTATTATGACATTAATTTTTCTGCTCCATCATCTGAAGATATGCTTCACAGGTACTGGGCACCTTTTCTTAATATGGGTTCACACGGAGTTCCTGTACTGACCCCAGTGACCTATTATGACCTAGACCTAGGGTCCCAGATGGCCCTCTTGTGCAATCACCCATCTTTTGTGCTTCTGCTCAATGGGCCAATTCCAATGAGATCTCCCCAAATGACCCTTTTATCCTTTGGAAGACTGCTGAACCAGCAAAGCTTCCATTGACTGCACTCCTCCGAGAAATGGAGCACCAGTATATTCTGACTGGGGAGGGAGCATCTGTATAAATATGCCTCTGTCTCACCCATATATTGTGCATTCACCGTTCCCATAAAAATACAACAATCATTTCTAATGAACCTACAGGTGCAGCAAAAAAAAATCTTATTATTGAAGAACACTGGCAATCGGGGAATGGAAATTACTGACTCATTTCAATGGCAATACCATCCCTTTATCCTTCAAAGCCCCAAGATGAAACATCTTGTTCGGTTTCAGTGGAAAATTGATTGTGGTTAGGAATCGCAGCATTACTGTAGTTTAACATCAGAATGTTCCTTTTTCTTCACAAATAGCTTTCACCATCCAAAGCCAATTAGTAACTGGACTTTATAAAGTGATTCTATAGTATACACAGGAGTATGCGAACTAGCACAAGACTGCCAGTCTATACAGCGGAATGTTTTACAGGTCAATTCTGTTCATTCTCAAGGGAATTTTCCCTCACGTTGGAGACAAACAAGACATTACAAATAATTTAAGATCCTTCCCATCAATGTTTCTTCTCATTATTGCCTTGCTAATATTTACAACGCACTTACAATAAATGCCTTATTTAAATTCAAATACAAAACTGTGTTGTACTGTGTTATTAACAGCTACTAATGATATTAAAAAAAAAATAAAGACAAAGAAAACAACCAAGCTCTGCTTAAAAAATCCATTTCTCGAAATTTACGGGAACATGTTCGAAGGATTTAGAAAAATAAATGCACCAGGGATTTCATTAGTAGAAAGACAAATGGGACCGAACTTTCCATGAAGAGGCTGTCCTCTTACTGTGCAGACGGAAATAAAACACTGTGACGGATACTTTATAGGGTTAGGATGGATTCCATTGCCATCTCAATTAACTTTCTAATGACAAGTATAACACAATCAGTTCTAGACTTTAGCTGGTAGCCTGCTACTCAAATGGCTGAATTCCCGTAAATAGTACCAGGCAAAGTGCTCTAAAACTAAAGTCATTATGACTTCCTCAGAGCTATCAAAAGAAAGTCTAGTGCTGCTATACTTACTAAGGGACAGATTTGCTTCCATAGTATTAGTTTAGTGTATTTACCTTTGAGGTTACCCTAGGCCCGACCCAGGGGGAGCACCCTTAGCCACCTTCTCCGAGGCTGGCATTTTCACTGCATTAAAAGGTGCTGCGTGCCTTTAAGACATGAGCACCATGATATGACATCATATCATTTTTGATGCAGTCTGTGCATGGAGGCTGTGCTGAGCTGCACGGAGTGTAAATGGGCTGGTTAAGGAGATCAGAGATCTCCTCTGTAACAGGCCCATGGAGCAGCAACAACCTGGAGGGCCTGATCACCCAAGAGGGCAATCTGCCCCCTGGTTTTGCCACAAGGACTGCCGCCCCCCCTGGACCTGCTGCCCTAGACCTACTTGGCCTAGGTCAGGATATGCCACAGCGCTACCACATTCATGTGTATGCTTGGAAAATTGCCCGTGGTCCTTACTAGTAGATACCTACAGGGAAAATGACAAGCTGATAAACTGTACATACAATATAGTGCAACCAGGACTTGACTAGGAATTAAAATAGGCCCTAGCACTTTAAAGCTAGGGACGTGCATTTGGCTGCCGCTTGGATATGCGGGGCATTGTAAATCCATGCTTCTACTATGAAAATGGTTCTGCTACACAAGTGGCAGCAAAGGTAAGTGCCCAGCGCCATTGGACACTGGCCAACTGGGCATTTTCCCATGTTACCAGATGGCCAGTCTGGCCTGCACACAATGGATTTTACGGAGGATAGAAATCAAAATGTGTCATACTTTATGTAGGAATTTCCCTCTGTCTAGAAATCTACTTACTAATATTTATTCAATCTTTCATTCAGAAAATGACTCAGAGCTTTTGGTGTGAGCGAATATCTCTCGCTGCAGGGCACTTGTTTGAAATATATATATATATTTTTAAAAAATCCGTTTGTCTCTTTGCTGGTCACATACTCAACTTAATTGAGTTTGAATGATTTCCTTTTATTCTAAATTAAAACCAGTCCAAGGGACTATTATCTGACCTGTTTTTATTTATGTTGACTTTATTGATTTATTTTTCACAGGTTAGTGAAATTCTGTTCTAAATGAATGTGTTGCAGAATGCTGCCAACTTAAATTATAAATGATAGAAACTAGTGAGTCAGTTCCAGCTAGAATTCTAATATTTCAAAACAATTAGTATTGACTTAGAGCATTAAGCCACCAAATATTTACAAAGTTTTTCCAGAGAATAGTTGTTCTACATATTTTTTGTTTGCTGCGTTTAGTAAAATGTTTGAAAATACTATACACATATTCACTCTTTCACACTCTCATTCTCGTCCACTCTCATTCTCGTCCTCTCTCTCTCTCTCTCTCTCTCTCGTGCTCTCTAAATGTTTCCCTAACATCTTTACCGACCACTTCTGCTTCTTCTTCTTCTTCAGTCTTTTCAATTCAAGTGAGGGCAAAATGACGGCGCTTTGGGTGATGTCCTCTCCCCCTTAAATGATCAGGGAGAGGACGTCACCACAAGTTTTGCCATGGGATTATGTCAGTGGAGGTGTAGATGAAGATAGAAGGTAGCAGAATGAAGAGTGAAGAGAAGGGAGGGGACAGAAGACGAAGAAGATGCGGAAGTGGAAGTGGTCAGCAGAGAAAGTAGGAAAACGTTTAGAGAGCATGAGAGCAAGAGTAAGCAAGACTGAGCGAGTATGAGAGAGTGTGAGAGAGTTTGAATGAGCCCTTGAATTTCGGGGAATTTACCATAATTTAGTAAATTTGCAATTCGTACAAATCAGAATGCACAAGTCTAGTTTTTTCAATGAAGTACCGCTAGAAAGAGGTCTCCAACTCTTATATACACTGTCTCCAACTAAATATACACAGTTGTATTATCATATTAGAACTTTCCATTTGTATGTGTCCTTCTAAATATTAAATGTTAAATATATACTAAGATATATGAATAATATTAATATCAACAGTTTAAATAATGCAAGTATTGAAGTACATCCCAGTCCTATCAAATGCACTGCCAAAGGGTGCACATTCTACAGTTTAGGAAACACTAATCCAAATGATACAACGTATCACTATGTGAAGTATTGACTCTGTATCACGCAAAATAACAACCAACACATAAATAATTTAAAGATAGAAGCAAAAAAAAGGCATGTGATCTGTCTGCATTTAAATAAGAAGGAAAACAGACATGATGGTATCTCTCAAAATGCAGATACTTTGACTTGTGATTTATGCGCTCCTGTTCCCTTCCAACAACTCATGCAATGAATATGAATATTGTAAACTTACAGGGCCTCCGACAGGTTTTACATATCGTATAACAGAAATATCGGCGCATTTTATTGCTAATTTGTTAATGTTGTATGATGTAATATAAAAATGACTTCTAAATAATTTCCCTTAAAATTAAATTTTCCCGTAAAATATAAGAAAAATAATAATAATAAATAAGAAGAAGAAGAGGGGGAAGGTTTATAATATTAATATTATTGTTGCAGAAATGTTTAACTTAATTTGATATATATGTTATTACCACAGTGAGTAGAACTGTTTTGCTAGAATAAAAGTACCGTATAATGAATGTGTGTATTCCTTCAGGCAAGGAAGATGTGTGCCAGATGAACATCTGTGGGTTCGGAGTCAGAAGCTTTGAACTAATGGGTTCTACGCTATGCGAAAAGCACACATTCTGAAGGGAGGTTGATTCAGTTTGATAAATGGATGCAAAAACTAGAAAATGTGTTTAAAATGATTTCAGGTAGAAATAACTGTGGCTATATTTGTTTATATAGCAGTTGCAATTATGATGCAGGATGGATTTTAATAGTGTACTATTATCATCTCCATGTGGGTGTAGTTCTACCCACTGAGCTGAGTAATATGCTTCTATAACAAAACATTACATTAGAAACATCATCTCCGTCACTCTTTAATGTCAAAATTTGTCTAGAAAAAAATCTTCAATTGTGTGAAGATTTGCTGGAGAAGTCCGACGTGGACATGTTATCCGGGTCTACATCATTTCTCACAAAAACTAGAAGAGGAGGACAAGCCATATATTTCATGAAGCTCAGACGGGATGAAGCTAGTGTTAAGCTTGGCTCTAAAAGCCAGTGCAGAAGCTAAGACAATAATGTATTGACTTTTTAGTACTTTTAAAAATCTTTCTTCTACCCTCTCTGACAGGGATATTTTTTTAAAACTCCTCCAGCGCAGCCAGGCTCTTTGACTGAAGGTCCACCACTCAAGCTCAGTTCTGGCTAATTTTTCATATTCAATAAGGAGCAAAACTCAACAAATCTACACATCTTTTATTCGCCTGGCAGTGGCAAAAATGCAGGTCTATGGTTCCATCGAGTGTTGGTGGCTATGCTACCTGTTATTCTGAGTGGTGGTAGCTGTGCAACTTCTCATTTAGTTATGGTGCCTGGGCCATCTGCGATGACACATACCATCCTTACGATTCCTTCAGCTAATAGTGACTATGTCATCTATAATTACAGCAGGGTGATCGTGGATGCAGTCATAAAGTATGGTAAAGTATGGAGTTCTTAGGTAAAATGACATTATAATATGCGGATCCAGATGTATAGCCCTACTATAAGTGAGCAATTTGACAAGCACACCCTTCACAGTCTATATTTAAATTCATTGTTGCAAAAGCCCTTTAAACTACTTTGTTTTTTTCTTATTGCTTGATTTACATGTAAGTTTAATAAATAAACAACATAGCTTCACTTTTGGTCTGCTCGAGCCCTCTGTTATTGAGTACGACATTATCTTTTTAGCTCATGCAATAAACGCCAAGCGAGAAGGCAGCGTTCATTGAAGGTAAAATAGAGGTCGATGGCTGCCACGTTATTACAGTGTCTGGATATCCTTACAGAAGAAACCAATCAGCAGGGACTACATAATGAAAACAAATTGGCAAACCGAGGAAACAAATATTGATGAAGATTAATCAATCTTTCTACAAAATACCTTTTCTGACCACTTCAGCGCCACACAATTTTCCCCCGAGGAACAATAATCAAACAATCTATTGCTAAGAAGAACAATTAAGCAATGTAAGATATAGATCTAAATTGGAGACAGAACAGGAGAATAAGCATAGACATTAATTAAGTCTTACTTGCATATTAAAAGAGCAACGTTCTTTATATTGGCTTTTATTCTCTGTGTCTGCGTGAACGTATAGCTATTCATTTGTGAAGTGCTGTGTTGATATATTACACAGAGAAAATGTATAGTACTTGCGTGACCCCATGGTGTGATATAGTCTGAGGACTACACTTTAGGTTTAAATGCCTGAGTGATTAAGATATGGGGATTATCAGCATAGCGGTATGATTTGTACACATCATGCGGATAAGAAAAACGGTTGAAATCGCTCAGGCTGCTTAGATTTACGTAAAAAAACAATCTCAGCGGGAACATTCCTTAGGTTTTCATGGCGATTGTTCTCCATTTAGGACCCCGCTATTTTCTACATAACCCCTATAGTTTGTCATTGTGTTCCAAATGTGTAAATAATGTTGATTTTAGATACACTTTTAAAAAACATGGTTTACAATGTTTAGTGGTTTTCTTAGAGGGTTTTATCCTTGGGAGCGTCTCCTCGATTTCCAGGTTTTGTTTTGTTTTTGGACTGTGTCTGTTAGAGTGTATTTTTTAATGAACCGGCATTTTTTTATGTTTTTAACATAGCTATAAAAATGCCTTTACATTTTGCTTTTTTGGTAAGTAAATTGTGAGTGTTTCTATCAGGCATGAAGTGAAATAGGTTACGGAAATTGAAAAGAGATGGAAGTTATTCAAGGTAGTAAACACTGTGGTGAAAACAACACTTGTAAATAGACTAGGTTCATATTTTTCAAACAACCATAAAAACCTGTTTCACTCTATAAACTCTATAAAGGGGTGGCAAGGAATTGACTCCATGCTATGTAAGCAATTTACTATATCTCATGTCTGGCCACAATCCAACTTCAAAGGGCCGAACAACAGTCTCATACTGATGAGGAGCAAAAGGTCAAGGCGTCTAACAATGTATACACTTTTGTGACTTTAACCCAAATTGCTACATGATATTTGTGCAAAACTCATGAAAGCAAATGGCAAGTGGTCCTCTTTGAAAGTCGTCAAGCGAATTTTAGAAACACGTAGAGCAAAGCAAGTAATATGTTGTTCTAAGTAAACCAAAATTTACAATTGTCGTGGAAGTATTCCACTTAATAAACTCAATTACCGATAGGTTTTTTTATCAAAAAGATTCCAGGCTTATAGTAGGAATGCTGTGGAAAGTGGACAAGTTCTACTATTCTACTGTCATGTTTCCCAGCATATTTGCCTTGAATAACTTTACAAAGGCCTGCCAGGCCTAAAACACTACCCAACCCATGCAGACATCTTTACTGATAATTTACTAATTTACTATATATATATATATATATATATATATATATATATATGTATATTTGTTGTAGCCTATGACTCCTTTCATCAGAGATTATAGAAAGTGTTGTTTGTTCGGTGCGCTAGGTGCCAGTGGTCAGTAAATTATAGTTATATACAAAGTGTGTTTTTTAGTATGCTTACCGTGAGCTCACCATAGTTCATTATTCTCTGATGCTGGGGGCCACTTCCATGGGCATCCGTGGAAAAGTTTCCAAGTGGGAAAAAGACATTATCAATCATGTACTTCAGTTGGTCCATTCAACCAATTTTCACCTCCTATTAAATTTTATTCTCACTAAATTATTAATTCCTTTTAAGCCCTCTCACAAATCGTCACAAATCCCTGTTACTTTTTAATCATAAATCCCCCTCCTACGTATGTCCAACGAATATGGATTTCAAAAACTATACTATATTATATCTTCTTCAGCCTTCCCTACCTTTGCTAGTTAGCCAGGAGGACGAATTCCCATACATTCTGTTATTTAAGAAAAGAGAGAAAAGCCAACAAATACTCCACGATTTTAGCAACCGTGCAAAAGTGTCACCAAAACCATATTAGTATATAATAATGCTGAGCTTATGATAGCACACAACATTTTGGGGCTCACTGCGCCTTTCTCAGTGTGTGGCCCTTGGGCACTGCTGATATAATCTGGGAGTTTAAGTTTGGCTTCTCTCTTATTTCTCGATATATAAACGGTGGACCAAAAGTACCTCCTGCACTGCACTTATAAATAGTGAGGAACAATTCTTTTTTATCTTGCCTAGACAGATAAATTACCGGTAGATATATAGCAGTCAAAACAACAATTCCCAATTGAAAATCAACAATATTTTTATTTAGAGGGGAATTTCCTATTTAAACATAAAATACAGTATTTTATTCAGTGATGTATGCCTGATCCAGTACGCCCGCGCAGTGATGTCATTTATTTTTTATCACAGGCAGTGTGATAAGGAGTGATGATGTTTGTCTACTATTTTGGACTGCGATAACAGAGATGTAGCACATACAAATAGAAATATTTAAAAATAAAAAAATATTTTGAAAAATTCTTCTTAATCTGATTTTAGTAATTTGAATGAAATGGAGGGCATTCCCCTTTAAAAATCCATTTATATGTTTGTGTACTTTTCTAGATCAGAACAAGCATTTTAAATGAGGTCATTAAAAAGGTTCATACGGAGCTCCTAGGAATATGATGGCATGCATTAGCCTAAAACGTACCATGTGTCAAGCTTTGATGGAACTCTGTGGTCTGACACTATTGATGTATCATTCTAATATCGCAACATCCCTGACAAAGATACCTTGGTAATTAATGGAAGCAATTAAGAATAAATGATTTGCACAGGAACTGTTCTTTTTTTTATTATTGACTTGGAATAAATTCTCGGTTGCATAATCAAGAAGCTGGGGGAATGACACGCGAAGACTAGTATTCATTAATAATGCAATATCCCAAAAACTTTATTAGGATAAAAACAGCAGGGGATGGTATTTCTCTGAAAGGAGCATCTTTATAACGATGCTAGATATTGAACATCAGAGAAGCATCAGAGAAGCATTATGTTTCTTTGAATTACTACGTGTAAACATGCGTGTTAAGTTCTCATAGCATATAGAGAAACCCAAGAAACTAGATGGGTTAAATGTCTCCATCAGATTCTATGTTCATGTGGATCTGGATAAATGCAGTAATCACTTGCGCATAATGTTTTGCTCTCAGGTTCCTAATGAGTTGAGCTGGAAACCAGAATCCCCATCAAAACAAAAATGATTTCAGGAGAGCTGTAATCAGCAGCTAAAATGTGAAGTTTAGTGAATGTTCACTTAAGTATCTAGATGCAAAACAGTTTGCCTGACTTAGTCTCCCATTGTTATGTAATATGTGTAAGATCGAACGCGCTAGTCTAAAATAGTCCACAGGGTTTACTATCTACACGCTCTGCTATTTAATAACATCTATTATCCTATTATCTTCTGATTTGGTTAATTTCGAGAGTGTGCACTAAGAAAGCACTTTGAGTCACACCGGGTGGGCGCTTTTTAAATATTAGTTGTTGTACTTAAACCATTAAGAAGATAGGTATAGGTACTCATGTTTGGTCAACCTGAGAGCCTAATGGACCTCATAGCGTTCTCCGAGCCAGCGCTGGAGCTGCCTGGAGGTTAGTATGATACATCTCCCCAAAACCACAATGGAGCGGACAATGGGGCAAATGCAAATGGGGGGGATACTGCAGAATTCCCCCATGCGTTTGCCACAGGGACAACATGTAAAGTTAAAAGGGTCTTCTCAGCTATATCATGCATTAAAGTTCATTAATTAGGGCAGCTCCTGCTTTGGAAGGATTCCTTTGGGGTGTATCATGAATTATAGACATTAACACATGTAATATTCTACTGATTATTTGAGTATATCTGTCACAGTAGAATGCGCAGTTGATAATTGTACTGCCTCCAGCAATTATTGCTTGTCCATTTTGTACTGTCTTCATATAAAGAGCAAGTTTTATAATTTTTTTTCACTTTTATGGATTTTTTATTGTATTGAAAAGTGGAAATTAAGTCCTGCTCTATGGTCTGATATTATATTTCTTCACCACTCTTCAGAAATAATATCACTAATCATTAATTCACAAAGATTAAATTAAGTTTGTTTCTTTTCCAATGATGAAAGCTCCTTCCACATAGACATTTCCTTGGAAGTAATCATTTATTCATATGTAGCTGAATGAATCCTCCAAGAGTAACTTCACTGGCCTCACTGTATATGAGGGTCTGGCATCTATACCTTGTCGTAACGCATTTACACCGCTTGAATCCCGGTTTTATCGCAGCTTGCCTGATCAATACAAGTTTTTTAAGGAGAAGTATTGACAACTTAACGGCAAGGGGACCTATTTCCCACTGTGGTGCTAGAACACCTGAAACAGTCCACACAAAGCAATCTATTCCTTGGGGGTTTATTCACTAAACGATGAGTTTCCAGGTTGATTCCTGTGTACTGAATCCTTTCGACCTGCTGACTTCACCATGTATCACAAGATACCTATTTGGTACTTCTTGCAAAAGAAGCTCACCAATAAGTGTAGGCTTGCACACAAATATACATATTTCAACCAAGGCTTAGTTAGGCATCCTTATGGTAGCATAATAGGTTCCTTTGTGAAATATAACATTTAAAAAAGATGACATTGAGTACATAAAAATAATTCTTCTTTCTAGCCGTGTCAAATTGAATATGTTATGGTATCATTTTACCGGATTGAAAACAGGCTATTTAAGTTCCAGGAGGTACAGGTTCTCCGGGTCCTGCGTATGTCACAGTCAAACTTGCAAGTACATTTGTATTCCACATCATTGTGAACTGGCCTTGGGCATGATGAGAGGATGCCAAAAATGTTTCCCAAACACACAAAAAATGCCAGCCCTAAACTCCTTTAGTTAAGGGCTGGCACGCTCTATAAAACCAGTGCCATCATTGTTGGGATGTGATAGGACTACCAAATCGTATAGTCAAAAGGAATATTGTCTAAAATATCCTAGACTAAAAATTGCACTTTGTATTGTTAAAAAATATACTTTTTAAGAGGTGTGAAACCTTGTAAAAGAGCCTCAGAGACCGAGCTATCTCTGTTTAAATATCGCAACACTATATAGTCTATGAAGCAGTTGTCTCCTCATTTTATCAGCGATCAGTTGCAGTTTAATAAAGGAAACAATCTATTGTATAGAAGGTGTCCAATTACTCAGCCAGTTCAGCAGATTGATAATGGCATTTGGTGGTCTGTGGAGGCATCAGGTTGGGACTGGTGGGCTTATGATATCATAACCATTGTTTTTAATGGAGTAGTCCTCATACGAAGAAGTATTTGTGGTATCAGAGGCACATCCTTCTGCATTCTTGCTTGACCTACAGCAACGAAGGACAGCTTGTTCAGAAAGGTAAAAATACATTCAGAATGGTAGTAGAAGGCTTCAATGTTTAGGGGAGGGCTGGCAAGGAAGGCAAGGGAGGGTGCCCTTTTTAAGCTTGGACGTGTATTTAACTTGTAATTCCAAGTCAACAGGGGTAGTAAAGGACCAAGGGGTTTAAATGACATTCACAGAGTAACTAGATCATATCTGTGCTCCTAGTGTGGGATTTCTATCCATTCCCTTTACGGTAATATGTTTTGCAGAGGACTCAACGATGCACATTAAGTTTGTCAAATTTATTTTGGGCTGTTTTATTACCAGATCTCTTGCTGAGACGTGCAGTCCAAGTTCAATGTTCCCAGCCCTCCTCTGCCAGTATTGTTTGATGGCTATGAAGGCGGTAGGGATTTCACATTCTGATAGAGCTTTGTTGGATACCAAGCATGTTGCTGGGATCGGCTACCAAATCACAGATACAAAATCACAGGTACCCAGATGCAGAGCACACTCAGTGTCTTCTGGTGATAAAGTTCAATGGACCAGTGAGGTCTGAAACTCAAATTCATTGCAGAAAAAAATCACCCACACAAATCAGGAAGAAGATATAATAAACGAGGGAGACAATTGCATTGTAGCGGCTCAGTTACACGGCATCCGTCACAAAAGTGTGATTTATCTGTCAGTGATTAAAAAAGAGGCATTTGAGCACTTAAGACACAGCGTCCTTCATTCATGCACCTAGATCATGGGGGGGGGGGGGGCAGCCCAGATAACTAATATCTGTAGCCAGCGCTTCCCTCCCATGACTAGCAAATGCCCCTTGAGTCTAATGTCTGAAGCTACTTTATTAGGCAACTGCACGTGTGTCAAAGCACACGTATGGGTTAATATAAGCGCTTTGCCTACGTGAACATTCAGTTCTTGCTTGAGATGCAAATTAAATTCTATTGCCTGCATTTAAGTTTTACACTGTTGACAAAAAGCACATTTTCATTTATGACAAAGTGTCAAATTTTACTGTCCTCTGAAAAACATCTAACTAAGCCAATTAAGTCCATCCTTCGCTGTATTCCGTGTCATTGGATTCTGTAGGCATATTTTGTACATTAGCAGTATTTGTTGTGCTGATTGTGCGCTTTCGCTAGCTAAATGATATCACATGCTTTTTGGTTAAGCTGCCGGAAGAAAGATAAAGAAACATCTAACTTTATTCTTGAGAAGAGTTCTTAAAAAAAAGGAGTACTTATTAATTTTTTTAAGTTTAACGGGTTTTTTTAAAAAAAAAATCACTGTAAAGACGAAAAATAGAACAAAATATAGAAGCCGTGTCGCTATTGTTTATGGGTGGATATCAGGCAAATAATATAATGCTTTTCTTTTAAAGTTTAATGCCTATGGGTAGTGAGCAACTACAACTACATATCATGTGCTAAAACTGGGGACATTGGCCCATTAATTTCATGCACAGCTGAGATCATTTATATTATGAGGAGTGGATGATACATAGAGCCGCCACCAAGCAGAATAAACCAATAAATAATAATACGATTACAATCTATAAGTTGGATGTTTTCATTCACAGCACCTCACCTACAACCTCACAGTTTAGTGAATATACCCACTATCTCTCTTTGTGACCTCACTCTATTAGGGTGATCAGATAGCGACGTATATAGAAAATGCATGCTATATGCGATTAAATCTTTGTTGTCCTGATTGAGTCATTTTTTATATGCCAGCTAGAGGACCCATTGGGTAACCCTCAGCTAGAGTTTTGTGTGGTTGGGACACCAGTGAAAAAGCAGGAGCATAACTCCGCACAGCCCTGAGCGATAGATGAACATTCGTTTATTAGCTTTGGTTTATGCCTTTTATCTCATGCTCCCCGGTATTTAGGGAATTGGTTACGAAATGTAAACCAAGCAAAATGATTTCATAAAATGCCACCAGTGCTTAGAAACAAATAAATACATAATTACATGGGATTCTTTAACTAGAAAATTAAAAGTACATCACTAAGAAGAAATATGTCTTGAAATATTAAGAAAAGTGACCATTACTATACAAAACAAATATGAGATGCTCAGTTAAGAACGGACAACCGCTTCATAGCCTGTCCTACGGTGACCCCCCTCCCCCCGAGGGAATAATCTCCATCATCATATAAGCCTGATCCTACCCAATAACCGAAATGTGTATGGTAAATTTATATTATAATATTTATATATTATATTATAAATATTATATTATATTATACATTTATATTATAAACTGAGTTGTTATAGCAGACAGTCAGATAGCCTGCAGTATTGTTGAGCTTATATCAGATGTGGTATATAGACTTTCAGATCATCTAATAAAAATCAAATTACGTAACAGATTACAGAATGCATTAACTACGGGTTTAATGATGGTTTGTCGAGCTCCTATAAATCAGTGTAGTGTTGTTGTTGTGTAGTTAAATCAGTGAGTTCTCTTGAGTCAACTCACTGGCTGATCCATGCATTACATAGGGCCAGCTTAGAACGCCTTGCTAGAAACCTATCAGGGTTCAACCATGATAAGTTAAAAGGCCACATTTAAAAAACAAAAACACCACTGAGCGACACGACAAAAGAGATGAGATAACTTCGTAGGGAGGAATAATCCAGATCCAGAGAAGAAGGGCGTGATTGCCAGTCCCATGACACACACTGTATATATAGCTTTTTTAAACTATAAATGCCAGTAAGTGCACTTAGGCATAGACATTTGATTGAGTGGACACTCCAGCCAACGTGTGCACTTTAATGTATATGATGGCTGAGCGGTCCCTTTAAATTTCTGTGATGTCATGTGTCTGTACATAACCGTACAGTGGCAAAGTTCTATAGCGTTCTTTATTTATACACCGCAAAGGCTGCCGAAAGGGTAGAGTTCACAGCTCTATTATCTGTTTTGAGCATTATATCACAGTCAGGGTTTTTTATTTCTTCTCTCCCAGTTTTATTTTGAAGTCAACAACAGGTATTATACATTGAGAAGTTTGTCTCCCAAGTCACTCCAGGGTGTCTTTTTTTAACCACAGTGCATCAGTTTGGAATGGTTTTTTTTTTCTAGATTTCCTCTGAATAAGAACAAAGCGATGCATGAAGAGTCATTCAGGTTCACCGTCAGAACATCCACCACAGACACTAGTGCTTGGCTTCCATTCCAAACGCGAAATCTTACAGAAATATTCTTCCTAAAACTGAATTTTGCTGCAAATATTATATATATATATATTACACCTATGCTCTAATTGGCTATTATACCGCAAAGATTTACCAAAGTAACAGTACTACATCTGCCTTCCACCAAGATTAATATACTTTAGTACATATTATAATGATGGTACTAAGATGACATCATAAAAGCAGCTAATTTATCTATTAATTACCTCATTAGGATATTAACCCTGACATTGGTGGGCGTTCCTGTTGACGTCAGGAGGTATTTAATGCAAAACTGGCACCTTGAATTTGCTGCACAATTCAAGTCTGTCTAATAGAGAAAACAGCTATGGTAATGTGTTGAAATTGACCAAAATGTGAAACATAGTTTATAAAATGCGACCCACAAGTGATATTGTCCAACGATAATTTCAGCACAGAGACAAATCCAAAAATAAAATGAAAGTCCTCGCAAACGAACGCTCTTTACCAGACATAGATGGAGCGCCCTGCAGTGGATGCATAAAAAATTTAAATTTAATAGCTCCCTATACAAGATACAGAAACTTATCCAAAGAGGATGCCTGCCAGCCAACCAGCTGATCTCCAGCTATTCATGGACTACAACTCATTCAGCTTTTGGAGATCTCTATTTTGCTCAGGAGGCTTATGAATGCATACAAATATATCGCATTAACAGGACCCTTCTCCACCAGTCCCCGATGTCCTCTTTTCTAGAAGCTCAGAATGTATCCTAGTGTTCTACAGCCCTAAAACCATGCATTTTTTAGAATTCTTAACAAATAATATGTTCCTATATTAAATTCTGTAAATAAATAAATAGTGTTCCGAATGTCACAGTCAAGTAAACCATAAAATAAATATTTCTAGCATTACTTGCTGGAATATTTCAATAAGTCATATATTAATTCTTCGCAAAGCCTGGCCCCCAACTCAAAACTCATTCAAAATGCTGGAATTCGCACAAATGCAATTAGACGTGTTCACTGTTGTGCACTGTTTTAAAACGATAGATTAAAATATATGTATGGTTGTTGAATATGTGGCTCAATGTATAGATCTAGGTGTATATATATATAGTATGATGTATAGATCAAGGTATATATATATATATATATATAGTTATGTTTATTAAGCACACTGTTTGACCAATTGAGGATTGAATTTCATAAGGATTTCCCCATGGTTTGTGATACAGTTTCGATCTGGCACACATTGGTACCAAGCAATTTGTTTAACCCTTTACATTCTAGAATGGGCAATAGAGCTGGTTTGTAAAATATATACAGCAAACACACAGAATGCACGTGGCATTGAAATCACTGTAAACGTATCCTACCTCACCTATGTTACCAATACAAAAAGGTTTTCATGAATTATTCAGCGGCTAACTTTTATCATTAGCATAGTATGTAGAAAAAAAAATCCTGCGGTCATTTCCCAAACAGAAATATAATGTAAATTGTCGAGTGTCAGATGGCTAAAAAGTATAGTGACTTGGCGCCCTCTAGGGTTACTTCTTGTAAGTGAACGATAGCTTTTATATTCCGGCAAAGCTGTGCCGTGAGTTTGCTTTAATAATTTATGAAATCTACAAGGAACTTGCAAATTCAGCACCAGCGTACAATGGGACCTAAGCGTTTCAGTTCAACAACAGTATTCTGTTTTAAATAACGCACTTCTCCATGCGGCACATACCTGCTGATCGTAATGGTCAAAGGCTACTGCTTTCTTCCCAGCAGGTAGAAAAATACAAGTTTATCATTCAGAGGTTTTATTCACAGAGGCCAATGAACCCAGATATGATATTATTGCCTTTATAGCCGGCTGTAATTTCTTATGATGGCATGCTTACGGGATTGGTGGAACCGAGTACAGATGCGTCACACAGGATTCTGGGACCCCAAACAAGCTGTTTTAAAAGCCCCACATCTATGAATGAATCCAGAATTTCTATGCCTCAAACCACTTTTGTATTACTTTGACTTACATATTGCTAGGTATTTACATAAATATATTTGTGTATATTTTTATTTTGTGTACCAACATTTTCTGTCGTTTACATACACATTTTGACTTTTAGGACTGTAGAACTCTGTGTCGACAAACATCCAGCAAAAATTCTAAGCTCCTGGAAAAGAAGGAACATTAAAGAAATAAGGAGAGAGGGATTTGGTTAAGAAAAGAGGGACTGTGCTTCCTATATGGGGACATTTAGGAGGTACGAGGATAACATGTGTCAACTGCCATGGTCTACCAGAAAAAAATGGGGAGATTTTCTTTTTTTCTTGCAATTCAATATATGGCCGTCGACAGAATATAATGCATCAAGATCTCTGGATGCTTCCTGTATTCCCTCTAAAACATCTGTTTGTTTTTGTGTGCAGTGTTCAAGCATGACATGAGTGTCCTCTATAATGTAGGATTCTATGTAGGGTTCTTGGGCTTGTACTGATTAGTAAAGTTAGTAAAACAAATGTTGAAGCCCCAAGGTCAGTGCTTTGATGTAGAGGAATAAAAATGGTGAAAATGATGCCCAAATGTCCATCAAGGGCCACATTTGGGATCCACCAGTCTTCGTCTTCAGGGGTCACATTCCCTGAAAGAATATGTGACCCATTTCTTACCTCCCCGGTCTAAAAGACCTGCGGGAGGGACGGCTCTTCTTGGTCCCTTGGTCTGCAGAGAGGGGAAGCACAGACCTCTATTGCAGCTTGCGTGAAACCTCTACACAACGCCAGCATTGTAAGCCAGAACCGACTAAAAAGTAGACTATGGCCATATGGGACTCGGTTCTAGCTATTAACCCATTGCACGAGGCTGGAGTATATGATGGTGCTGTGTAAATCAATAATAATAATATTTATAATACATGTTATAAACAAAAAATCAAATTGGTAAAACTATTTAAAGCTACAGTTTGTGTGTTTATTGCGATGAAAGCCAGACAGGAATTAATTCCAGCTTCATATGTTAATCTCAGTGTGAATGCAGAGTTTACTCTACTAATTAATTGCTTGAACATTTTGTTTCTCAAATCATTTATTTTGTTACAGATATTCATTGAATCTGTACAATTTAGTGATGCGGACTTGACTTTGCTTGTCAGAACAGTGGAGAGTCATTACAAAATGGAAATGATCCACATTATGTTTTGGTTGATATTTTCTCTAAATTCTGCGCACGTCAACCCGATCTGCGGAATGTACATTTATTCTCGACAACACAAAAGCTTGAATTAACCTATTCTCGATGCGTCCAAAATTACAAGAATGTCCTTATCTCACAGGAACATAAGTCTGAGAGTAAAGGCAGAGAGAGGAAAGCGTGCAAGGGATTGTGACCCATTGGTCCAATGTGCTAACTTTTTGTAGGAACGTAACTATAACATGATGGATGTTTGTAAAATTTACTAAAATATAAAACATAATAAAATGAAATAAGATTAGTTGAAGCATGATTAGTTTTTTTAAGATAGAGCAAACCTTTTTAAAAAAATAATAGTTTATGAAGGTAGGGAAACATTAAAAAATTGACAGCCATTAAAAGGTTCAGAGATTCTTCTTTTTTTTGTTTTATTGGGGTCTCTCTTCATTTCGTGTGTGGAAAATGAATGTACAAGCCTAGTTTCTATTGTGAAGCCTTATGGCCATGTTCATCAAAGCTTGAAACATCCTTCTGTACTCAAAAATCCTAACAGTTCTATCACAAAACAAAACAAAAAATAAAAAATAATTGCAAGCACTGATTATTCTAATATACAAGACCTGTTGGTTAAAACACAGTATTTCGCTAATAGTAACACCAGGAAGGAAGCATTACAAAGCAGAGCCAGACTTGAGGTAATGAGATTGCCCTGGCGCTTTAAGGCCAGCAGCCACCTAATGGAACAAGCGCATCTGATGGCTGGCTATAACAGGCCACATGTTATGTTTTTATGCTCAAGCAGCGGCCCATTGGGTATTTGCCCAGTGTGCCAGATGGTACACCTGATACAAAGAAATATGTGTAAAACTTGTATCGCAGGTTGCTACAGTTATTAACTGGAGTTAAACTAGGACAGGTTGTTCTATCATGTTGTCACAATGAGAAACTGAAAAGGACTTGAGTGATGAAAGGCGTTAAAAAAATGAATAAATAAATAATAATAAGTCTATTTTTCTATGAGAATCCACACATATATCTAATATCTAATATTATTTTCAAATACAGCTTTAAGCAATCAGATGAAGAGTTGCCCTGGATGCCATATAATCAGTTGTAATTCCTAGAGCATATGGGGCTAACTTAAAGAGTAAAAGCAGCACGTTAAGCAAAGCAGTCTATAAATCAGAGGCATGCAGACAGGCATTTCCAACACACGTTCCTACCAGCTGCCATTACTGCATGCTACAATACTAGCTGCCCGTGAGACTTAAAAAGTAGCGGAGTGGGAGCAGTTATCTGGTATCAGCCCACTAGGCATCTTCCCCACGCAGGATGGTCATCCAACTTTGTATATCATGATACAACTTGGCAGGGGTTGGGTGGCAATCGAGTGAACAAGCAAAAATGTGATAATTTTTTATGGTCACTTATGCTTTGCTACTTTTGTAGTTCATAGATCGGGTATCAAAGGTGTGCCAAGGCAAGTGAACAGCAACCAGGCTCCCTGCTGACCAATGTGTCCAGTGGGGGTCACATAATGCACATTACAATACCCTGCAGTAGTAGCACAGCAGTTCGCACAAACTACACATTGCACTGTAGATTGAAGACGGAGAGACAGATAGAGAGGTGGAAGAGAGAAAGAGTGTGTGTAAGTGTATGGTCTTAGAGTGAGTGAGGCTGCATGAGTATTAGTATATAGTGTTATCACGAGTGTGAGTTATTTTATGGTGTTACCGTGTGTGTGTATGTGCATAACTGTATGTTTGGGCATGTAGCGTTACCTACATGTCTTTGCGTTACCTACCGGGGGTGGGGGCAGGTGCCCTGTTTTTTTTTTATGTATATATTTCAGTCTGCCGAATTCACAGCAATATGATGCTTTATAATAAAGTAAAACATACCAATATTCTTATAACATCCAGCAATATGGAAGCCAAAGTTTTATTTTATCTGCAAGCCATTCTTACACAATAAGAACTAAACCTTTCATGAAGACGATAGCTACCAAATATTGCAAAAATAAGATGGCTCTCATCTCCCTCCTACAAATCACTATTTTAACTGAACTAGTCTTCTATATATCATTGCAGTTCCATTATTTTTGGTTTAGTTCCAGCCATTACTGGCATTTTCCTGCCATCTACTGTCCAAATAGTGCTATACAGCAAAGTGGAAGGTATTCTGGTATGTTGTAGGGGCACCACCATGTGGTCATTATGTTAAACATTAATAATAAAACTGAAAAGACTGAAAAAACTGAAAATAGTATTCATCCTAGTAAAACTATTTGTGTGTGTATATATATATATATATATATATATATATATATATATATAAATATCCATTACCTAAAAGTAATTTACCTGTGTTCCTAAGAAACAATCCAAAAGAAGCTGTACCACCTACTGTGAATTCAATACTGTATGAAATAAATTAATCAGGCCAAATTTAGCTCATTAAGATATTGAGGAAATTAGTCAATTAATCTTGATATAAATGGAGGACCCACAAAGGTTCCTTCTCCCCATGTCCACCGGGAACACAAAACTTCAACCTTCTAGCAGGACTAGCATCAGGCAGGAGGAGACTGGGAAGTAGAGAGCTCTGGCTCTCTCACTGTTGCCACCCTGTACCCGATTAAGCATAAAACATAAATTCAAGCAAGCAAACCAGATATTGCACTGTAATTAGTCAACTGTCACCTGCTGGAAGTATGTAACGCAATCCAGGGTTTCACCATCTATAACGGGAAATATAGCCTCCAGGCGCCCCACCAGGTCCCAATACCCTTAAAGGGTATTTTTCATGTGGCAACATTAGCTTGCCTATTTTGAATAGCTCTGTTTAGTATTTATGTGCATGCACTTTATTGAGGGTGGTAGATACGTGGAGCATCACCCCAACAGAAGTGGCAGAGAATATAAACATGTATTGGATAGGCATATAGCTATCCATGGCTATCCTTAAAGTTTGAGTCTTTTATATGAGCAGGGCTACCATCAAATTCTATGTTTCAAAGCACTTTTTTTCTAAAAATGTTACATCAAAATGCTATTGATTAATTGATCATCAGCACTATCGTTTTAGCACTTTGCTGGTCTGGAGCATTCAGGTGTGTGTTAACACAATGCCAAGGAGCGAAGACATCAGCAATGATCTTAGAGAAGCAATTGTTGCTGCTCATCAATCTGAGAAGGGTTATAAGGCCTTTTCCAAGTCCATCATTCTAGAGGTAGAAAGATTACTGAAAAGTGGAAAACATTCAACACAGTTGACAATCTTCCCAGGAGTGGACATCCCAGCAAATTCACCCCAAGGTCAGACCGTGCAATGCTGAGAAAAAATGCAAAAAAAACAAGAGGTAACATCTCAGACTCTACAGGCCTCAGCATGTTAAATGTTAAAGTTAATGGCTTTACAATTAGAAAAAGACTGAACAAGTTGGGGTCCTTCAACAGGACAATGATCTCAAGCACACCAGCAAATCTACAGCAGAATGGCTGAAAAAGAAAAGAATCAAGGTGCTGCAATGACCCAGTCAAAGTCCAGACCTCAACCAGATTGAAATACTGTAGCAGGACCTTAAGAGAGCTGTACATAAAAAAATACCCACAAACCTCAATGAACTGAAGCAACGTTGTAGAGTGGGCCAAAATTCCTCCATAACGATGTGAGAGACTGATAAGTCATACAGAAAACAATTACTTCAAGTTATTGCAGCTAAAGGTGGTTCCACAAGCTATTGATTCATGGGGTTTACTTAGCTTTTCACACATAGCTTTTCTATTTTGGCTTTATTTTTGTTGAAATCATGACACTGTGTAATATGCCATGTGTTGTTCATCTGAGGTTTTAAGTTACCTATTTTTTTAGACCTGCTAAGGATTTGATGATTGTTGTAAATATATATGTAAATTGATATGTAAAACCATAGAATTCTAGGAGGGTGTACTCTCTTTTTCACATGACAGTAAGTGGGGGGGGCTATACTATGACTTCTTGATCTAGTCCAGGTTCTTGGAGTACAGTACTTTGGAGGTTTCTAGTGCCTTAATTGCATTATTACATATTGCTTTTACATTAATTCTGTAGGTGTCTGGACATAGTGGTAGCATACATAAATGGCAGAAATAAGCATTTAAAATCACCAGTAAAAACGTAGCCTTCGGCTGCACATATCATGCGTCGGCTGCACTTACGTTATTGGAGGCCACTGACCTCCCTGGCTGAGCTGCCCATCCTAGCAGACTGGAGTAAAAAGTGAATCAGGCTCCAGGAGAGCATAGGGGATACTTTTCATTATTTGTGTTGCATAAGTGAAACCTGTTTTTGAGGAATTAGAACTCGTTAGTTTTTTGCATCCTCATGGTATAGCACCTGACCTTCTAAGTAACTGAAGGAGCCTAGGAGGGTTCATATTGTTAAATTCATGCACCCTTCTAGGCATACGGATATCCTGAAGATCTGCTGTCAAATTCTACATTTCAACAGACCTACTGCCCTTTATTTATAGAGCGTGAGCAGATTCTGTAGTGCTATTAGAATAGGGGACAGTGAAAGTTGACAATAGCATTAAATTAGCACACCAAGTGCATGTATACCCACGTGTACAAATATTTTATTTTTTCCAGCCGGAACTGCTCTGTTGACCACGTTAAAGCAAAATTAAATTGGTCATTTAACCATTTCCGTGGCCAGGACACATATTTGCCCGTGGGAGGCTTACACTATGGAAACTTTATAAATTAGCTTGCACTGTATGATTAAAAAAATATAAGCCTGTTTTAACAATGCATTTTGCACGTCATTATGCATAGTAAAGTCAGGGGGATAAAAGATTTCCTTTTCCTTGACTCACCTGCAAATGCAAGGTACAGCGAATAAAGTCCAGCTAGTTTAGTTCTTTCATCTAAGCCCTGGTCATCGTGTCTTACTCGTAAATTTAAATTAACCTCTTGACCTGATTTTAACATGTTTCAATGATATCTAGAGTGTCCGCAGATCTGTTCTCATCTTGCACTAATCTTTCACCATAAGTATGCTGAAAAATTACAACAAAAATCTCTTCGCAATAAAAAAAAAAGGTACATTTCTGTATACATATTAGAATATGTGAAATAATTACCGTATTTGCTCGATTATAAGACGACCCTGATTATAAGACGACCCCCCAAAATCAAAATATTAATTTAGGGGGAGAAAAAAAAGCAAAAAAGCCTGATTAAGAACGACCCTATAGGAAAAAAGTTTTAACTAGTAAACGTTAATTCATGTAAACTATTTTTTCATATTTAATAAAAGCTATGATTGGAAAAATATATTTTTAATTTCCTTTTATTTGCCAACGCCCCCCCAGTTATGCACATCTGCCCCAGAAATGCTTTATACCCCCCTATTTGCCACTCTGCCCCATGATGTGCCTTTTAACCCGCTATATGCCCCTCTGCCCCCATGATATGCCTTATATCCCTATATGACACTCTGGCATATAGGGGGTTAAAAGGCATATCATGGGGCTGAGTGGCATATAGGGGGTTACAATGCATTTCTGGAGGAATATATATACCTCCAGAAATGCATTGTAACCCCCTATATGCCACTCAGCCCCATGATATGCCTTTTAACCCAGCATGTACTGGCTGCCTTGGCTTGATAGGAGTGTGATTGCTGTTAGCAGTTTTATATATACATATACATATATGTATATATAAAACTGCTAACAGCAATCACACTCCTATCAAGCCAAGGGATGATGGGAGTGTGAGTACAGCCTCCCTATGCCATGCTAACACTCACCCCCCTTACACATCCATGCTATCACACACACACTCAATCACAAACATTTAAATACTCATTCATTACATTAATCACACATACTTACCCAAAAATGCTCCCCCACCCCGTTACCTGAACTGCAGATCTCCCACTCGCAGACTTCTGCAGGGGCCCAGCTGTGCGAGCAACTTCTCTGGCCCCGCCCTCAGAGGAAGGAGGGGGAGGCAGTGTTATGTGAGGAAGCTGTTAGCTTCCTGTTTTCCTGCTGCAGAAGAGACGCTGCTCGCGACGAAAGCACCGGTGAGCAGCCTGGCCCCAGCAGACATTTTTGAGGTCTGATTAGAAGACGACCTCGATTATAAGACGAGGGGTATTTTTCAGAGCATTTGCTCTGGAAAAAACCTCGTCTTATAATCGAGCAAATACGGTAGATTGCATTTTAGTTCCTGTTTTTTTCCTTTTAACATTTTTTCATTTTCACAGAGGCCACAAGTTTATTACAGGGAAACCTCAGAATACCGGATATAATACATTTGGACTTTGTTGGAAAGGTTAGGTTTGGTTATGTCAGTCCATTACAGAGATGAACCAGAAACTGATATTCCTTTGGTTCACATCAAGTAAATAGGACTGCTCCCTCATTATTTCATTAAAGATTAAATCTGCATTTGGAAACAGCTGTTGCTGTGAATTCTCAATATGAGGTCCAAAGAGCTGTCAATGGAAGTAAAGTAGGCCATCATTAGGTGGAAAAAGAAAAAAGAAAACAGTAGAGAGATAGCAGAAGCGTTAGGAGTGGTTAAATCAACAATTTTATACATTCTAAACAAGAAGCAACACACTGGTGAGCTCATGAAAAGGTCTGAACAACAATGAGGACAACTGCAGAGGATGATCTCTGTCTAAATATTTATGGACCTGACTGTATCACACTGCAAGAGACACGTTTTAACAAGATCCAGATAACTACTGTCAAGTCAATGGTGATATATTTTATATTTTATACTGATTGGTGTGGTTTGACAGGTTTATTTTTAAAAATATCCACAATTGTCTATGTTTCAACGTCTTGCCCCGTTAATAAATCAAATGGGTCAGATTGTGACAATATTTATTAAATTAAAACTCTAAGGATTTTAACGTATTTTGATTCCACAAGAACACCTGGTACCAGTTTCCCATGCCAATTCAATAATATCCGGAAGATAATGTAGAACAGCTACAATTAACTATAAAAGTCCATGTTTGATGCCGGAGAGTTGGACTAACGTAGTAAATATAATTCCTTTGGGTTCTGCGGTGGTCAGGTCCCTTCGAGTTTCTCCATATCGGTACTATTCACCTTTTAGAACAGTAGTCAGCTCACCGTTCTCTTTTAATTCCTGTGGAAAGGACCAGATCTTGTCATTAACATATTTTTACAGAATTGAAGTTCTAAATACATGACGTCTAGAGAAATGTTTCTGTCCGGTACGTGACGTTTTTCCGCTTACCTCAATATCTTATTTAAAAAAATAATAAATGTATATTTTCTGAAGGAGAACTGCAAAGCTGTCTGATCATGCCTGAAGATATATTGTACATGAAATGGTCATTTTTAATATAGCTCCAAATGGCAGCACAAACACAGAAACCGAGTTACTGAGAGATGGCAGCCACTGGGCAAGCGAACGAGCAACGTTTCTCACCTAAATCAGTTTTCTTGAACGATCCTAAGGGTGGAATAAATAAATGCTAGGCATGACTGCTCCTTTTTAGTGCTAAACCCAAGTGCAAACCCGAGAGGCACTCGTATACATATGGGATATGTTTGTCCTCAAAAAGCAATTAAAGTAACCAGGGTGTAAAGCTGTTTCTTATAACTCGTCAGGGTGCGAAAGTCACTTCTACTAGGTGTTGATGATGTCAAAAGTTGTCTTTAATAAATAAGGACACGGAAGCATGAATGTAGGTGCACCAGGACATCTCTGATTAACAAAGCTGGGTGGGGAGAGGAGATGTTTGAGTTTCTTATAACATGAATATCACAGAGATGAAAAAGTCACTTTTCAGACAACTCTACTGAAAACCCATTAGCACAATGTGACACCGTTCAAGTTTTCAACAGCGGCGAGCTTGGTGTTTCCCAAAAGGATCTTATTAAACAGCGCCAAAAATAAAGATGCACTTGGCTTCAAAGTTCATGGGAATCACTCTAAAATGTTTCACAAGGGCATGAATTTCATGAAACATTAGCAATGCTGATCCCTACAGCGAAGGCAAGAATGTTATGCGTCGTGATGTCTTGCCAGATTCTATGATACTCTGTGTTGAAGCTGCAAACCTTTCAGGTTTTCTCACAAGGCCAAAGGCATAAAAGTGTAGTAACAAGAAAATAATGGTGAAAACATTCGACTGAGTATATCACTGAAGAACCTATTTTGAAATAGAGTGTCAAGTCAAGGGTGGAGAGAACATAAAATGCACGTAGCAAAGACCTATTCTGTACACTCTAATCGCCACATTTTTCAATATCACTTAAATCAAAGAACGGGCAAATATATGCCCATCTGTTGCTAAGCGCAACACAATGTAAAACAGTTTCACATCACAAGTGTGAGATTTGCAGCAAGCCAACATCTGCTGGTTAATAATTCTGTGTGCTCTTTTCTGCTTAACCTTCTCACAGTTGCAGAGGCCAGCAAAACACCATGTACTGTGGTGGAGCAGCAGACATTTGTCTTCTGAAGACCGTATTATCACCTTGTCTGATACAGATATATAACCAGTCTGCAAAGGCAATTGCTTGGCAAGAGGACACAGCTACAAACTTTGGACAGTATATTATGATCATTACGTAGTTTACTTGTGCCTCTTTAAATAATTTTTGTTGCATATTAAAAACCAATCTAAAATGTGTTTCTCATAGTAGCTCAGCAGCTATATCCTATTCTACGATCCATTTTCCTAGAACGTGCACAGATGTGCGAATCGGGTGTCCAATCAGTTATATGTGCCTTACGCCCTGGCTAAATCTATATGACATTACCAAAAAAAATTAACATCTTATTACTAACAGCTACAACGGAGTTTACTTGGTAAGCATTCATGAAGGCGTTATCACTTTCATTACCTCCTCTAAATGATGTTGCCGGAGGTTGTCACAAGACAAAACTTCAGAGCTCTACTGCCATCAATCACCTTGATACATCAGAACCCACACAGCTTTGAAGGCCACATTTACGGGTGATTAGAAGCAGAAAAAAGAGGATGCTTCTAAAGCAAATTAGTTACTATTTTAAGAGGGTAGGACATTTTAAGAAAGGGAAAATATTTGTAAATGTGGGTTAATAAATCAAACCTGCAAGATATTATTTGAAGAAGATTACAATTAAGATGCAGCAGTACAAGATACTAAGGAAAATTGTAATTACCTTGACAATATCCAAGCCTCCAATCAGTTCCCCTTTCACATAAAGCTGAGGATAGGTAGGCCAGTTGGAGTAGGTTTTTAATCCTTGTCGCACCTTTAAAAGGAAAAGAAAAATAAATGCTGACGTCATATTTAAAAAAAATGTTCACCTAATGTAAAAATCCACAAGAAAAATCTACTGAATATAACAGCATTCCTACTGCCTAAACCCTTCCCAGAAATAATGTTTCATCGTGTAACAATGTGTCCATTCAGAATTTTGGCCAGAAAAACTCACGGGACACAAAAGAAGGTACTGATTGGTTGTTATAGAAGCTGGAAAACATTTCTTTAATGTGTGTAATTTTTATGAGCCATACAGTGATGTTGACGCTCCGGGGAGGGGCCAGACACGACCCCTAATGCCGATCTCGGTGTTGCTGAATGCCTCAACATCGAGGCATTACAGCAACAATGTTTAAGCAAAGAAAGTGATATTGGATCACTTTCTAAGCTTGTTTAATGAAATGACGTATCAGACACGTCATTGGTCGTCACCTGACCGTTTCTGCGTGATGTCAATGGACGTTAAGGGGTTAAATGTTAAGATAAATGCTAAAGGCACCTTTATAAGGTTTACTTCCACATTTAACCATTGCTGCCATTTATATCTGACTTACTTCTTCATCCTCCAGAATATCAAAAGTTTCATATTCAACACTGAAAAAAGATAAAGCAAAATAGTAAGATAGATAAAAACAGAAAAATGAATGATGGCGTCATTTTTTATAAACACACACATAATAAACAAATGTATATTCTTCTCTACTGGCAAATTCAAGCGCATGCATTCAAGTGAAGGTTATAGGCACTATTACAAAATATTTCACTTGACAGAAGCCAAGCGCTAATTGAATTGGCTGCTTTCCTATATAACTGAGCTTTAACAAAGAAAATGGGAAAAATGAAGAAAGTACAGAATAAGTAGCTACACCACAACCACAATGACAAATAACTCCAAGAGACAACAATGACATTTTATCAATACACAAAAGTAGACCTCGTATATGAACAACCGGCAAGGAAAGCGTATCACTTATGTTACGCAAATAAAACGTGAAGTCTAATATAAATGCAACACTGTACTCACCCCGCGTTGTTCAGTATTTCTAGAATCTGCCTGCTAAATCCACATTTTGCCATCTAACAAAAAAGAAACGCCACAATTATTTCTAATGACATTAAACATGGTGTGGTTTGTTCCGCGGGGGGCATATACATACCTGCTTGTTCCCTTTCATAAAGAGAATAACGGGAGCTTTATTTATAAGTGCCTTGAGTCTGCCATAAAACAAAAATGTATGAATATTTGTCAGTTGAATACAAGGCAAGGCAAACGGCAAAATTTAAAGGGGAATTCCACCAGTTTTATGTTACCGTTATCACTTTGAATATTTTGTTTAATATTGTCATTTTTAGTTTTCATAGTAAGCAGCTAATATACAGCTATCAGAAGAATTGTATTGTGTTTTGACCTGTTTTCTTAGCTCAATCAACATTCTGCCATCATCATACTTGTTTTAGAAGGTAAATCGCTAATCTGAGAGTTTGGAGGAATTAGGAATTATGAAAAGTCAAACCCAGACCAGTCAGATACAAAATGACAAAGAGAATAAATACTTAACGCAGGCAGAAAGGGGATGCAGAAGGGCAAATGCCTGGAGCAAAATAAGTCACTGTCTGACTATTCAGCAAAAAAGACTTTAGCAAGAGGATAAGGTTGGTCTCTGCAGAAACATCTTTTTGCCCCAGGCATTTGCCCTCCTGCACCCCGTTGCTTTATTTATATTTGAGTTTTTTAACTTGATCTGCTACTGGTAAGCAATTATTCTTTTTGGTGTTTTGCAGTCTTGGAAATCCTAATAACAGTGTTATGCATGGTAATACACCACCATTGCAATGTCATTAATAAATGAACACTTGCAGAGCCACCATTTTTGTTGAGTGTTATCACTATCCATTATATATATGCAGCATGCTAAAATAGCCAGAAACCACTTTTAATATGAATTAAAATACACAGAGACATATTTACAGTGCAGTTTTAGGGGAAAATGTAGAGCAATCACGGTGGAAGTAAGTTAGCAAACTTAACTTATAGATCAATTCTGATGACATCCTATAATTGCACACAATCATAAATAGTTTCGACAAACACATAACTACACAAAAGTTAGACATTAGATATACGTGTGCATACGCACAAAAACTACATTAACCCCTTAATGACAAAGCCCGTACATGTACGGGCTCAAAATACATTGTTTTCAATGGGTTTAGGGACCCCCCATTGTCTTTAAGGGGTTAAATACATATGAATACATACCTGTCTTCTAGGTTTTGGGCCTTGGGACACATTTTGTCCAACTCCCCAGACTCCACAAGTTCCTGTAAAAGACATTACATGGATCTGTCTGGCAGAGATACCCCAAAGTTTGGCAGAGAGCATCCGATTTCCAAACCCCAGCCCCCAACTCACCTTTACAATGTCCAGTCCTCCGATCAGCTCACCACTGACATACAACTGAGGATAGGTGGGCCAGTTGGAAAATGTTTTGAGCCCCTGGCGTACTTCTTCATCGGACAATATATCGAAACTGCTAAACTGGACCTTGTGCCTGTTAAGTATATCCACAATTTGTCTGCTAAATCCTGTAAGACAACAAATCAAGTTTCAGTACAGTTTCCGTAATGTACAAACATACATCTTAAATACACCGTTTGGTGAGATTATATTTCAGATCTAGTGCATTGCACGCGTATCCAATTTTCCTAAATAATCCCAATCACGAGAATACTTCTTTCACAGCAGGCTGAGTGTATGAAACACATTTGTGGTTTATTTTAATGCAAATAAATTATGGATACCATGATCACACTTTGAAAAGAGATTTATATGAAATAAATACAGTACTATTCTAAGTGGAAAAATATATAACTTGGGGAATTTCAACAGTTTCGGTACGATACTGACCACTGGTTATAAAAAAAAAAAAAGGAAAACAAGGTCACCTTGCATAAGTAGAACAATATTTACAACCTACAGTATGTGAATAGCCTTTATATGACCTCTGTTCATATATAAGCCTCTGAAATATGGTTTTTCCTTGCAGCAAAGTTGTGGTGATTCCATGATCTGCATCCAATCGAGGTATGAGTTTATTTATTTTATGCTGTAACTGAAGTGTTAAGTTCATGTACAGCCCGGAGTAAAACACTGATTTTGAAATGTCTCATCCATCTGGGAGTTCATTAGTAAATAGCTAAAGGCTGATTGCTTTTGGTTATTCTGTTTCCAATACATTCAATCATTTTTACTGGACTTCCCCCACCAGAAAGCTTTGTTTGAGCTGTGGGCTACAAGATGAAGACTGGAAAGATTGATGGCTTGTATTTCATTTTTTAAGGGTTAACGTGGCCAGGCATAAATGTTACGCGGTGGGATAAAACTGTATCACTGCTTTAAGTCTGCGCTAAAATGATAAAAAATGAACAATTCTATGCTTTTAGGTAAAATATTTCCATAAGCACATGTCAGGCTAAAAACAAAACAGAAAAGAATGAAACTAAATATCGTTACCCAACATGATAGAGCTAACCGTACCACAAGATATTTTGCATGATAAGAACCAAACAGCAAGTTTCAAATAAATTCAAAAAGCACTTATCCTTTCGGATTCCTATTGGTATTATAGACAGCAACTACAATCTATTTTGTGTTCCCGGCGCTTTATATCATGGAAGAACGAATGGACTTTCTATCCAAGCAGACAAAGATATATTCCCACAGAACACAATTGAGAAGGCAATGCGGTTATGGGTCAAGTTGTTGTACAAAAAGCTCTGGAACAATCACTCTTATCTCAGTATGTTTAATGATATAACT
The DNA here is from genome assembly GCA_009364415.1 of Spea multiplicata. Taxonomy (NCBI): domain Eukaryota; kingdom Metazoa; phylum Chordata; class Amphibia; order Anura; family Pelobatidae; genus Spea; species Spea multiplicata. The sequence goes on from VKOC01000007.1 coordinate 3,180,532, forward strand.
TGGTCTGGCTCAAGTAGGAGACTTTGTTGGGTTACAATCCGACATCCCAGTTTTACTGGGTGAATGTTACAGCATCGCTCTGCTTAGCCCTACAAGCTGTCTATCTCCCGGCAGCTTAGTTACAAGAATACTTGTAAGTATTACTAGATAGGTAAAGGTGACACATAAGATAATGGGAATTCACTGATCGGTACAACTAAAGCCATCATTTTGCATGTTAATGCATACAATAGCTTAGTTTCATGTTATATACCTTTTTTGCATGAAAATGCATAGCATGACTCACCAGTTATTTAGGAGAAATACTTTATGGATGCTTACCCCAAGCCAGCTCTGGCTCACATGAGATTCCTGGGGGTCTCAGAGACCCCCTACACGCATGCACATTTGGCATTCCAACTGAAGTGACCCTAAGCAGATTGCTGATGCGCTGGTTAAGTAGAAAACATAACATACCGCATCTGGGCTCCTGGGCAGAACCTTTCATGAACAACATACAAGGAGCCGCATTAATGAGCTTCTTCAGCCGAACGTTGAGGTCTTCTTTGGGGGTATTGTTTGGGGCTGGTGGGAAAGATGCACTTGAGGCGTACCGCTGGACACGCTTGGTGAGCTCGGGAGCATGTGCTCCATCTAGTCTGTCAATCTTCTGGGAATTCTGAAATTAGAAGCACACCATACTATTGCACACATCAAAAGTAACACACATATACACACGACTGCACAGTTATTGCAGCCCGTCCCTGACACAGAAAGGGGGACACACAGTGTGTGCTGACTGGACTGTTTGCCGGTGAAGTACACCACTACGCTGTGAGTAAAGGGCAGCCCGTCACAGTTACGAACAGTGCACTTAGTACACTGAAGTTTGGAACACCAAGCCACATGGACATACAGTTGTAGTAAGCGATGACTCCACTGGGTTCAGTTTGGTTTTCTGAGGATAAGTCCATAGAAAAGCTTGTGATTATTGTATTATAGAGTGGGAAAATCATAGTGTGAAGTTAGGCGAGGTGTAAAGTTACTACTCTGAAACTTGGGAGATTTTCCCAACTTGACACGTGTTTGTCTTGAATCCCCTGAGCAACTATGTAATGTACTATTTACACCGTCTCTCCTCTATATGTCCTCCAATCAAGAATAACCTTCACCAGATGCGCTCTCCTCACACCCAAGTACATGTTTCACATGTTGTGTTGACAGCAGAATTTACTTGGTTTTTTTTTTTACTTTGTACATCTACACGTTGTGTCAGTTGAAAAACATCCATCTGTCTTATCACAGACTGGAGCATTGGAATAACACATATATCATATAACATATAACATACAAGGCTTTTTTTTCTCAATGCTCTTTTTAATGCATTTTTTATAAGGTAAAGTGGCTTGTAATGTTTTATCTAAAGAGGTTTTGGTCACATGAAGGTAAGAATGCAAAAGTGTTACTATTTTGCCAACTCTTCAAGAAGAAAAAAAACTATTGTAACAAAAAGAATAATCCACTGACGTGGCCATTAGAGGGAGAAATAGAGCCATTAAAAATCCCGGTTCCTATCAGTCACAGCTTTCCTCCGTGCATCATGCGTGTATGTCGCATGATCAGGTCAATGAATATGTACCTGGAATATGATGCGCAACTCAACTTAATGAGACCAATTAATGTTAAATTAGGAAAATTCCAAGCATTACAGCATCATGTGGATGGTTAACATCTATAAGGGAAACAATAAATGACTCAAAATAAATACCCGTGAAATACTAAAGGAGAGCAACTCTGACGAGCCCGGCTCCCTAGAGCTTACAATCTATTTCAACGCTATAAATGCCTTAGTAATGGAACTTCATACTGCACCGCTGAAGTAAAGTAGCCCAGCAATTAAAATCATTTGTGGCCACGCACATATTGTAACAAACACCTACCTGTAGGTAAAATACATGCTGGCTACCGATGCAAATAGAGCAATATGCCAAGAAAAGTATTTGCCTTACCTTAAAAAACAAAAAGGTTGGCACCGAGGTAATTTTGTACTTTTCTGACACTTCTGGAACGGCTTCTGCTTCAAGCTACAAAGTAAAAAAAAAAATAATAAGGGGGGGGTGGTAGAAAAACGCAATGTTTCAGTGATTTTATTTTCATGTCCTCTTTTATGGCTTATGTTTATGAAAGCCTCCCAGGGATACTTGGCATGTTTAAAAGGAGTCGAATGCAAAAGTTTGCAAGTCATTTGCATTTAAATGAGACTCGCTGGGCTGCCCTGTCATCCACCGAGCTTGCACTATGACAAAACAGGTTCAAGGGTTCTTATTGTGTTGCACATTTCAAAAGATGCCTGGAGGCTGCGAATAAAAATTTTTTGGCGCACTAGTGACCTAGTAAATTTTCAATCATATGCAGCTACTACTATATTGAAATCCATAAATCACTGACCCCGGTTATGTCATGATTACAGTGCGCATTTCCTGCCCACAGCAATTCTAGCTGTTTGCTCTATTGACTAATTTCGAGAGGCAGTACATCAAGGCTGACATTTGCGGCTCTCTGCAAATTATGAAGCAAAAAAAATAAAATAAAAAAAAAAAAAGGAGTATTTCTTCAATAAACTATTGATGTCTGGTAAATTTTACGCTTAACCCTTGCACGGCAAGTGGATATCAAACAACGGTCTCGTTAGAGCAACGAGCAGAAACGCTGGGCAATTTTTAAAGACAAATGAAAGCAGACATTGGAAATTAGCCAGTCGAGGATCACCGGCAATGAGGGTTTATGTAAGGATTTTCGTATGGGTTTCGGATGAAGCTGCACCTCAAGTAACTATATTCACACTGTGTGTTCTGGACATTTGTAGGGTTTTTCTCCACAGGGGAAACAAGTTATTTTTAAAGATAACTTAACTTGTATATCCTACAATAATAAACAAAATATTGATAAACATGTTGATAAATAAACATAATATACAATACAAAATTGTATCTGACATTTCTTATTAAAGTGCACATAAGCCAACATAGAGATATAAAAACAAGGATGCCGGATGGGCGTTCAGCTAAGCATTTATTGCGCACACATTTCCCAATTATTCCACTAGCACAATATTATTTACCTGCAATGGACTCACTTTTTGGATGACAGGCCCACTTGAAGTGTCAAAGAACCCCAGGCACCCAGGGTTTCGCAGGGCCGCCGTCATGAAACCGGCACCCTATGCTTTCTTGTGGGTGCGGGGTGAAGCAGGTGCCTTGAGGCTCCGAGCGGGGTCATGTAATGCATGTTAGGAAAGCATAGGGTACCGGATTCACGATGGCGGACTATAGGCAGCGGCGTGGCTGTTATATATGTAAAGTGCTGGCGTCAGTGTGTGTGTGTACTGTAGTGTCAGTATCAGTGTGTTTGTGTGTATATGTATAGTTCTAGACTCAGTATGTATGTGTATACTGTAGTGTCATAGTGTTTCAGTATACTGTAGTGTTAGTGTGTGTATATGTATAGTGCTAGAGTCAGTATGCGTGTAAATGTAGTTCCAGATTCAGTGTTAGAGTGTGTAACTTTATATATATATATGCATAGTGTTAGCCAGTGTGTGTATGTGTATGAGAGTGTGGTGCTAGCGTGTATGGTGTTGTTTACGTTGTTTATTATTACCATACTGTAATAGCATGAGTGTGTATGTCAACATATAGTGTTAGAGTGTGTGTATTAGTGTATAGTGTTAGCATGTGTGTACATGTGTGGAATGTTAGCGTGTGTGTGTGTGTTACTGTAAGGTGTTAGAGTGTGTAAACGTATGTTAGTGTATGGGAAGGCTCGACAAACTCCGGGCGACAGGAAAATAACACATGATTGGGGAAGAAAAATAAAAAGCTGGCTCCTAACTTTTTTGGCTGGCTCCTAGAGCCAAATCAAATTTGTCAACCCCTGGATTATACTGAACAGCACCACAATCCTAGTAAAGGCAAAATTATTAATGTATGTAAAAATACATTGGCTTACGTAAACATGAAACCAGAACAATTCAACTAAATGTGGACTTAGAGTAATGTATGACAACTGTTCTCACAACATTAACTTCAGTCAACTACAACAGTCCTCAGAATTTCCTCAGAAGATAACTTATGTTATACAAAATGAGCATACGCCTGTATACCTTCACAAACGTAACTTGAGGCTGGTCCTTGGCCAATTCAGCCATAACATCATTCATTTGGGAGCATTGCGGAGCCCATGGTGCCCAAAAATGTACAACTAAAAGTGATCTGAAAAGAAAAAAAAAAGGATTCAACCAACTCTCAGAAATGATTAGCAGAATATTCAATCACAAAAGAAATACTTTATATTACATTATACTGTATCTTTTTGTGAAGCATCCATTTTATTTAGAAATCAATCTTGCTGCTCTACAAACAGAAGCTTACTGAAGAAAGCCGGTTCCTACCTCCCAGCCGGCTATAAAGCATGAACCCACCTGGGAGGACCACCTTGCACTGTTGGATTATGTACTGCTGAGGTAGTGTGGTTTCATTTTCATAAGTTGTATGGACCTTACTTAATTTTTTGTACTTTTTGTTGTTGTTGTAAAGTCCTTCTAGTAACGAGCTATTATCATCGTCTCTTTTTACTCAGCAGTGTGGAGATTGGCATTGATTGAAGAGCTTTTTCAGTCATCCCTTGTGAATGTATAGCAAGTGTGTTCCTACACCACACAATATATGTTTTCGTGTATACGAGCCCTATTAAGTGGATCTGAAAGAGGTCCATGCATCAAGGCTATGAGATATAAATGAATAGCTATGTGGCCATCCGGGTACCTGGCATATTTTTTAAAAAAAATAGAAATAAATCCTAGCAGAAGCACAGAGCAAACTATTTGCGTGCCTTTCCACCGCAAACCATAATCGACTTAAATTTATACATCTATACTTTTCAGAACAAGCTGGTGCTATATAAACAAATGTAATGAACTGTTATAGTTCCCTGAAAATATAATAATAGTTTTTCGGCATCGGGATTCAGGATTACGGTTTAATGCAGTTTTTAGCTTAAAAAAATAGTTAACTCAACAGAGTTGGAAAAAACCCCCACTAGACAAAGTATTTGGCTCTCTGATGATAGGTATTTTATAGTTGAACTCAAAGAAAAGGAGGTCAGCGCGTCACAAGTTTATGCTTGCTGCATTATACTATTGTAGGTGGGCAGTGACCTGTACACAGCGAGAACAGTACCTTTCTATTTCCCACGCTGCTGCTACCCACTTTTTACAAAGAACTCCAATCAAACAAGTAAATCATGCAATAAGAACGCAGGTCACAAGGGCAATAGTACTGGAAGAGAAGTAGTTACAAGTGACAGGTTTCAACATATTGTTGTAGTCACCGCAAACAAAAATACTCCCGGTGTCCACTCTGAATTTAAAACAAACTAGGGGGCATGTTTATAAAAAAAAAATCATAGCGACGGATATATAGGTTGATATATACGGTAGATAGACATTGAAAAAAAACTCAACTTAGAACTCTGGAGCCTGGCATTTCAGCAACATGTCTGATTTCCTTCTAGGAGTAGGGAAGGGATTATTATTAATATATCTTATTCATATAGGGCCAACAATTTATGCAGGGCTTTTTACAGTACATACATTCAAAGGGTGTGACAAAACTGGATCTGACAAACCGATACATTAGGTAAAGAGGGTCCTACCCTCTAGAGGAAGGGATGCACTACTAGCAATAAATGAAACAGTCTAAGTGCCTTCTTATGAGTCTGCGTTCTCTATCTGCTCTGCAATAAATCTCTGGATCTATAGAATATCACCTCACTAGAGCTGGATCGCTGACTCTTGGCACTGCCAAAACCCGTAGATGACATTAGCACTATATAGGTTACCGGTCCAGCTGTGACACAATGAATATCCCTTGGAAAAATGTTATTGATGTAGCCTGACAAAAAAAACAGTTGGGTGATTTTATTCCTTCTTGTCACAGACAGACCACCAGTGGCACCTGTAGGAGTCACAGATCCAGTACCAATGCAGACCGACAAGAATGAGTTGTTGCATGTTTGTGAGTGCAGTTTAAATAAATACCCCCACCATGAGTAAATTAGCCCACCTATGAGAACTTTGTCATATTGAAGATACATCGTTACTGAAGATTGCTGTGTGGCGCAGTTGGGGCAAATCATCTCTCCCTCTGTGCATTTACATTCTGGGAGAATGGGGGTGACGCTGATCCTCTGCTTTTAGGGGAGCGCTATTATTATTAGAATACTGTATCATTATAATTAGACGATCTTTGGAATTTTTTACTTCTCTACTATGATGAGCTTGAGGATTATGACATCTGTATTGTTACAATGGCTGGTGAGATGATTTTGGCTATACCCGATAAGCCCGCAGCCGGAGAAGTGGAGTATTGTTTAAAATGAAAATGATATTGTGGCATTTCGCATGTAAATTGTTTTGCGTAGTTTTAAAATAATAATTATTTTCATTAGGTATTGATACTACCGGGCTTTTCATCACTGACCGGTCCGATTTGAAACCACACTCTTCATGTTATGTTATGAAGGTAGAAATCAGTAATATTAGTTACGTGTTACGAAGGATGAAACACGGTTCTAAGGCAGCTGTCCATGGTGCTATAACTCTCTGGCACCAGTAACACAAGACAATCAGCAATATGTGTTTGGATGCAAAATGTTCAAAAATAAAACCTTATCTAGGTTGTCTAAAGATTTTACTTTATTGGAATAAATAAGTTATTAATATTATGCAACGGACTAGTTCACAAAAAAAGCACGCACTGTTCAGGTAAGACATGTAATGTAATTAAGCTTATGACACGATTAATTGATTGAAAAAAGTTATTTTTGTAATTTAATAGATAGTAAAACCAATGGCCGTGGTGGCTTTAGATGCTAAAATACCACGGAGTGAATATATTATGCTGAAATGCAAACTAATCCTATTAATGAACCTATAACAAAGGGCAATTCGCTGGAGGTTAAAAAAAAAAAAGTTATTAAAAAAAGTCACATAAAAATCAGATGAATAGCTGTCAAAAAATATCTCTCTCTCTCTATATATATATATACACAGAAATATATATAAATATAAAATATATATAAAGAAACGTTTTAAGAGATGCCATTGGAAACCAATAGAAGGCTCCTGCTGTTCCATATATAACAGTTTGAACACGTTTGCTCACAATTGACCCTATGGTCCCGTACTTGTACGTATAAAGTCATTGGCAAGTAGCATTTTTCTACGGTGTGTCAGGATTTCACCCACGCCCTATTCAAAATAAGGCCTGTTACATAACCAACCGGTGTAATGACGTCACGTACCCGATGGATGCGTAATAACAGGCCTGTAGCACATGACTGCACATACCAGCCTTACATCAGAGTGACAAGAAACAATAGCATGGCCGTATAACCACCAGAAACCTGCTACAGTAGTGGAAGATATAAATATCTGATACGCTTAACGTGACACGTACTTCTCACTTTTCTGAAGCAGCTCCTCAAACTGCAATGCAGAACCAGCATCCAACACCGCCGCCATGTTGCCCGGACAAGGCTAAAAAAAAACGAATGCCGAGAAGTCAATGAGCCTCGAGCAATCGAAGCGTGTGACAGTCGTGCGAATCCGCCCCGAATCCAGGCTAATCCAATCGAATGCAGAGAAGCGGATTACCTCAGCACGCACGATACATTAGACGCTGTAACAAGTAATTGCGGCACATGAGCACACGGTGCACGAAGATACATTGATTTCAACATTTTCCTAACGTTATAAAGTAACAGAATAACTGAATTTGCAGAGTGCGGCGTTCTGATTCTGTAGCCAGCTAAAACGTAATTTAAATTTGGTTTATATGTTTACTAGGATTGCATAACTCCCAAGTGTCCAACTGGTAAAGAAACAGTCCCTCTTTGGTAGGAAGACCACATTGGCCGTGTTTCCAAGATATATATAATTTTCACATGTTGCTAAGGGGCTCAGGTAAAGTGCTGCCCTGCAGTGTGTGGAATGTGTAAACTTATGTGTCATGCAGAGCCTGTGTTGGCCTAACACAGGGGCTTGGTGTTGGAAGGGTTAACCTCCCCTGATGTGTTTTGCAGCCAACAATTTACCTTCTTAAGCCACACAAACTGCCCGACACCTTCTACAAACCAGAGCTCTGCCATAACTTCACCCAGGTTCAGTGACCATTAGTCCCTATAATATGAAATTTGGGGTGATGTCTTCTACTCTGGGTTTGGGTCATCTCGAGCACACAATGGGATCTGTCAATCTTAGCAGATGTATGTTAACATGTAGTCGATATGTGTGTTATACGAAGATCTAGGCTTGGGGCGTCTCTCTGCGACACTGGAGGGGTGAAACATCTCGCCAGGGGATAGGAATGACTGTTTTTCATAGAGAACTTCTTCTGGAACTTTCTATGGATTTGTAACATCACCGATAATATCCCACCCAACAAAGACATTGAGGTTCCCGCAGGTGACCCATACGTGTGTTGTATGATCAGGTTTTTCTGTGTTTCTCCTTGTTTATTTTTACAAACTGTGTTGTATACTCTGTGTCTAAATTGTTAATGCCTTTGTTCCTATTATTTTTGTACATGAGCACTGTGACATTCGTCAGATGAAACTATATATTAATCCAGTTTCTGTCTCAGTGCTCTAACAGACCTGCCGTCCTGAGCGTTACCGAAGTGCGGTATTTGCGGTGTGTTTGGGGTTAAGTGAGTGACTAAAGGGCTGGCATTGATAACTCTTGTACACCCACACCCTACGTATCAGGTTATTCGATGGATAATTGTGGCACCATGGAAGGCAAGCAATTACATATACATCTAAAACGCAACAGGCTCACTTTAGCAGTGCTGATCAGCAACATGTGAAAATCGGTATGTGCCCAGGAAAACCAAGCCAATATGGTGACTCAACTCTTTAGGTCCCATATCTGGGTACCCCTATTACCTCCCCTGGTGTCGGAATGTTTTCTGGGTAATGGAGTGTCACATTGTCCTACTGCCCTAAAATTCACAATAATGAGTACAGGACAGATGTGGATGTGGATGAACTTTATTTTTAGTAAATTGTGCCTAATTTGTGTATTTGTAGGAATCTCCCAAAATGAGAAGGAAGCCTCAACAAAAGAAAAGGAACCTCCAGATATTCTTTCTCCAGTCATCCATTCATCACTCCTTTTTTGGGAGTGAGAGAGAAAAAATACTGCACCAAATTATGTTTTGAAACCAAAAGTAACCCACTAAATTTTGTTCAGCTAACCAAATTAGTTGTCTCTAACCGAATGCCCCAAAAGTTTAAATTGCCCTAATTTAACTATACCATTTTGGGTCATCAAGTCTGCCCATTCTTCCTCATGTAAAGACTCAGATCTTAATCAGCCCTTGTCACAGGATAGCTTTATTCCTGTCCCATGCATGTTTAAATTCCCTTACAGTATTAGCCTCTACCACGTCTGCTGTTAATCCACCATCCTTTTTTTTTACCTAAGTAAAACTTTCTTTCATTTCATGACTAACCCTCTATTTTTAGACTATGGTCTCTTGTTCTAACATTTTCTCCTTATTTAAAATAAACTCTCCATTAGTACTTTGTTTGATGCCTTTAAGTATTCCATATGTTACTATTTACACAAATATTATGTTCTCATAGATTGCAATGAGTAATTTTATGTTGTTTTTTTTAATTTGGACTAAAGTTAACTTCCATGTAAAACAATAATACTCATAACGCATACTGTAGCCCTTTCCTTTTAAGATTTGCAGCAAATATTGATCAAGCGCGGCACAGTATGAAGTACATCTGAACAATTCTCCCATGCAGATGGATCACCCAGGCAGTAAGGTCATTTTTTATGCAGACTGTGTCATTTTGATGTTTTCACAATCCTTATTACCTAATTTATTACAGAAAATTGAAGGGTTCAGTAGCCTCTCTGGAATTAAAGTCAATTATGACAAGTCTGATGTACCTATATTAATCTTTGTACTCACAACAGAAAGTACATACAAATTAACACTGTCTATAAGAATATCTAGGGATAAATAACATCTAGGGATTATTAACATCTATGTTGCACTAATTTTTGCCACTCTGTCATCACTATAACAAGACACTTTCTTCCATAGAACATAGTTGTCACAAACTATTGGTTAATAAGTGCCATTTATAGTAGTTATTGTTTGTGATTCCTGTTCCCCCTCATGTATTTCCCCTTGTGCAGCACACCTTATCACCCCCAGACGAACAGGTTATGTGAGAGGTTCAATAGAACGCTGAAGCAACTGCTTCGGACGTTTGCTACCTCTCACCGAGACTGGGAGAAGTACTTGCCGCACCTCATGTTCGCGTACTGGGAAGAGCCACAAGAATCCACCGGGTACTCCCCTTTTGAATTGGTTTATGGGAGGCAGGTACGGGGGCCTTTACGGAGCCATTGGGAGGGGGAAGTAAATACCCCGGTAGTACAGTATGTATTAACCTTCAGGGAATGGCTGAAGGACCTCAACGAAATGGAAACCTTCAAGGCGCGCGGGGCGGCAAAAACGGTGGTACGATCGCACTGCCCGAGACTGCGCTCTGCAAGCCAGACAAAAAGTTATTGTCCTCAAGCCAACTACGGCCAATAAGCTACAGGCCGTCTGTCCGACACTACCTACCTGGTAGCCAAGTGCTCCGATAGGAAAATCCAACGAGCCTTCCATGTAAAAATGCTGAAGGCTTACCAGGAACATCCAGAGGAAGTAGTCGCTATCTGTGCCCCTGTGCATTCTGCTACCGGAATTACCCCGACAGGGTGGGGCCAGACGGGCATAGAGGCTTTTCGGCTCGCGGGGTGACCCAGAGGGAGCAGGTCCTGCAGGTGCTGACCAAGCGCCATCAAATGTTCTCTACTGCCCCTGGGTACACTACTGTTGCAGAGTCTGTCAACTCTCGTCTTGTCATACTCCTTGAATATATGTATTGTATTAAGCACTGTGTAAATTGTTGGTGCTATATAAATAAAAGAATAATAATAATAAGAGCACAGAGGGAGAACTAATTAACGTAACACACCGAAAACGTACACCATACAAAAGTAAAATTTATAGGTGGGAATATCCGCATGTTAAGTCTGTTGACAAAATTCCGGGACGTTTCCCCAGATTCCGATTTTTATAGGAATCATCTTCCTTTGTCACATTTGGTGTCACACCTAATGAGTTCGGTCATAAAACCTGGCAGCAAATTTTTACCTACTTTAAAATACCATATTTTTGTACCTTGTATGCCAAAAATACTGGAATTACCATTTATAACAAGCATACAGGTAGCAAACACCCCCTTATCTACCGGTCAGCTAGATGGTGACAGGTACAAACATTCACGTGTTCATTATCTGTGGGAACCTTTGTTCTTACAGTTACACCTTTCCTATGCTGATTGTTTTGGGACGTGCTATGTGGTTAAAGGGACACTCTTAGCTATCATTTGCACTTTAAAGCAATTTCAAGCATATGATAGCTCAGAGTTCCCTTTAAAACTACACGGTGTCCATTTTTCTAATGCATTTGGGGATTCTGCGGAATCACTTTATATGTTTTTGCCCCTTCTCTCGCCTTCTTGCTGTTTTCCATACAGGACATGTTTTGGGCCAAAAACATCTCCCTTTGTGTGATATAGATTTGGTATAACAGTCCCCACTTGGGACCAGCCGCCTGCTGCTACTGACGTTAAAAAAGGCGAGTGCTGTATGGGATGATACATGCATGTACTGCACATGCGATTTGCATTAGGCATGCCCAGAGCACACTAGAAAGAAATGTCAGAGCAGTATGCGTACATACATACATATATACATACATGCATATGTGACGTGCCCAAGGAGACCCCACAATCCCACGAAAGCCAAGAAAACATACTTTACACTAAATTTGAATTCCTTTTATTTAATGGCAATGTATAATCAGAAGACATGATCAGTTAGTCATGTTAATAAATCATAAGCCACAGTAAAGCAAATCACAAAATGATAATAAGTGGAGCAAATGCCTTTTAAATTCATGTTCAATAGGTCACTAAGCTGAGTGATAACAAAGGCGCTCACTGCTATACTTTAGTAATGCTGTGTAACAATCACCATAATGTATCACATTTTTTGCTATTATGATAGTAAACTCAAATGGATATATTTAAACATCAGAATGCTTCCCTTCTGGTATATTGTATCATTGGCATGAATGCGCTGGCCACCCGCAGCACTCGCCAAGCCAGTGATGTTGCTGACCCGCAGGTTGCCACGCCACGTGCAACGAGATGTGTTCGCCCGAATACATTTCCTCCACGGAATATAGCAGTGGGACAGGCACAGAGGAAAATGCATATGGTGGGATTCTGCAGAATGCCCCCATGCTTTATCGAGGGGAACATTACGTCTATTTAAAGGGACCTCTCAGTAATCATATGCATTAAAGTGAACGGTCCGTAAAACGGTCGTCATGCGGTTGTGCTATCCTGAGAAATAGAACTAGACCCTCCCACAGTAATATTTATCCAGCACAGCAAGAGTTAAACCCTCATTGTCCCTACTGCCTGGCTGGGTCTATTAACGTCACTGATGTTCAAACCCAGGGTTCTGATTGGCTGGAATGGCAATAGTTGGGCGGGTGTTGTGACCACATGAGCTTCTATTGACATGCACTGTAACAGCAGATCTGGGCAAGTGTTTCACACTCTTTATACGCCTCATACCTAACGGTTGTTGGGCTGTTCACGACATCGTGAAACTTTGCTTCATTTATTTTATACTTTCGCTCCCTGAATCCCCATTTACCCAATCGGACGTTTTAATTACCCAGAGACCAAGCCAGGGGTAACTGCTTTCCTTGGTGTAAATGAATGGATACCTCCTCCAGTTTGCTTTGGAGATTTCGATATACGTCCGATACGTCTCTAAATTTGTATATATTCTGAAACAATTAAAGTACATTGAACAAAATATTTTATATGCCACAGGTGTCTGTGTGATCCCAGTTTGTGTTATTGAGGACATGTAAACACAGCGTGTGTAGCTCACTGTATGTCTGTGGCGTGTTGTACTGGAACGCCCACAGTGGAAGGGGGGGAGGGAAGGGGAAGGAAGAAAGGAGAGAGCTTTTGAAAGGCGCACCATTTTGAAAAGAATCAAAGACAATTTGAAAGGAAGATCTTTTCAGAATAAATGGTATGTTATTTCGTAATCTTTCCCTCTCAACGCCTAGCCAGGTTCTGGTGCTAGTCTCCCCCGCAGCTGTACCCTTTGTCGAGCTGCCTCCTCTCCCAGGTCGGTCTGTCTCTCAAACACCGGGAGCTCGTGCACATGCCTAGCAGCTATTATATTGCATGTATGTATGTATGTATGTGTGTGTATATATATAGATAGATAGATAGATAGATAGATATACAGGTAATGTAATATAATATATATGTATATATAGCGCCAGCAGATTCCGCAGCTCTTTTACAAAGAGGGCAGTGAAAATAGTTATCAAAGACAATCTAAAATTGCTGATAACATTTGCGGTGTAATAGTGTGTGCGTGACGTGCCAGAAGCCCCGCATTTCATCTGTTTATCCCGAGACAGCAATATCTTGTCCCGGTTGCTAGCCCAGCCTGTAAGGAGAGGGAGAAATGCAGAATAGAGAGGAGGAGGGGGTAGTGAGAGAGCTGCTTATCCAGGGCTCAGCCTATCAAAGAGGGCCAGGGGAGGGGGGAAGGGGGTATTCCGGCTGGGGTAGGGGAGCTTCAAATTTCAAACTGGAGAGTGAGAGTTCTTCAAGCAGCAGCACTGGGGCTACAGGGACAAGGTATGTGATACAAAGGGTGATATCCAAAGCCAGTAGCGTACCTAGCGGGGGGCGGGGGGGGCGGTCCGCACCGGGTGCCGCTCATCAGGGGGTGCCAACTTGCCGGCACCCGGCACCCCTCCAGCGACGGACAGTAATGTCCGCCGCTGGAGGAGCAGGCTCGCAAGGGAGCGGTATCGGAGGTCTTTAACAGACCTCCGGCTCCCTTGAGTGATTTGATTTTAAGCCGGTTCCCTTGAACCGGCTTAAAATCACTCAAGGGAGCCGGAGGTCTGTTGAAGACCTCCGATACTGCTCCCTTGCAATCCGCGCGGCAACTGCTGCTGTGCGCCGGGGTTTGTTGTCAGATCCCGGCGCACAGCACTGAAGCCGCGCCCACAGTGCCCTCTGACCCGGAAGAAGATAGAAGAAGAGGAGCGAAGAGGAAGAAAAGTAGCTGACTGCTATAGGAAGAAAAGAAGAAAAGAGGAAAGGTAAGAAATCATTCAGTAAGAGTGACAGTGAGAGTGGATTGGTATGTGTGGAATCTGTGGATTGGTGTATATGTGTGGATTGGTATATATGTGTGGATTGGTGTATATGTGTGGATTGGTATGTGTGGAATCTGTGGATAGGTATGTGTGGAATC
>VKOC01000007.1:3195119-3206501 GCA_009364415.1 Spea multiplicata
CTTCAACGTGTTCAGCTAGGATGGACATCAATGCATTTATCATCCCGCCAATACCTCACGCCTTAACGTTTCGTTTATGTAACATGGCTTACAACGTCTTCATTTAAGGCCTCTTTCAAACATATCAAATGATTCCTATAGATGTGGAATTGTTTTGTGTTAAGTTTACAGCAGAGAATGGTTACCCGTCAACACGTAGCCCTTCTTCATGGGCTTCTTCAACAGCGTTTTGTAGGGGAAGGTTGTGAGCATTTGTTTAAAAGAACTGTGATGCCCGCTTTTTGCTTTCATGTGTCACTGAAGCATATCATGTTTGCGTCAAAGATGGCTTTCTATCAGTATTCTGACTTCTGTTACACTCCATCGCTTTGTCTTCTGCCCAGGAAAATGCAGCATGCAACATGGAAGGTCACCCTTGGAGATAACAAATGTATTTACATGAAACAATAGTATACGTAGGATGGGGTACAATAAGAGCCATTAAAATAGTTGACTTTGCCAAAAAGTGACATATTTCAAATTTTAATATATATCCTTTGCCTAGATTTCATGAATTAATAAAGGATATCATTAACCTTAGCCGTCTGACCACATCTAGGTTGGAGGCAAGTAACTAGCATTCCAAAATTAAGAAGCCTTGTGTATTACTCTTTCTTTGATTATTTTGCAATCATAGCACTGGAAGCATAACCTATAAAATCTAGAATCACAAAAACAGTACTCAATAGCGCTCATTTCATAATGCTTTTAATACACATGTTTAGATGCTACCGTTACAGTCTCACTGCAACAATAATGTAGCACCCCCCTTAACTGAATATTTTCATTGGTATCAATGTTGGATTCATCTTATTCATCACTATTTTTAATACTGATAATGATAAATATTATGTAATTTCATACCTTTGGTAAAATTCAATTAATGAAGAGTCAAGTGCATTTTTTTAATTTTCAGCGTAAATAGAAAATTGAAATTTAAACCTAATTTTTTTTAGTATAAACCCACAGTCAGCATTGAGGTCAAGCAACTTGTTTCTGAAGGATTCTTTCTGCTCTGGGACATAAGGAAAAAAATAATACCTTGCGTTTCCATATGTGATGAAAGTCAAAAACACAAATAAATGGAGTAAAACACATTTACGTGAAATCTACCCCCCTGAGTAAGTTTGTCAATCAAACGGTGATGGTTAAAGCAGCCCTTATCATTTAGATGCATTACATCTTGGCTTTGCACTCATGTAATATGGGTGAAGAGATTTACTGTTTGAGATTGAATGTTCAATGAGGTTGTATAATGAAGCTGGGTTAGAAAGAGTAAACATGGGGAATACAGCCGTCTCGTTCCGTGACCCTATAGCAGTTTTCTCTCCTGAAACAATCATTACAAATGCATAAAGGAAAACCAAGTCAGGAACATTATGTCCACAAAGCTCTCAATATTTTACGATTTTCAATCTAAAGTGATCAAGTAGGCTGAATGTTTTTTGTGTATATAGTATGGCCTCAGGCATGTTATAAATACACAATAAAGTTATAAATAAATAGAATTCTATGGCGACCACTATGGCATAATAGATCACATACCAAAAGTTGTGCAACATTGATATGTGCAGATAAATTCTACTTAGTATTTATGATTTTTACATTGCGAATTGAATTGAGAATGGACGTTTTTACCCTATGTCAGCTTTTATAGACAAGGTGAAAAAACGTAATGGATGTTTTGGGAGTGCATCTGTAAACCCCTTTGTCTTGTATTAGTTTTTTTTAATGTATAAACTTGAAACATAGAAAGCACAAATCTGTTAATAAGATAAAATAACATTTTTAATAAAATGACCCTAAAGTTAGTATGTGTTTATGAACTATTAGTAACACCAGGACATACTTTGTGGGTAAGAAGAATTGCTTTTTCAGGGCCAAGAGGCTTAGTAGGTAACATATCTTGGGTCCTACAGAAACTTTTTTGATTCTCATGACCATAGTCAAAGGTGGCACTAGTCAGGTGACACAATGTTTGTTAAAAGCTATGTAGAAAATTTCTGTTTTTGTAAATATAATTTATTTACCCTTTACCCTGAATCTATTGTCCGTATCAAAACTGACCAAGGATAGAGTGGAAATGATGATTTGTAGTTATACTTATTGCTGTGATGTCAAAGTCGTCGTTAAGACATCAGCTCTGCCAAGCTCCAGGTCCTCCTTGCAATAACAGAGCATTATCAATCATTGTCTTAAAACAAAAATTATTGCTTAATCATATACTGTATGTCAACTTAAAAATATATATTGTAAACTATAATTAAAAACACTTGTAAAACAAAATGAATGTTTTATTTACTCATATTTAATCATGCTAAAGTTTACATAATAAGCAAACAAGGCAACAAGTATAACATTGATTGGCTAACTGAATTGAATTGCATTAGATTGCTAGCTTTTGAGGCAATCTAGGTCTCTTCTTCAGAGTTGAATCCGTGGTCAGCTCCAATTGTATAATATTCCTGAAGAATAAAGCAGCTCAGCCAATACAAGAAGCATCTTTACCAAATTTGCATATTTTCTATCTACATCTAACACATTACAACTCTATACCATAATTGACATAACACACTAATCACTTTGAAAAGTAAATTGTTCTTCATTCAATCATTTTTCCAATCAGCAACGATTTTTTTCTGATAATCTGTATCTTTTCTGCCATTCCTATGTGACGATACCAGGGGAAATTCAGTCTTTGAAGATTAAAAATAGCAGCGAGGCCATGTCTGATCTAAGCTCCTTATGCATCCCCAGCTATATGCCACCTGAGTCCCGTGCTTAAATTACCTTAAATGTGCAATACCCAGCTATAAGTGTTTTCTCTAATCCTACAATCAATAATGGGTGCAGTCACCTTCTTTGTGGTGTCATAAGAACAGACAAACCTCTCCGTCACACTTTTTTTTTCGTAGAACGCACAGGTTTATTAATAATGTAAAGCATGTAGAATGTATGTATAGATGTGCTCTTCAAAATGTGGTTGGTAATAAATGTTTCTTAGTAACCCTTCAAGAAGACTCCCTAGACTATCAATTTCGTGTTTACAAGCCTATAATTCCTATGTTGGGAAGGTTCTTTTCTTTAATAATGGCACCACATCTGCTTACTGCCAATCTCGTGTCACCATGCCAGAGAAAAGTCTGTTCGAGAGGATTAAAAGAAGCAGCCTGGCCATTTGCGAACCAAGCAATTTAAGTAGTCTCAGGTGTATGCCATCTGGGCCAGGTGTATATTATTCACCTACATTTGCTGTTGACATCCTACGTACTACAGAAAAATCAGTCTTCCTAAAATCACACATCAAGTTTTTGTTTTTTCTCCGTGAAATCATTTTTGGCCTGTGATATTAAATAAAGGTTACATAAGTATATGTTAGGAATTATCCATTATGTTAACTAGTGTTTGTATACATTTATTTTATTGGGCAACATAAATTCCATGGAATGAGTTGAGTGATTCATTTTGTATAGCCTCCATAGATGGAGGTGCATGTGCTTGTTTGCAGATAGGCCATCTGAGGATCGCTTCCCTGGTCAACAAGTGATAGAAAAAGATGGCTAAAAAATAGAGGGTTATGACATCATAATCTAACTGCTCTCATAACACACCTGGAGAAGATCTGTGCTCTCACACAATGGGAACACACGTAAAGTGGTTGCAGAGGGTACAGATCAAGTGGGTCCCATGAGACTGTGGTGGGGCTGGTAGCTTCTGCTACTTCAGCCTTTTCACCACAGTGTTTATCTGAGAAATTTATGTTTTCCCCATATGTCAACATTTCACTGTCCATAAAGGTTGTTTGCAATTAAATGCTAACCGTCATACAGTAGACCAACATTGTGCACAATATGTACCTGGAAACTCTACATATTCAATGTTCAGAGTGGAAATCAAACACCAAAGCTCTTTGGATTAAACACGAATTACAGTACAAAAAAAAAAGCAGAGGAACATTTCAGGATATTTTGTTTTCTTCTGCGAGGAAATTCTAAAATATCAGATGAACTCAATTACTGGATGGACTATCTCAAGTAAATAACCACATTCACAATAAATACAGCATATCACTGTTCCATACACATGTAAGGAGGAAACATGAATTATTTATACCTTTAGAATGAATATGTGTAATGTAGCTGTATCATACAAGTAGTCTCTGTCAAATGCCCCTTTGTTAGAGGCTTTCCCAGGAAATCGCTGTAAGACATTACATAGCACATAAAAGTTAAGATATTATTTATACAGTATATTTGGATGTAAGGCATCTGTCACTGTTGAGGTCATAATGCTGGGTGTCAAATGTTTGTATGGATTTAGATTCCCAAGTATTTCTGCCTCAGGGTCTTGAAATTAAGCTCCGGTACTGTAAATGTTAGATGTGTTTTGCCACTTTTTAAAATAATAGTAAGTATGTTCCTGTGGGTTTCTTGTTTTATTTTTGAGTAGAGTTGAAAAAAATATCTAATCCCCCTGGAAAATAATAAGAAATGTTGACAAAAATGGCCAATATTTTCACATGTGCTACTTAGCTAATAAACATGAAAAAAATACTCGTGTTACAAAAAATACTAATGTTTTGTATATTTCTGACAATGTTATTTCACTTCCACTGTTTAATGACAAAGGTTCAAAAATAGTGTCAACAGCTTAATTGGAAATATATATAATAGTATATATATATATAGAATTGATATATATCATATATCTATATATATATATATATATATATAGAGAGAGAGAGATATATAGATATATTGAATTTAGGCCCTGAATATATTGACTTCACCATTCAAAATAAGCTGTATTTGTTGCATCAGTTTAACCCCTTGTATTCTTCATATACACAGTAGGGTTTTTTTTAACATTCTACCATTCCACAAGCACCTTTGGCATTGGTATTCAATATGAATCACTGGTGTTGGCATCTTTTCTATAGCGTGCACAGAATTTGCATACATTTTCTGTCTATGTTGCTAAGATATGGGAATATATTTTGGAGAATTCCTTACCAGATGATCACTTTAGATATACAGGACATGTGTAACAGCAATGATGTGTCAAATAAATTGAGCACAGACAAAATAGTCCTAGTATAATGAATTGTATGTCCACGAATCATCTTAGCATTATCTTTAGCAAAGTTTTTGTAGCATGATGTAAAATGAATGTGATAGGCATCTTACATTGAAAATAATGGCTATATAGTGTTAAGGTTAATATAGCCAGTGTCAAAGAAACTAATAATAATGTATGTCCTTACCTTACAAATACGTTGTCTGTCATTATACTTGAACTATTTTGGAAACATTTATTGTCCGTGACAATACAATACTACAATCCCCAGTTCTATTTATGTTTGGCTTCATCTATTATTACCTGACAATCCTATTCTTGTGTTCTTTCGACCCAATATATTTTCTTTCAATGTCAGCAATGCATACAAATAACATCTTAATTATCTTCTACAAAAAAGGGATACAATCTATATTTATATTATTTCTAATAAATTGTACAATTTGAAGATCTTATATATGGACAGATACTTGATTTTATTTGTTGCATTCATAAAACTCATTGTGTCCTCATAAAATCTATATGTATAGGTTACTACAAAGGTAGTAGGTACCGGCAGGGGTGTAACTAGAAACCATGGGGCCCTGGTGCAAAAATTGCCCTGGAGCCCCTCAACAGCTAGTATGTGCCATCACTGCCCCCACACAACTGGTCCATGCCTTCCTTGCCCCCCTTCCAACATATAACATATGCAAACACACTTACACAAATTACACATACTAACACACACTTCATTTCAGCCAAGTTACACATCCATGCTCACACACAATTACACATCCATGCTCTCACACACACAATTACATATCCATTCTCACATACACGTACGCATCCATGATCACACACACACAAGTACACATCCATACTCAAACACACACAAGTACACATCACATCCATGCTCACACACACACACAAGAACACATTCATGCTCAAACACCCAGAAGTACACATCCATGCTCACATCCATACATACATATACAAACACATATACATATGTTCCACCCCGCTTACAGCTCACTGCTCCTGCAGCTTTCTCTTTGGCTGCTTGCACACTGCTGCAACCCCTGTAGTTAAGCCAGTAGGTACGGGTAAGCACATTAAACCATATATATATATTGAGTTAAAATGTCTGCTGCCCACACAGCAGACCCGCTGCTTTAACCAGATGAGTCGATGCTGGATTGCGCAGATCTCCTATATACCGGTATTTACTGCCCACACAGCAGACCCGGTGCTTTAATGAGCAGGAGTGGGCTGAATACACTTAGTCCTGCATATCGAGCCTAACGTATGTTATTTAGTGGTTACTGGCCACTTTCAGGTCTCTTTGTAGCAGTAACGGTTCTGTAACAGTCCCCACAGATAGGTAATGCTCCTAATTAATTAAACTCAAATGTACTAAAACCAATAACTTAACCCTTGTAACACAAGGAAAGTTCCAAGGGGTTAAATATTTTCATGTGACCCTGATAAGGCAGCCTTCCTGAAACCTTATTTTTTTATGGAACGTAACTCTTGTCTTCACGTGGAATAACATTGATTGATTATCGCTAGAAACTGAGCTCTTACTATGCGTTAAATCTGATACTCTCGCCACATTTTTAATTGCTAATGTCTAAAATTTCTTCATTGTGAGTGAGCTTCCTCACCAATTAGTACAGAGCTCCCCCCTGCTAGGAATCCAAGCTAGGTCTGTTTCTGCCTCAGCCAGCAACTGAATCTAACCCACATCTGGCAGACTGACGTATCCCATAACAATTACCTCATTCTTCATTGCCATCTCACTGACTTCCTCTATTAACACCCTGTCCAATACTTCTTCTCATCCCCGAGGTTTGTGATTTAATGTTTTCATATTTACTCCAAAAGTCTTCATCTTTCATAGGCTGGTGTTAGTATGCTTAAAGCACTCTGCCATGTAACTATCCCTATACAATGTTATAAATGCAATTTGTTACAAACTAAACTTATGTCCAGCAGGGGCAATAAACATACAATAAAACATAAAGCTTAGGGCAAATTATCTCTATGTATTGTGACAGCTTAAAGGGGCAAAATGGCAGCTTTTGAGAAAAAGTTAGAAATAACCCTTAATTTTATTTATTTATTTTTCAAAACTTAAGCAGCAGCTACATTATTATGCCTGGACTTAAAAAAACAAAAAAAAAACAACAAAAAGTCCTGGGTTACAATCCTAATACCAATAGCAAGTAATTGTTTCACTAATGCTAATGAAGTGATCCTTCATGACCACCTTTAAAATTTTCTCAAAGCAAAATAATCTTTTTAAAGCAAATGAACCTCACATATAGCAATACATGACAATACCTTTGTAGGTATTCCCTCATCTTAATTGGGTAGAAGTAGAGTGGTTAGTTGAGTTTAGGGTAAACCAGACTGCATTCATAATCTGCAAGTGGTTTGCAAGGAAATGCATGATAAACATTAATGGTGTCCCGAGAAGGCTTTAAGTTGCTTGAGAGTCTCATTTGGGTTAAAATCCAAACACGTCCCACTGCTTCATCTCCTAGGTAAGCAATATAGCCATGAAAAATTAGTTACGGCTCGCCAAACTTGGGGTACTTTGACGTAGCGGCGGGCTAAGCAATATATGTTCATACAGTGTAACGGAACCTCGAATATTTATGCCTTAGATAAATGTTTTTAATTTTATTGGTATTTGCTGGATATGCGCTGAATTCTTGCTTTGTTAATGAAATTCAAGTGCCTCTAACACAATGCCAGTGTGAATTCACATGTCCTCACCTGAAACAATTAAAATTGTACCCTAATTACACTTAAATAACCTTAATACATTTTTTAAAAAATAAAACAGCAGCCATCAGGACTCCCACTAACCAAAGGTTATGATTGCCACCATCTTACACCACCCCATGCACAGTGGGGACTAATTAGGATATCTGGGGGGGTATATTAAGCTATATAACTCTCTTCTCCGTCCCCTGCTAATACACAAAATATACAGTACACTGGACCATAGACCTGAAAGTGGACTATGTACAGCCTTTCCTACCCATAGATATTATAACCTGTGGCATGCATCAATCAAAAGGCCACCCAAGATTAACAAAATATATCACATTTTTTATGGTTTAGAACTAGTAACTCTATATGCAGTGACATTTATCTTTATAAAGACAATAAATAAACAGAGAAACATTTTGACATTTTGCAACAACAACCAGAGATTAAAATAGGTCAAAAGTCTTTAACACAGGAATTCAGTTGCTTTAAAACAGCTAGAGTATTGCTCTTCAGAGACCCAAGTATGAGGATACACAGTTACAGTTTCAATTCCATACTTTGTAAATTGCAGTAAATCCATATTCTTACTTATATTGCATACTGACCTATGAATTGCTAAGAATCCTCTTATGAACTGGCAAAATGATTAATGTAAACTAGACATGCTGGGTTAAATACATTTAAAGCTTTATACAACATTGGGTACAACTAAACTTACACGTAAATGTTCAAAAAACCACTTTCTCACACTCGTAACAATACCGATTTTATGAAATAGGAGCTTTTTTTTCCCCCCTTGCTTTCTAATTTCTCGAATCGCTGTGTTTGTCTTGGCAGTTTTCGGTGTGTGGGAAAGTGTAAAATGTAAGTGATTGGGAAATAGAAATACCTCTAAAAAACCTCAGCAAGGTTATAGAAAGGGCATGTACTGTTATTTCGCACTTTTACATTATTTTGTATGTCTCTCTTTCTTTCTCTCCCTCTCCTTTGCTCTCTCTCTCTCTCTCTCTCCCATTAGTGTCCCCCTTTTCTTTGATTCTCTCCTTTTTCCCATAAAAGTCCATTTGTAGTTATTGCGGCGTACATCCTGCTGCTTACAGCTATATCTGCCAGGCAGTGGCTTCCTTTTCATGAATAGATAGTGCAGTGTCAACAGAAACTCTACAGTGACATTTCTCTCTCTCTCTCAATTACATGCAGGCTTTTCACTGCCAGTGTAAAATACATATTGTGCTTCTGCAAGATTCATTGTACCGAGGTCAGCTGGAACTTATTGTCCCTGCTGCTTTGGAACAAGACAAAACTGACATCTGTAAGATTTGCTGTTAAATAATACAAAGCAGGGCATGTACCGAGTAATACAAAGTAATAAAGAAGAAAAGAAAATGTTATATTAGTGAGCTTTTTTTTGAGAAAGTACATGGCATGATACAGCTTGTACATGGTGTTAGGGTTGCACGTTGCAAAGACACCTCTTTCCTAAACCAATTTTTCATAATACATTTTTTCCTCTTGGAATAACAAGAAGCTTAAGATCCCCTCTGAACAATTGGTTTAGCCAAGTTGCCCATTTTTTTCTGTTGAAATGAATATGTCCTTGAAATATTTGCTTAGATATGTTGAAATGTTTCAAAACACGTTTTACCTATTTCATTTTTAATCTATTCAGTCTGGTTCCACCAAGATGCAAACTAGTTTTATGAGGTACCTGGTGTTATAGGAGAGGCATCAGGGCATCTGCAGACACTTCCTTATAGATATCTGGAAACTTTTGCAGAAAAAGGTGTACATACTGGCTTCATTTAACATTTAGATGATAGAATATATATTTAAACCTATATCATAAGCAGGTCCCCATTGTGGAACGAAAGCACCTCTGTCTCTTTAAGGTCAATGGCCACTCAATGACGTACGTTCGGCTGCTGACTGCATACGTATGGGCAAATACTAATCTCTTACACTCTTGCAGCCAGTGGCAGAACACTAAAAGACCTGATCAGCCAGTCAGTGGCATATCCCAGCCTAGGCTGCCTAGGCCCAGCCATAGGACGTCAGGTCTAGGGGAGCGGCAGTCCACCTGATACAAAACCAGGGGGCAGATTGCCCCCTTGGGCAATCAATCTTCCTGATATCCTGTGGCACAATGGGTCTTTAGATGCAGCATGCCAGGATATGATGTCATTTTCCAGTATCCCATTTCTTGGAGGGGATTGAGGCAATGCCCTAGGTCAGGCCTAGAGTGACCTTAAAGTTAAATACACCACTGGTGGCAGTGAAGGTAAATGTGCAGCGTTATCAGATGATGGCCCACTGGGCATTTGCTGGTTTGCCAAAAGGTCAATATGGACATGATCATGAGACAATTTTATAAATAATGATGTAACATGATAGACACACTCATATACAATTGCCTTATCATTATAATGGTTTTAGACTACTACTAGTAAAAATGTTTCATGTTACCTTCAGGGGAGGGCTGGCAAGAAGAGCAGAGAGAAAATGCTGAGAATTATTTTTTGCCAATTTGCAATTTAATATATAGTCAACATGATGTCTAAAGTAAAAGGACTTTAATTGTGATTTCCATGATGAGTGGATCCTCTCTGTGTACCGTTCATGGGGTTTCCTATGACTTACCTTTTCTATAATATGTTTTGAATAAGACTGGATAGCTTACATTATGGTCTATTCACTAAGAAGTTTACAGTTAAGGATTAACTTGGTTGACCAGACACAACAACAGTCACATGCGTACACTCACAAAATAAATAGTAGATTCACTAATATACAAATTGTTTGCCTGGGCATGCAAGTATGTGCAACTTTAACGTTAGAGACGAGTGCATGCAAGTTCAATGTTAACTCACATGTTAATTAATCCCATACAGCCAGTAGACAATTTTCAACCAAGTGCCATGGAGTCCTTTCCATGGGCCGAATATTGAGGAGCCAGGGCTTTGTGGATCATTGCTTGATCGCCTTTTAAAAAAGATAAATTAACTTTTTCTTGTATTACAGGTGCCACCCTCATGGCACCTAGAGGGTGCATGGATGGATCTCATGCCATCTCCAGGTAGACTCAGCGGTATGTGAGTAGGTAAGGTTTGTTTAGCTTAACCTCTACCATCCTACAGGACCGGGATCGATGGTGTTGTGGATTTTTTTTGTCTCATCTCAATGTACAGGGGGGAGAGTATTATTTGTTAATTTGCTTTAACCCTCTCCTGCGGAGAATAGTATGGGGGTAAAGAGGATGCACGGCTTGCTCCCTCCTGTACTTTTGATTACCTGATTCATTTGTACTCATGGTACTGTGTATCCTTTATGCTGTTAATATAGATATTAATAATTGTATCCACAATAAATTATGTATAACTTTGATATAAGACTCTAGACCACAAACATCACCCTATTCATTTCTAGGTATAACACAAACTGCTTTCTTTGATGTAAGTGTGAGGACCAGATAGCTCATTTTTCATCTTAGGGCATGAGGTCTAATGT
>VKOC01000007.1:3212215-3225775 GCA_009364415.1 Spea multiplicata
CAGCCTACATTGCTGCATTCTGGAGTCACCTCCCATGTTCTGCGGCTCGGCCAGACCACAGATATCTGTAAATGAGGTTTGACACCGAACGCTTCTCATTTCGCTTGTTTTTGCATAAATTTGATACTTTTCTCCTGCTCAGGGTACATCGTGCCTCTGTTTACGAAAAGCGAAGCGGCTACTTTTCAAGCAGGGTGCCTGACTTAAAAGCAGATGCGCTTCTGTAATTTCCAGAATGGGATACGCTCGGGAAACGGCATCGAATAATTTCTATTCCCCCAAGGATACTGCTCTTAGTTTGCGGTATATCCAGACATATAGTTTCTCTCCGCCCCATTGTGTTTCCGTACGTAAAGGAGAAATTCCCTTACAGTATTTGCATCTGGAAAATGAAGTCATTCATTTAGTAAACAGACTGTGCCGGCTTTAATTACACAAAGAAGCATAGAACGGCACATAAGCAGCTTGCCTACACTATGTTGTTTCCAAACTATACACATTATTAATATAAATCAATAGGAGAATGGGTTGGTTTGTTTGTTTTTGGTTAATAAATGGCAGCTTTCTACATTTGGGTTGGATTATAATACATTTATTGATGTAGCGATACAGATCCCATAGCACTGGTGCAAGCGAGCTTACAGTCTATTACACTTTATTATACATCATTAATTGTGCAGTTAATTTAATGACATTTGCTTTATTCTTTCCAATGGGTGGTAAGGTGGTAATGTATTTGCAAACCTCTGCGGCATTTAGCATACGTGGAGGAAATTTAGAGTGTTTTGTACAAGTCATGTCTGGGAGTGATTCAAGGGGAAGGATAAGTAATCCTCCAGATTGTTTAGTGTAACAAGGGCTTCAGGTAGCATTTACCCACTGATTGGATCCATTCTGTGCTCCTTTTATGATTTTCCAATGAATTGCCTTGTTGGAAGGGGCTCGACAGGTGTGTGTTTTGGGCTATTTTATTACTGGGCCAGTTGGCTGGACTTGCCCCGGGTGCTGGCCATTGCCATCCTCCCCATGTCACATCTGAAAAAAAGTCACATGTTGTGACATCCTTGGAGCCACGATGTTGGCTGTACCTGGTACATTACAAAAGGTATGAATCCAAGGTAATAGTTGCACTGGTGAATGGAACATGTGTGTTTTGTGATTAGCCTGTGAATGTCGTGTGCGACATTGATGACAAAAATCATCTATTCCTCCTTGATGAAGTTGGTATATGTTCTGCGTTGTCTGAACATGTAAGCATTCAGTGACGTGTCAGGGATTGTTACAATAATGTAGAAAATTGCATCATCTTAATATTATAGTAATACAGATGGGAAACAGTCAGTGCCGGGCAAGTCCTCCATTACTGTGATTAAAGATAAACATTTAAGACCAGGGCTGGATTACAATGTAAATTAATGCAGTAGCTGGCTTGACTAGGGCAAGTTTACCACTCAGCGTCTAGTTAGGGCCAGGGTTTGACATCGTAGGAGAATAGGGTGGCACGCTGTAGATTCTATAATCATGTGAGGAGGTTTTTGTGCGTTGGTTGTGTGTCCTGGTTGTTTGTCCTGGTTAACGCTCTTTCTGCTGTAGCGATGGCCAGCCGATATCACGGCACGGGTTATATTACTGCAGTGGTATTTCAGCGAGAGAGCATCGGCTGGGGTTTAAAATCCGGCCATGCTTTTGGCTTCTAATTCTGTTCCGTACTTCCAATATGAATAGTTGAGGCCACCACAGCTTTTTCCATTGTGGTATTCATAAATAAGTCTCTTTCCAAACTATTTGTATCTTTTATATGTATCCGTGTGTCCCAAGATGAAGCATCTGCAGAGCATTTGTAGTGCAGAGGTCCATCTGCATCTAGCATGGCTTGTGCTCGGTGATAAAGTGTGGCAGTTAACCTCCGTGAAACCCTTATTTCCTCTGGAACATGGAGCTTCCTCAAAGTCAGGACGGCTTGGTGGTTTTTATGGGTGTGGGTAACCAGACAGGATGTGACTTGATATTCCAGGGTCACAAGTTATTGTGTGTGTGTGTGGGAGAAGACACTGTTGCATCACAACAAGAATGTAGGGTCAATATTGAGGATACTTTCCAGATGTGCTAGATCTGTGTAAAATATTTGTATGGGTTGTAATCACTGATTTTAGCAGCGCATTAAAATATTAGGCATTGTGACATGGTGGAGCACTCTCTTTAGGAATTGTAAAGTCTTTCTGACTGTTGCCACCCTGCCAGCATTTTATTAACCTCCACGGAACATAAAAAAGCGTGCACCGCTGACATCTGTTGTACAAAGTAAGTCCTGGTGTCTGTGGCCCAAGAGGATGGGATTCTGGCACCATAAGGAATATAAAATGTAAAAAGGCCTGTTCTGGCGCTAGGTGAGCAGGGATTTGTGTCTAAACTTGTATTGTCATCAATGCTCTGCATGTTATGACTGTTCATACAGGGCTCCAGAAAATGATGGTTCCATGTTAATAAAATAGTAACATTGTTCCTTTTGGAATACTGTTTTCCACTCCTCTTTCTCTCAAAACATCCATTAACGTCATTGAGGCATTTATTGATATTTAGAGGTCTAGAGAATTACGGGATATCATTTCTGCCGCTGATCTACTGTTAAGGTAGGAGAACTGTGACGGGACCAGCTCTGTGAGATTAATATCTCAGGTCCCACTTCCACACGGACTTTGCCCACGCTCATGCCCACTGTTGATATAGTCCACTGTGGAGAAAGAAGAGCCCAAAGTCCTCTGGGGCACTGATCTTTTCTGCCTGTATCGCCTCCTGCCAAGTCTACTCATGTGTCTACCTCCCCGTTGTGAGAAGAAACAACAGAAATAAATTATTACAGACAAGGTAAATGTTGAGTTGTGGTTTTGCTTGTTCCTCCTGATTAAAGCAAAGATTTATCAAAGGCTTGTCGGAAAAATGTTTATTCAAACATTTAAGATAAAAAAAATGGCCTTTCGATATGTCTGTAGGTTTCAAACATATCACAGTTGCAATTATTAAAACAAGTTTATGTTCATCAGAGCTTGAAGGGCTACACGAGTATCTTTTCTCCTTCACTAATGAGGTTATCTGGCCAGATAGTTAAAACAGGACATGTGCAGAATAAGACCGTTCCTAACAGTGCAGATCATGTTTGGAATTATAGGAAGTTAGATTACAAAGTCAGGTGTCCATCATCGCCTTGTTTAAATGTTACATTAATGCTAATACAATATTAGATAAGTTGATTAATAACTATAGCTAACTGATGCTGTGCATATACACGTTTAGCATGTGTAGCTCACACTCTGCACATATGTTCTTTCCATCTTCTAAGTACATGTGTGTCTAATAAGATCAAGCTTTTAATTGTCGTTGGGACATCTGCAGCTCATTACTGGTAACGTGGAGCAGCCAGAAGGGGAGTTCTTATATGTTCACTGGCGTATGTTTGGATTGGATGCTTATCATTGTTAAAGGAACAGCCATCATATTCACTTTAATGCTTACAATAGCTTTGTGGGCCCTTTAAATTTTCATGTGGTGCATTTTACAAATGCATGGGCTGAGGGATTCTGCAGAATCCCCCAAAATGCATTATTACATTACAATTGTTTATATAGCACCAGCAGATTCAGTAGCGTTTTACAGTTGGTAGGATAAATGTATTATCTCTTAAAGCAGCTAAAACCGGTGCCAAGAGAGTTAGTGGAATACAAAGTACTTTAACATGCAGTCCTCCATCGGAGTGTCCCTTTAAGTCAACATTCCATGGTGGTTATGTATTATGTGATTCTAATGCAAAGTATGAAAAGTGATGTTATCGCCACAGCAACCGAGGAACTCTCCAATCGGCAGTGCCATCTTCATTCTTGATATGACTACTCTCAAAAAAACACCATAATCCGCATAAATGTTTGATAAGGATTCAGATTCTGTTTGTTCATCTTTCTGCCTTCCCTAGAAAAAAAAATAGAAGAAATAAAGTTGGGTTTTATTGGCTTTTCTGTTTCCGTTTGCTGCCGATTTGCAAATGTTTAACTGCGTCGGCAGTTGGAGGCTTTGAATCCGCCGGTATCCAAAGTACTGCTTTTAGTTCAGAAAAACTGAATAATGTGGGGCTTGTAAGTGTATTGTGTAAATAGATATACAATTAGCATAGATAAAAGGACTTTGTAGATTAGCTGGAGGGTAGACGGGAGGTGTGGTGATTCAGTCATTACAGGGCCCCATTATCTTGGTTAACATTCCCTGTATAAGACCTTGTTAGTGATTCTATGCTATTGTATATCCCAGCAGATATAACTGGTGCCACTTAAATTAGAATAGCGCCATAGGTCTGGTGTGCAGGGAGGCAGTTGGGGTGGTCTGCATTGGGTTCACATAATACAACGTTACGCGGGAGCAAGGCCAAAGCCACATGCCACACAAGGTACGTTTATATATATAATTGAGTGAGTGAGGGTAGCGGGGCTTGGTTTTACTTGCCCCTTGTGCCAGCCGTCTCCTCATCCCAATCCAAGGTAGATGTGGAACCCAACTAAAAGATGAAGAATATTGTCTAAGGTTTCTCCTAATCTCCGAACATTCCCAACGCACCACATTCTAGGGCTGATCTCTGGTGCTTGAAGGGCTGATAATATAAAGATCGGGTGACCCTTCCATTTCAGTACAATGCATGACCTTTACATTACATTTATAGAGCACAATAGGGAGAGTCAGCCTGCAAAACGTATTTGTATAACGCGGTAAATTTATAGTATACTTACTATGGACCAGAAAATATAATGATGCCGATCACCAGGGGGTGATAGACCTTATCAATGACTTAAAATGTTTCAAATCACAGTTTGGTGAATAAACTCCTCGCTGTCTCCTATCACTGTTGTTAATTGCAGGTTATTTCTTGTACAATCCAGGCACTTTTTGGGATATCCTCATGTAGCCCAATGTCATCACATCAGCACCATCAGAGCGGAGACACCTCGTTGGGAACGGGAAGAAAAAATACATAATGTAATTAGTACAGTAACAGTCCATTTTAATATCCCTTCAGCCTTTTTTAAGCTAAATAACCATCGCTCCAGTTAGGTTGTAGACGTTAAAAGACGGGGTTATAGAAAAAGCACTGTTTAGTTGCATACAGTTAAAACTAGACATCTTTATTCCATTATTTGTCGGATGAATTTCCAGTTCTGGCTCAATAGTTGTAACAACTTCTGTATGTTTAAAAATCACCCGATAGTAAGATATTCTTCCTGAACCTGCTCTGCTGCCCACTCGAACCAAAGTATCTTGTGAAAGAAGCCTACACATTCTCTTCTACGGATTTATCTGAATGAAAACACATTGATACACATTACAGCTAACACTGAGATAGGAGAAGACTTGTGCACCAGAAAGACTCTCTGGAACCAGCGAAGTTTCCCCTGTGATCACTGCTATCCCACCAGAGGCAGATTATCATTCATCAGAAATGTCAACTGCTTTGGAGACCCCCATTGTGTTAGACTAGAATACCCGTGATAAAGGACTTCTGTTTTACATGATGTAATTACAGTAATAAGTGAACCTTACATGATGTAAATAGATCCTGGTCCCTCAAAAACCCTTTGTCGATGATATTTCAAACCATTAACCCATATATTGCTTGGTGGCAGTGAGTGGATTTAATCATGCATATTAATGCTTAATAATATAAGACAAGACCAAGGACTGATAGGGGTCTTCACAGCAGGAAAAATGGGCAGACCAGATGGGCTGAATGGTTCTTATCTGCAATCAAATTCCATGTTTCTGTGTAAAACAATTGGGCTGAAGGTGTATCTTAAGAGAGCTACAAGAGTGGCATTGTTCTGCTGACCCATTGCTTGATGGAAGCCTATTTTTTTATGCAGATGGTTGCAGTACAGTGTGACGTGGCCACTTTGAGTTGTCTGGCCTTTAGTTTCTGTTGCATGTGTGACATATGGATCTTGGTTAAATTAGTAAAGCTTGGTAATCAGAAATACTGGTTCTGGTACTGCTTATGTTAGAGCAGGTTGGTGGCTAGAAATAAAGTCCTGTTATTTCATGGCCATCATGGCGCCTGGGCAAACCTGTTTATTTCACGACAGTTGAGTCACTGGTTTCAGTTGACATAAAAGTAGTGTTCAGGAAGTCCCTGTGATCTTTCAGTGACTCAGCCGTGGCCCCTGGGCTCGCACCGAGCTGAACGTTAATACTGTTTACAGATCAGCTGAAGAACTTGTCAAGGCAGTACCGCCATGAAAAATCAATTCATTGAGGCAATTGTTTCCACCACGTGACAGATTTGTGTTCTATGACCACTGCAAAATGTGTTAGCTGATTCGAATTAATAAATAACTGTAAATGAGTGTGTGATCCGTGTGTGTGTGGCAGTGCTTGAGCTCAGACATATTACGTTTTAGTTACGTAGAGTATTCAAGTGTAATATTAACATGAGGTTTACGCAATTTGTTGATAATTCCGAGTGAATCACTAACCCAGCTGTGTCTGCTCTCCAAAAACCAGAATTATCAACGTGAAATCTCAAACTCTGACCAAATCGTCAGTTCACAAACATTGTGCCGGTGTGAGTGTTTCTTTCTTTGCGATGTGACTCACACCTTCGGCGCAGGTGCACCTGTATGGACGCTATACCAGTAGGTACACCAGACACACCTGTTTATTAGCCCCAAGCCAAAACAGGATCAATAAACGTCCAGAAGCCGGCAGCTGCTCATTCTTGTCCGGGGATGTGATTGTCACTTTGTTTATATGTTTAAGGATCATTCGTTGAAACTTGGCAACTGTCGCTGTTTCCCATCAGTAAGGACAGACAACCTCTGACAGTCCAGCCCCTGGAAACAGCCCATCATACTGTGACAGACAGCGGCAGTCCGTAGCAGAAGGGGGTCAAGCATCCTTTGTTTTTTGTGTTATAGTTCATTTTGTATATTGTTTATTTTTTATTCTACCCCATTGTAATAGCGCTACGCAATATAATAGCGTCTTACAAATAAAATATAGCATATATATATATAGTAATGCCTACAAGTCGCCAACTGATGAAGGTAATGTTTTTGTTATAGTTCTACGGCTAAATGGTTTAGGGTGTGTTACCGCACCAATAACGGGGAGGGGGAAAAAAACACCCTTTTCCCAGAATGAAGGTTTCGAGCCATCCTGACGTGACGGCGCTATAGAAGCAGAAATGATTTTGTGATCCGATTTAAGTCTGCCCCTATTAATCCCCGTGTGTGAAGCCCCCAGTGCCTTGCGGCCCGTAAGATTGGAATGATCACATAATAATTGAACAGTCCAAGCATTCATTACTGATCAAACTGAGACCCGGTGTTTACCCGGCCTGAATGTCTGCTGATCCTTGTATTGTCTTAATGTAAATGTTAGTTTGTAAAGAGATAAAACTATGATAATCCAGCCAGACACGCTCCAGACAGTCATTTCACGTCAGCGCGCATGTCTCTGGTGCCTTCTTTTCATGCTGGGAAACAGTGGAGGGCCAGAGAATCACAGCAAGACCAAATGGTTAATGCCGCTGCAAATGGGATCTGCGCCTGGATGTGTTTACAGGGAAAAGCTGTTAACAACATGCATGCATCGGGTGGATTAATGCAAGTGTGAGGTGTGATAATTGGATTCACAATAAAAAATAATAGCATTATTACATGAAAAGAAATGCTAATTGGTGTTGACCTGAAATACATTGTTATGTAGCACACAAATTAGCAATTACTACATGTAATGTAAGGAGTACTTGGAGGGTGCTAGATAAATTGAACAGCCTCCCAGCAGAAGTGGTAGAGGGTTACACAGTAGGAGAATTTAAACACGCATGGGATTGGCATAAAGCTATCCTGAATCTAAGACGAGACCAATGACTGACTGAGTCTCTACATCGGGAAAAATAGGCAGACTCTTATCTGCCATGAAATTCTGGTTATTATGGATCGGTATTGAGGTTCCTTTAATTCCTTAAACAAACTAATATTATAAGCATAAGAACACCAGGTACAGAGGGTAGCTACATTTTAATTTGGCTGCACCTTTTTGTTCTGCTTGTACTATGTTTTGTTGTTATAGTACGCTTTTTATAAGACGTTTAACAATGTTAAGCTTTGTGTTATGTATCCGGTGTCCTTGTTGGGTTGTGCGATAGTAAACCTTATCACAGCCTTAAATAAAACATGTACTGTATAAAATCCAGTTAAAAACCAGTCTTCCTATCCTGTAACCCCCCCCTTCTGTTCATGATAAGTTATTTAACTCTATACCATCCATGTTTAAATAGTGTTTTACTCTCTACCAATTCGGCTGGAAGGCTATTCCACTAATCTACCACCTGCTTTACAAGCCAATGAAAATTGCATTTCACTTTTTTTTTTCTTCTTTATATAATCAAAGTGTCTCTAAACAATATAAATGAACCTAAAAATCCAGTCTATAAACATACGGTAGTTGGAACCAGGAATTTGGAGTCCTTCATACTAGTCATCTCTGTGATAAATAGTTACTTAAATCATTTCCCCCGTGGCACCTCTGACCTAAATCAGATAAATTCTAAATAATTGTGATACTGCCCTCCCACAGTGTTACGTTCCCAGAGATGGTCCACTAGAGCCGGTAGCCAAGAACCTTCGCCTGCCACAGACTAAGGACGGATGACTCTTGTGGACATTGTAGTCCACGAACGCCTGGCTTCCATCCTACTGTCCTACCGCGCCGTCTAAAGGCTCCGTGCCAAGCTGATCTGTACTATTGTGTAAATAAAGATTTTTCCGAAATAAAATGTTCCAGTGTGTCTTCCACTTTTAGGATTGGACCCCCCTATAAACATATGCTAATGTGTAAGCGTTAGTGAATAACAATAGTCATCCATGAATTTCTGTTAACATAGATTTGCATTCGCTTTTGCCATCAAAAAAAGCTCATGCATTAAAATAGAGGGGGTGCCAAGATCCCCTGCCTAGGGGCATATGACATGCAAATCAGGCCCTGATTCAAGCGCGCCCCTGAACGACATACCCCTTAAGAGTTTACACTTATTATTCATATTGATTTATATCATGTGCCTCAGCGCTGTACAGTGGGTAATCTTAGATTTACGTGGGGAAGTTCTTTCATGTAGTGCTGATCCAGTAGAGTGAAAAGATTTAACAAACACCATCTAACTTGATGATAACTTTTAATATGTATAGACATGTTGGTTCAGAAGAATAAGTGGCCCTTTCCCTTCCGACTTAACAATATAATTTTATAGCTCTTCATGAATGGTACTTATGTGCCAGATTTGCTAAAATATTGTTAAAAATTTGGTTCCCAGGGTGCTTCCAACGTTTAGAAAAATATATTTTATTCTTTTAAAAACTTTGCGCTCACCAGTTTTCCAGGAAAAGTCTGCTTTTCTGGGCTCGTGACCAGTGTTACATCATAGTCATACTACTTTACATTCCCGTCTTCCCTGACAAGTGTGATGCAATATGAAGCATTCCTATGGGGCACTGTATAGGTCAGAGGCACGGATAAGCATGTATTATATATAATGGTAAATAATACAAAGGCTCTTCCGTGATCACCATCCTGATTAAGAGTCTTAAAAGTTGAAAATGAATATTGATATCTGACCCACATTATGTAACGAGTGTGGCATTTTTGGAAGCCCTGTGTTATTGTAACTGGAAGAACGCTCATGCTAACAGTTTAAGGACAAACAGCTGTTCCAGTTCCATTCGTATTTTAAAGAAGTCCACACAACTGGCTGTTCCACTTTGTGTAACTTTGGCAATATATAAATAAGAAAATTACACACTAATAATGGGTTTTGCTTTATTAGTGTTTTTGGATAAGTGTTTAGATGCTTGGGGTTTGTAAGACATTCATGCCTCCCAACTTTCCCGTTTTTCCACTTTATTCTTCTTATCAGGACAGAGGTAGCACTCAGAAAAATTTGGGTTTCATTCTCTGGTGCTGGACAGCGGGATTACTATTGTGCTACAGTGGACACTCTAACGGCCAAAGCTTGGCTTCTGCATTTCTCGGGGGGGGGGTATAATGGTATCTATCTATACACTCTATATGTTTGGATGTTTATGTGCAGCAGAATGCGTGCATTTTCATTTTAAATACGTCTTAATAAGAGACTTAGTCTCCTAGTGGAGACTCACAAGTGTCTCGTCCCTTCATTTTTGATTTGGTTCCCTAAGGACAAGTCCGGGGAAGAGCTACTATGAAGAGGGTACATCTAGTAAAGCTGTATGGGGCCCCCACATTCCTACCTTGAAAGCCGATGCATGTTTTTCAAGATAGGGGTAGGGGAATCTGTACTGGGGGTTAGCATGATGGACTGTGACGGGATGGGTACCTGTGCTAAAGCTGATTCTAGACTCCAAAATGGCAGGCCTGTTTGGGGACAAGTGGCTGTTACGTAGCCCCGTGTTATCCACATGTATAGGGTGTCATGCTCGGGCATGCACAGGCACCCCGCTGTGAAAGAGTACTGGAATCTCTCTTACACGTCCATTATTTTCTCATAGTGATTGCACGAGGGTTGCTGGTTGGGGGAAAAAATCTTCCGGACTGTCTTAAAGAGTAATTATCTAAGAAACTGCAAATACACTCCGTTATTTCATGGTGCATTGAAGACGTTTCTCTGGGAAGTTGACCCGGGGAGGGTCAGCTGTTTGGGAGAGTCCGGCCCGGGGTCGTGTGCTAAACATGCACTGGCAGAAACCACATAACACACGGATATTTTAACGCAAAGCGAAATAGGATTTGTTTTGAACCTTGCAAAAGGCCAGCCTAATGACCCTTTAGCCATCTTTAATTCTAGTGGTCTAATTCTATCTTATCTATTTTTGTCTTCAGATGGATACAGTGGGGGGATTTAAACATGCAGGGGATAGGGATGAAGCTATCCTGTACTTAAATCAGAAAAATGGACAGTCTAGAGGGGCCCAACGCTGTAAAAATGTCTGTTTCTAATACGTTGGTGTTCTAATTTCTGGATTCAAATGCCTTCTGCCTACGGGCCAGTGCATTCTGTAAGGGACGCGATACGATGCTGTGCAAATCCAGTATAACTTCCAGATGGTGGTCTTAAGAACAGCGCCTGCCAGCCATCGGCAACGTCACCTTCTAATACCCACAGCGGCTGCTGATTAAAAACATTGAATCGAACTCTGCAGGCAATCGCTTTCTGTGCTTCTACCGATCGTTTGCTACACATTTTCACAGGGCGCAAAGTGTTTAACCTTTTGAACGCTAGAAGGGTGGGTATTGGCCCTAAACCCACACCGATACGTCGACAAAAGCCTTTGGATAGACAGAGTTTTTGAGTTTTTCTTATTTCAGTGAGGAAGGTAGAAATGTCTCCGATCTATGACTTATAGACCTGCGCAGTTAGATATCCTGAGATGGGATAATTGATCGATAAAAACCTTCTACTCCAACATTCACTAAGCTGAGGCGCTCCCTGCCCCCTTGATGAGCCAGGCTGAGCCTTGGGTTGTGCCCGCTGCATACCCCGGCCCGTATGTATGGATCATGCTAACCTTTATTTGAATGCCTTGACAGTCTCTGTCTACACTTGCCAAAGTTGGTCTTCTCTAGCCATTAAAGATGATGTTCCACTTAAAATACTAACTGCGCTCTCCAGCATGTTATTGAACTAAACCTCTGTGAATCTGTCATTTCAGTGTTTTTTCATTTTTTTTTTTTTTAAAAAAAGCACAGGAACTTTTACTAAATTTTTTTTCTCTCTGAATGGAATCCACCAGTGGTTGCTTCTGTGTCACATGACAATTAAACATTCCCTGAAAAATACTGATGCCATTATTAAGTATTACTGGGAAGAGTTTGTCTCTAATGTTGCTGTTATACAAGTGTAAGATTCAGCTGAACAGTCAGAATCGGTCAGATTGTAAGGGTATCCTGAATTAGCCAAACTAATTTACTCACTGTGATTTGGGCACTGATGAGCTTACCTTGGCCACCTATGGTGCCGATTATCTGATTCCTTGGTGGTGTATCTGAGGACCCCCGGACCCCCACTACCCAGGCCGGCAGAGACAGAATTGCAGTCTTTGTGTATTGGGACGAGTATCAGTCTCTTCTACAGTGGAGTCCAATTATCACCTTCTAATTATTTTTAGATACAGTGAAAGTGAATTGTAACCAAATAGATGCCTTGGTTTGTGTAGATGTGTAACATTTGGCTCTACATTGTAAAGTCATTTAGTACAATAAATGCCCCACTGAATGCATGTTTAAGTAAGCCGGCCCATTATCAGAGCTTTGCACAACCCCTCGCAGGAGAGAGTTCCCGCACGTGGGGTCTCCGTACACCCCTCTGGCACTCTTGCGGGAGCCGGCGGGCGTTGAGTTTACGGCGCAGGCACAAATACATAATGGGGGTATTTTTCCAGCTTGGTTTGGATTTTGATGAATCCTTCCATTCTTTTTCAAGAGGGACATCACAGAAATGTAACAGGGCCAGTGAGCTGCCATATGCATTGAGGTGGGTGTGATGGTGGATCCCTGTCTGGGGTTCATTCATTGTAATGAGTCTACAGTAGAGTTGTGCCTCAGCTCCTTGACTGTATGAGGAAGGACCATCCCCACCATCTCCATGGAGCTTCTGCTGGAACAGCTTGGCCGGGCCTGTATAATGTATAGTTATCAGCAAGATTTCCTCAGTCTCCTCACCCATTATACATTATACAGGGCCTGGTCAGCTGGAGAAACCTCTTTAATAAGTAGACTGCTATGAGACAGGGCAGAGAGCATCGTTCTCCGGTGATATCGCCTAAACTAGCGCTGTGTCTACTGATTATACATTAATACACGGATGCAGGTATTTGGGGCTGTGTATGTTTCCGTCCCCTATGGACGGGGTGGACCCCAGTAATGAGTGCAGCCTGAGGGACATATATTGCTGGACAGTGCTCTTTTAGATAAGAAGAACACAGCCCTTCTATCTGTCCCCCTCCCCCCTCTCCACAGCAGGCAGTTTATGAAACAATCCAATAGTCTCCTGTAATTAAACGGCCTTTAAAGGGATAATAGTACCGGCTCACTGAATGTACTAAAAGGATCTAATCCACTCACCGCACACAGAAACATCAGTAACGTGTTATCACGGAGCCTCCGAATAACCGCCCTGTAACCCGAAAGCAGCCAAACATGGGGGTTTTGGTTAACTTTTCAGAACTTTTCTGTGAGACTATAAATAGCAACACACGGTGTACCCGTCAAACTTCACCAATATACAAATATATCTATATCCGTTAACGTTATTCCACCACGTAGACCATTCCACTGGAACATTTACTCCTATCTTTACATTAGTAATTTATGCTAACAGTGAGCAGCCTTCTTAAAGATGGCCGGCCCAGGACAATTGGAGATTCCTACTATGAGCGGGATTTTTTTTCTGTGTACTTAAATGTCATTTTGAACTGAACTATCTTTATTTGTTATATTAAATATTAATAGCATGTTTTTTAAAAAAATTGTTTAGTTTTTGTCCTACTGTTATGT
>VKOC01000007.1:3253355-3258355 GCA_009364415.1 Spea multiplicata
GTGTAAGGGCAGTGCATGTATGTATATGTCAGCAAATCAACCAGCAAATCACCGGTAAGGTACATCGCTTGCCGTGATTGGCTGGTTGTTGTAAGCTGGGTAGAGGGGTAGTCTTATACGGCGAGTATAGTCCAAACTCTATATTTGGACTGTAAAAGTTGGGGATCGTCTTATACGCCCAGTCGTCTTATACGCCGGAATATACGGTATTCTGGTATAGGACTTCTGTTTTACCTATAACACTCAGTGCCGAATAATACCTGTCTAAACCCGATCCTCCTCACTATTGGGATCATCTAAGTCCCTGTCCTCTTAGCTTTGGGCTCAGCTCCTTGCTAGGTGATTCTGGACGTGATGAGTGCTTTATCAATGACAGCGGACGTGATAGGAAGTTTTACTTAATGTCAGGAATATTTACTTTACTGAGAGGGGGGTGGATAAGTGAAATAGCCCCCTAGCAGATGTAGTAAAGGCTGTAACACAGTGAGGGAATATAAAATATGGCTCCAGAACCTAAGACAAGACCAAAGTCTAATTAATGTTTGAGCCTCTATAGGAGATAAAAAAGGCATACTAGATGGACCAAGTTGGTCTGATCTGTTTTTTATGTTTCTCTAGAAATACAGAAAAATTTCAGGGACACTTTGCCACCAAGAAGGCACATGTTTCCATAATACTGGGCATTGCAGCTAAACATATACTTTATAGACGGTAGAACAAATGTTATTAAACTAATATATCTTATAAAACTTACATGACTGAGCAAAATTAATATGCTAATGACAATTAACCATTAGTGGCTGTAAGGAAAGCTGTGCATTAATTTACCTCTACAAACAAGCAAGTATTATATTATAATGTATGGCAGCTTCTATTGCAGGCACTGTGTACATTACATGCTCCTCCCCTCTCCTGTCACCTTCTCACACTTTGTCACACTCTGACTCCCTTCCCCTCCCATCTCTCCTATCATCATCTTCTTTGCAGCTGCACACTTTCTCACCCATTGGCTTACCCTCCCTCCCCTCGTCAACTCTCCCTCTTATATCTTCTGTCAGAAACCTCTCTGCAGCTTCACGAGAGATAAGAGGAGACCAGACAACAGCTAGAGAAGGTGAATGAGCAGGTGAAGGGGGGCAGATACAAGGCTGTAGAAGAATGCAGGGGCCACAGACATTGCAAGGAAGGTAAAGAAAAGGCTGTGGGGAACGATTGGAGGCTCAGGGGGAGAGGATGTCACCAGAAGCTCCACCATTTTGGCGGAAGTTTGCAGAGAGGTTAGGTCTGAGGGCATACAGATGAAGAGAGAAGAGAGAGAGAGAAAAGAGAAGAGTGAAGAGAAGATAAAGGAGAACAAGAAGATGCAGACGAAGAGGATGTGAGACACAGAAGCTGAACTGAGGGAAGAAAAGTGGTAGTCAGAGAAGTTTAAGAGAGTGAGAGTGTGAGAGTAAATGTGGGTGTTGGACAACTAATTTATTTTTCAAATTCAAAATGCTCCCAATTTCGGTCCAAAATACAGTTACGGCAGCCTGTATTATATTTGTTAAAACATTTGTTAAAAAAAAAGCATTCTTCGGTAATCATGGCAACTAAAAAGGGGTGATTCAGTGTCCACTTATCGTTTTCCATAAGACAAGGAGGCACATCATTTTAAAGCAGTATCCTACTAATTTCATAGAAAACCATGTAAATATCTAATAAAAATACAACTTCTTCAAATCCAAGCTGAAACCTGTGATTTAATACAAGATGATAATCTTGCACAAGTACCCAAGCATTTTTTGTTCTTCTAGGTTTATATGGTGAAACTTTTGGAACAAATGAACTGTTCACTGAAGAAGGGTTTTAGACTTAAAGCAGTAAAAATCTTTTATGTTATGTAGCAGGGACAAGCCAGACATACCACAACTATACACTCATTTATAGAGAATAAATTATATATTTGGCCTATATATTCTCGCCTAGCTGTGTAAAGCACCCTTTTTTAACCATTGTGTAAAACATGGAATTCCATATGTGATGCAAAAAAATAATTAATGAAAATAGCTGAAGATGAAGATAACACTGTGAGGTTTTTTCTTTCCATAAACAGATTTTTTAATGTAAGTTTTAATACAGACTTCTAAATGTCTTCACATTTCATTAAGAAAAATGTATAAAATGACAGAAGGTTGTGTGTCTTGAAGAAAAAAAATCATGTTAAGTGTTTAACTATTTCAGAGCAAATCACGAGAGTTTGCAAATTATCGTTGCAAAGGAGGATCCCCTCGTTGCAAAGGAGGAATCAGGATGAAATGAGCTCACTGTCACATTGTGAAGGTATCTCAAGGCTGCGAAAGAAGAAATGTGTTGTTTCAAAGAAGATTGTGTTCTTAAAACACAACAAACCTAGAAAGCAACATGGGAATAAAAATCCTCTGTGTGCGTGTGTGATGTTGCTTCCTTCCACCCTAGTCAGCTGAAACGTGTCTCGGTTCTTGCGATACAAAGTAGCTTAGAAAAGCAATATGATGCCAACCTTTAAGGAGGAAGAGTCTGAAAATATTATAGCAGTGCAAAGCCGTTCTCCATTGCAAAACAGGGGTCAGCATACTTTAAGGCCTATGTTAAAAAGAAGTTTTTTTTACTAACACCTCATTAAAACGCTAACCTTGCAACAACTAATTTAATTGGTATATTTGACTTTTTACGTTCTAGCCAAACCATTTGAAATGCATTGGGAAACAGCCGTACCCATATACTCATAAACAGGATGTATTATACAACTTTTTGATACATTGTAGCAAAATATGTGATGATGCTATGACCTCTGAAATCTGCTTTTATTTTAATTATCGCACCTTTTAATACCCACTAAATCATCAAAATTGCGGTTAACTAAAAACTGATATAAGGAAACTAATCAAATTATATGATTATTAATATAAAAAATATGAGACAAAGGAGGTCACACACCATAGCCGGCGCGCATGGAAAATCTGTATTTTTTTTTTCTTTCTTTAATGCTTCGTTTTAAACTACCAAATTGTGTTTTTTAAGCCTCGGCTCCTGTAATTTTGCAAGACAAGGCATTCCAGTGAGAAAACATATGGTGGGGGATTTTTAAATCACATAGCTGAAGTGCATCATAGACTTATCTTCTGCTTTAGTGTCACAAAAATCCACCACAGAATTTACCCAGTCACCCATTAAAGAAAGCAGAGTATTAAAGGAATAGGAGTTCACAAATTCAATAATGCATCTGGAGTTATTGAAAAGTGGTATCAACTAGGTTCAAGACGCAGTGAATT
Source organism: Spea multiplicata (assembly GCA_009364415.1). Lineage (NCBI taxonomy): Eukaryota > Metazoa > Chordata > Amphibia > Anura > Pelobatidae > Spea > Spea multiplicata. The sequence goes on from VKOC01000007.1 coordinate 3,256,649, forward strand.
GCTCTACTCCGATGTTCTCTGAGGAAGAACAAGTAGCAATTAAATGTCTCCAGTTCAGTAGTTATTTTTAGTTGATTGTGTACAGTATGTTCAATGGTCCATTATTAGAATTCTCGTAGCCTTAACAGAAATTGATTCCTAATGAATTTTTTCTCCCCAATCCCTGCTTAACAAAAACAAACGCTTCTAGAATTGTTGCTGCCTGTTTCGCGTGAAAATTGCCCAGGAGTTTTTTTGGGGGTAAGTGTCAACTACTGTAGCTTTTTTTTTTTACGAGGGTGGGGTATGTTCGTAATTTTTAAGATGACTTGCAGCTTGCATTCTACTTTTCTTGGTTGTTTGTCGAGAGTCTTACATTAAACAGGCTTCTCAAATACAGATGGGGTCCACACAGGATACTGCATCAAGTTACAGCGAGTGACAAACCTCTACTGTACTGTATGCAGTTAACCCTTTGCGCACAAGAGAGCACAGCAATGTTTTAGACTATGTCACAAAACATTTTGGATGTCCAGGTTGTTAAGTAAGCATAGAATTAACCTTAATTTGTATTCTTAGTGAAGAATTTTAAGAAGAAAAAAAAAAGATATTGTGTATTAGAGATAAAGAATTTGCGCATGGCATGTTACCTTATCAGAGTAAAACACTGTAAAAATTGCATGCATTATTTTGTAATTTTTTTTAATAAAAAGGGTAATAATTGCTCATGTTTTGGTGTTGACTAGCAAGTCTTCCTTTAAATAACCTACAAATGATGCTCTTTTCACTGGATTGTACTGAGTGCAAAAGGTTAGAAGTGAAAGGTGTTAATGCTGTTAATTTATGCAGAAACACAATCAGAGGCTGTAAATCTTGAGGCGCAAAAAACTGTCTTTTTTAATGTTTATTCACTTATCTTATTAAGTTAAATATCCGTCTGAATTAAACACTAATGAGTGTGTTGAAAGCTCAGCTATACTGCCATACTGAACCTGATTGTCTGACATATTTATCGCTCCCCAACTCATTACATACATCAGAAAACCTTGCAACAATTCATAAACTACTTTCAAGACTAATATTTTGGTTTGTTGTTAAAGAGTGTCTTAGAAAAATAAATGTAGTTCAAGTCCAATAACTGTTGGAACCTCATTCTAGCCACTGTAATTCTTTTTTTTCTTAACAGAAACATGTATTTTATAATTTACCTGAAAAGACTGTGCCTCTTGACTTAAATTACGTACTTAGGAAACAGTCTCTTTTTTTTTATACCAGTTCGAATTACAAAATCCAAATACTCAGGTTTCGTGCATAAAAAAATCATACTTCATTAAAAACAAATAAACTGTGCTTTCCATTCATTATACACATTATAACCATCTGGGTTTGGAACAATTTATTGTTAAAAACATTGCAGTTTAGTTTTAAGCAAGTGTGAACGGCTGGGATTGTTTCACTGTTCTTTACCTGCCCAGTCTAATGAAATGGGATTCTTAACCCTTTTTATTACCATAGAGATGGCAGCTCCAGAGGGTCTGTGTTTACCGATTGTACAGATGCGTAAACACATACAAAAAAATGATGTATATATATTAAAAAGCTGTAAAATAATTTCACAACATATTACATATGTGAAAATATATTTGGCAGTTGTTTTACTTCTTATTAAAATATTTTTTTGTGCAACAATGTTTTGGCAATGTATGGCTCACATTATTGACTCCAGAG
>VKOC01000007.1:3268355-3316444 GCA_009364415.1 Spea multiplicata
TGCAATTTTTATGTCGAAAAGTGCTTTATCACCATTTATAGGATATGTTTTTTTCCCTTGAAACACAATTTGCTATACATTGTCATGCTTAATGTTTTAATTAAATATATACTTAAAATTATGTGAGCTTGAAAAAAAACCCAATAATGAGATTTGCTGATTCCACTTGACTCTTTTTGGCTCTCACCAACAGCCTACAACATAATTTTATTAAATGCCATGGGAGGGGGGTGGTATCTTCTGGCCTGGAAGGGAGCAATTAATGTTGAATGCTTACAACCTACCAAAATAATAAACACTGAACACAATCCCACACAAACACTAACACACACTAATACACACTCTCAACACACTCATTCTAACACACATAATCTTGCGCGGAGCCCATCTTCAGAGCTGCCCGAACATTGTTAAACACCAACTTAGAAATAACATAAAACCTCTTAACTGCACATTCACCTTGTACTGTATGTCATGTGTTGTTGGGTACAGATGTTAGACTTAGACATAAAAATATTGGTATATGAGTCTATATTATTTTGAAAGGTGTGTATTTTTGCAACCAAAATCTTGTCCACAAAGGGGATTTCACTGACGTGATCTGACGAAATGTTTTCTCTGTTCTAAACTCTGTGATTGGTAGAAGTGAAATTCACATTTGCATGTATTCCACTGTGTTTGATGATTTTGCTTAGATGTTCACAACTATGTGTGAAAATGTTATAATACAGTGATAGTAATCATCAACACACCTAAAAGAAACCATGCAGAGAGCTAAAATGTGTCTTAAACCCCACACATAACAGAGATTAGTTGCTGGACAAAATCATTGTGAAGAAAGTGTAAATAGGCTATGAATGCTAATTCTGCCTAAGTCCTTTTACAATGTCTTGTCTCTGTGTACATACATTTTATTTATTTTCTGTTGCTGCCTAGAGGAATTGCCTAAAGGGAATTAATTGAAAATAAATAAAAAATACATGTTTTTACAGAACATTTGCTTATTACTTGTGAAAATACTTACCATTGGTTCGCAACCTGTAGAGGTGTACTCAAAATTCTTATTACTGACTGCATTGTTTTTTATGTAAAGTTGTATTTGTTTGCCCTTTTGAGTCACAGGATCATTTTTGTACATATATAGAAATTAGCAGGTTTCAAAATGGTTTATAGATGTTATTAAACAAAACATTTCTAAAAATGCATGAATTAACCTACAAATGAAGACCTTAATTTGAACATCTTTATACTTACCATAAGGCAAGCTAACCATGTAAATGTATGAATTGATCAATGATGCAATTCATGTACATTTTCATTAATTTCCAATAATACCTGTAATAGATAATTATAGTCGATACCGTGGACACTGTAGACAGGGTGATAATTTATTCCCCTTTCCTTCCCCTTCATTCTCCCTGTGGTAAAGCTTACAGATACGAGGACTGTCCACCCACAACCAGGCAACCCCCCATACCACCTCTCGCCATCGGCTGGGCTCTTTTGTTTGAAGCCATTAAATACTGCATTACTCATTACTTAGTTACCCAAGTCTATCTTATTATAGAGATGGTGACTAGTTTGGAATCATACTGTCAGCCAAAAAAACAGGAAGTTGTCAAATGCTATAGATTGATAATGAATCTCATTCATAAGGGTCACTGACATTTTAATGCAGATCCCCTTATAGTTTTCAACTTGTAGTAGGCACCTTCAGTGTTTGTTCAGCTATAATGTATTTCATGTATGCACATACATAAAGCTTTCCAATCTTGTTTCCAATATGTTAAGAAAAGTTTACAGAAAATGAAACAAGACAAACAGGGAGAGCTCCCTAGTGCTCATACACTCTGAGGGGCCTTTGTGGCTACCACTTGGGGCCCTAGATGATATTCCTTCTGCTGCATGGTGGTGCCCATAATAATATGATATTAATTCAAACCTAAATTCTTCATACACCGCCTCAAGGTACTGGAAATTTGTCATCTTTACCCTATGTTATACATACCTGCTTGTTTTTAATTGTCGAGTCTGGGAAGATTTGTTGTATGTCTCCAAGATACCAAGGTGTATTATTTTGGAGAGTATATAAGAGAGTTGGCTTATAAGGAATGTCTAAATAGGTTAAAAATATATACATTCCAGTATTTCATTATTTTACTAATTTTCCAAGTTTTACATTCATCAATACTGCACGGGAAATTGTTGTGTAAGAAGAAAGGACTAAAGACCGATCAGAGACATTATTCTTTATTTGATAGACTGAGGTTGCTGCTCCCAATGTTAAAAAATATTGTAGTTCCTTTATTGGAATGGAGCTAATCTCTCTTACTAGACAGGGAAGCAGTTTTACTGATTTATGAATGGAAGTCAGTGTGAACTAAATTAAAGAACCAAAGACTAACAGAAAATGATGAATTGTGAAAATATTAAAACAATAAAGAAAAATGAATGAACATAAGACACCATAATCTTGATGAAGAATCTTAAATTTGTAACGGCTTAAAACATCTATTTAAGAAATACATAGTTTTAAAAATAAAACTTCTCAATTAAAACCAACATGGCAAAGCTAGGGATGAGCAGTGAACAAATAATAATAATAATAATAATAATATGCTAACTATAAGAGTTTACGAAGAGTAACTGTAGATGACAAGTATAACATGAATATGTGTATATATCTATATATATATATATATATATATATATATATAAATAACACCATTTAAATATTGCAAGAGAATGTTGAATAGGATTACTTTTATTCAGTTTGATTTTTTTCATTAGGTAGCATTTGATCCCATTTTGTTCTGTTTTTGGTGCCCATGTCCCATTAATCCTGAAAGGTGTAATATATTGAGATGTTTTGCTTAAAACTTCTGTCCATTTCAATTTCAGTTCCTTTCCATCCTGCATGTTCTTAAGGAGATCACGCTGTGGAACGTCTGCATACACAAATAGGGTTGCCTACCTTTGGTCACTCACAGTTCAATATTATTACAAAATTAATTTTTCAAATGTGATTCAAATAAAAGCTGCCTTGCAATCACTCTTTCCCGGCTACCTGATTGAATAAAGAATTAGAATAAAAATGTATGTTACAGCCTTCTTTAATATTTAAGCGTGACATTCATTGATTTGTTTCTTGTTTTCCCGCAAAGCTTGACAACATGATAAAATAAATCATAAAGAGAAAATATAGTGGTAACATCTTTTATGGACTTCACATAGTCATCAATCTCAAGCTGTGAGTGAATTATCAGTACAGCAAAAAGATCTATGCTTTAAGCGCTCCAATAGAAGACACGCTAGAATTTTTTCACAAGCAAAGTCAAGGCGACTGACTGATAAGCATCATTATTGTTTTCTGAGAGACTGGTTTATAGTGTGTTGTGAAGGTGTTGGCATATATGTTTCAGAAGCAGAGGTTTGATCAATTCTAAGTAGACATCTACTAACATATAAAAAAATAACAAGGTTTCCAGCTGAGCGGTATTAAAGTACCTATCACACCATGTCAGCGTGACAGGACTCATGGTGTTTTTGTCTTATATTTAATGCAAAATTAACCTTGCTTAATGCATTGTATTGCACAAGATGCATGGATCATGGCATCTATTAATTCCTGCAGAAATACATTTTCACAGGTTTTACACACACATACACACATATCTATATCTATATAGCACAACCATTTTACATGCTGAAAAGAAAATTAAGTTCACAAGTAATGTAACCTTTTTTTAAAAAAAACACACTGTACGTTTGGATTTGGGTTGTATTTTACAAGACATATATTGTCAAGCAACTTTACCATTATTACTTTTTAGTAATACATTAGTACGGGTTATGGGAAAACTGTTATAAAAACCAGACAGGGCCGCCATCAGAAATCATAGGGTCCGTGTAGACTTAAAGCCTGGGCTGCCATACCCGTCCCATCAGTCCACCCCATGTCCATCCTACACATTGCCCGTCCAGGTTCTAACCATCATCCCACGTGTTGTTCATCTGAGATTGTATTTACCTAATTCTTAGACCAGCTAAGGAACAGATGATTGTTAATATCTCCTGATATGTAAAACCATAGAATTCAAAGAGGATGTACTTTGTTACACACTTTTCTTTACACACTTTACCTACGAGGTAGAAGAAGAAACAATATAGCTGTATTTTGCCTCTAGACAATGGGGTGCACAATGATAAATTAACAGGTCCTGTATGAACTCCCGATGATCAGATACACAACCATTGAAACATGTCCTCTCTCTCATGCCACACTCTTTTTTTAAATATATAGCAACAAGTCCTAAATGATGCAAAAAATTAAAAAAGGAGACCTTTGTAATAAACTTTGCCTTTTATGTATTAAGAATATGGCAGGGGCCAGGAATGGGGGGGCACAAGAAAATATTCTTGCCTAGGGTGCCACTTGGTCTAGGATCTATAAAATAACGAGTTTAATCTCATGTCTACACAGTTCTCTTATTGGTTCTTAATCAGCTCTGTTTCCAATGTCACTTAAGGTTATATGTCCCGCCATGTACAATATGTTACATTACATATACTCACCTCAGCACCATGGCTTCACATGCATGTATTGTATGCAAATTTTATGATAAACCAAGTTTGAAACAGTTTAACCCATTCACTTTATTCTCATTCAAGAGTTTTGGGGGTCGGATTGTGAACCAACATTATTTTCTATACTTGCATCTTGGAACTGGGAACCCAAGGCAATTTAAGTCACAGGACCTATGAAAGAGCTTTCATATAGACTTTAAAGCATATAATTTACAAAATGTTCCAAAGCCAAGAAACACCATGTGGTGGACATTTCAGGAAATGGATACCGATGTCCAAGTACATTATTTGTTAATATAATACTGTCACAAGACAAATGTTAGTATCTCACCTTTAATATGCTTGAATCACCACTTTGTGAGATATCTCATATATGTATGCTTAATTGTTGTAATAAGAAATGATTCACTCAATACATGGTTGTCTTGTGTGTTGTTCCCCTGGACAGGAACTTAATTATCCTAATTTCATCTGAGTAACACATTATTTTTTATTACATCCACATAAGCAAGCAACTGAGATCCATAGTATATTTATTAAAAATTTTTTTAGATCGTATTGAGACTGCACGGGCAACTTGTTTTACTGCAGCATCTCTACTTCATAATATACAATAGCAATGGTACCTTGGGCGTATTATAATTGCGATGCCACCTCACATTCAGAGTAATGAACATGTATGCTTACTTGTGTTTTTGTGTAAAAATGTGTATACTTCTTACCGGTTGTGTTTTCTTGCCCAGGTCCAGGGGGCAGCAGCCCTTCCACTGCATAGTAGGGTGATAACTGCCCTGTTGGCTCATCAGGCTCTATGTAGTATCACTGCTAAATAGTCTAGTTAAAAGGCTTTAGTTCCAACAAGCAGTCTTAAAAGGTGGTGTGTCAGCATATGATGTCACATCCTGGAGCTCAGCAGTGAAGACAGAGAAGCCCCCAAAACGAGGAAAGACCCCCCACAAATCGTATGAAAATTAAGCAAAAAGCTCTGACTTGTCGTTCGACGTTTGTGGGTTAAAATTCACTCACACTCTCATTCACTCTGTCTCACGACCTCTAATGACGTCCTCCCCTCCGATTGTAGGATAAGGGACATGACGTCACCACAGCGCTGCCATATTGGCCTCAATTCTTCTGAGGGAAAAATGGCGGGGCTTGCAGTTACGTTCTCTCCCCGATTGAAGAATCACCACGGTTACCACAGTGCCATCGTTTTGGCAGGAGTGGTTGGGTTATGTCCTTGGAAATGCGGACAAAGAAAGAAGATTAAGCATTGAAGATAGAATTGAAAAGATAGAAGCTGAAGAAGGTGCGGAAGTGAGAGTAAATGACTATGAATGTGGGCACTGGACAACAAATTTCGTTCCCGTAATTAAAAATGCCCCCGAATTTTTGTCCGAAACGATTGGGCCCATTTCCATATGTCTAGTTATTAATCAAGCGTGGGTGTATATTGTGATAGCAACTGTAAGACATAAAAAATGTGTGTATTCTGTTTTTAAAAAAGCTCATGAAAATATATGATGAGGACATTGAATAAGCTTACCTAATTAAATCTCAGTTTGTTGTTTTTTTGCAATGGATAAGAATTTATTTAACTAATAGGGTCACTTGCAATGGAAGAAAGCCATTATACCGCTGCCTGGGGCTTCACCGTATTTACAGAAGAAACAATTTATGAATTCTATATCAGCAATTTGTTCCTGTGAATATCAATACAGAACACTTGAAAAACAATTACCCTTCTCAACTTATCTAACTGTTAAGTGTCAACCTTATTAAAATCTGTAATTCCACGTCAATATTCTTCTAATAGAAAACAACATGTATATTTCCTTTGCCGCTGAATTTTCATGCGCCTGCTTTTTAAGATATTATTTATATCTTTGACTTATTGGGGGCAACATGACACAGTGCTAAATTAAACATACAAGAGGTTGCTATGCGTTCAATATCAGTGTATGTTGACCCTAATATTGAAGTTAATCATTGACAGCTTGTAAATTGTCCCATACATATTTTGGACACAGCAACAATTACTCTCTGCAAAGAAGATATTATAACACAGTCCATTTTAATAGTGTGGTTATTCATCGTTTACCCTTGGGTTTCTGTCTCAAGGATGCAGAGAAATTAACAATTATATTCCTTCATTGTTTTTGATGATCTTTTTTTTTCTTGATAGTTCTGCCGGATGCGTAGTACAGATGACTTCAAGTAATGTCTCAACACAAATTTATTGGAGATGTTTAAATTTTCATACCCAAGTTAAAAAAAAACTATGCAGACTTGATCTGAAACAGCAATGCTATTTTAATGATATATTTATGAAGTGTGAATTCTAATTGTTTGGATTTAACCAGTTCGTTACCCAAAGAGATAAAAAAAAGTAATGCTTAGATTAAACTACCATAAAAAAGGTTTGAAAACAATGCAATCAGGAATAGACTGCGCCACAGTACCTCCTCGCTCAAGATTACAGACGAAACAGATACATTGACATATTAGTTTGTTAGCAGTCTACAACCAAAATAAAAGTAAATTTTCTCTGCACAAAGGAACCAACAACCCTAAACATATGTCCCAGTCTTTGTGGGCCTCTCCAGTAGGGTCCACTTAATATGCCTTTAAGCACACATGAGTAAGAAAATCCACATGCGGATTGACCTTTATATTTTGGGTGGAGTTCAGGAGATCCCCAAAGAATGATGTTTCACACAAAAAGGTCTTGAGAACCACTCAACAGAGAGCAGCTTCTTAGCAGTTTGCCCTACAGTGCATCCCCACTGAGGAGCATCTCAGGTTTCAGCTTGGTGGTACCATTTCATTGGTAAAACCACATGGCAGCTAGTTATTAAGGAGCTTTCTGTCCTCAGTTGAGTCATTCCAAAACCTTTTTGTCTTCACACATTGAATTGCATATGCATATATTACATTATAATATATATTATGTTATGTAAACAATGGTTGTGAATGTATTATGTGGAAGGATTACTTAAAAGTACTGATTTTAATAAAAATAAAAGTAAAATAAAAATTATAGCTTCAGGTATCTACCATGTTTCTAATGCAAATATATATCAAGCGCTCACTTACATCTAGGCCTACACTGTTTGTTGGTTGTTGGGAGATTTCAATCTTCAGTGTGCAGCTGCAGGCCAAATACACTTGCAGCACATTGCGAGATTTTATTGTGCAGCTACATGTATCCAGCAGGTGGCCACGTATATGTTATTTTAAAGCATGTACAGATTTTAATCTTCAGCTTGACTCTGTTCTCAACTGGCTAGAAAAGCTCCTGCTTAATTAGAATTGGAACACTTTTAAGATGTGCCTTTGTGGATAATCATTCCTCCCGACTTCTCCCTGCTTAGACAGTTGTATGTTAACAAACACCTTTTGTCAGTAGATCAGGACGAGTACCAAAGGGCTACCTTCTTCTCCAAAAGCTAGAGACCACCTACACATCAGGGGCTGCAGGTATGGGTATCCAGAGAGACAAGAGAGACACTTTCTCCTGGAAATTCAAAGAAGCCCACAGGGGAGGGAGAAATAGGCTGTTTGGAGTAAGTTAACTAGACATAGAGAGTAGGAAAAAAACACCTGGTAGTTAGGGGAGTGCAACAGAAAAGCCTTTATGTAATTCTGTACACAACTGCTGTCAAAGTGGTTTGATCTGCTCTCTTCCTCTAGCTGGTCTCCTCCCCTTCACTCTGGCAGCTGCTCATTCACAGGCACAGAATGTTGTTCCTGCCTTGCCAGGGACACAGTTTGCAGATTGCAGGCACAAGGTAGTTTATTTCAAACATGTATTACAGCTAGGGTTAGTTAATACTCCAGATGTCGAGACTACATGCCCCATGATTCTCAGCCAGTCTGGTATTTTAAGCATAATGCAAAAGTGAGTACACGACAGCTTGAATGTAAAGGTTAGCTTTTATATAATTATGGATTGGTACTGCACTTGATGTGGAATGCAACCACTGGGTTGGATGAACATCATCAGAAAAGTAATAACAGCACTTAGAGTGTCATATGTTAGCTGCAACAGCTGCAATACTACCAATTGTCCAATTTTGGTTCCAAGCGTTATGTCCCATTTTTACTCCACTCTAACTACCCTCTTATGTGTAATACCTCAGAATGTTTGCTGTGCATCACAGAGCTGAACTACACAAGATTATTATATCTTGACTGCCGCTCCCATGATGTTGAGCAAACAACATTGCTAGTTGATTATTATAGGAATAGTAGATAGTAACTATATTTAGGGGCTTTAGGGGGCTGCTACACTAACTAATGTTGACTGCATGTACAATAATAATCAGCAAGCCATTATCCTAGCTCAACTTTGTGGGCATTGTAGTTATAGACTAGAGTTGTGGTGGTCCACACTACACACTAACTTTTTTGTTGTTGACTAATATACAGTTAGACATCACTGGCTGAACACCATAGGAATTGTAGACTGCTGTAGTTGTGATTAATCTTTAGCACCCCAGCAATGGCCATGCAGTATAATGTTTCTTATTAATGGCTAAAAACATTTGTCAGGACATTTTCACCAGGAAAATTGTCTCCTGAGCCAAGTAAGGTTGGTAATGGGAGGTATTGGGGTGGGAGAGGAGAAAGGTGGGGAGAATATTTTGCCCACCCCCTAAAGAAAATCCTGCAGCTGCCCATGGCTACAGGAGAACAAGTTACACAGCTGCTTTCAATATTTTTTGAAAAGTATTGTGCTGTTTTCTTTTTGCAAAATATAATGTTTTCAGGCCATTTGTATGCGTTCTAGCTCTGTTATCTTACCCCGTTGACTCCTTATCATCCTGCCTTATAGTAAACAATAGAATGGTTAATTCTTAATCATCCTGCCAGAGTTACTGACTAGTGAGAGTCTATAGAGGAATGGACTTTATTAGCATTGCAATAAAGAATCAGCTCAGAGTGGTGTTTGGGTAGGGAAATTCACCCAAAATATCACACGACTGACAACAATGATGGCCTCCAGTTCTGCAGATTTTTATACTACACTGCATTACTGTATAAAGCATTGAATAAACAAGTCCCTTTAATGACTATATGACTGCGTACATCAGAAGAACAATTAAGCATATATTAATTTAACTTTGACCTTACATTAATATGTTCTGGATAAAATTAATTCCAACACAAATGCTAATAAAATATATTTGATAAATCATTGTAGCTCCTGTGAGTCTTTGGGCACTGCACACAAGCATCTGAACTCCCTCCTGTTGTCAGTTTACTGCACCAAATATAACATGTTACAAAGATTTAAAAAATAAAAATAAATGTTAAATGATCAGCCAACCAGGAACGTGTGTTGCATGCTGGGATATGTCATTTTCTCAGCAGAAACAGCGGGAAACCTTAAGTGCAATAAGAAATATCAAGAAAGCTCCATGTGGTCTGTTATATATAAGCACTATCGATTAACATGTGTTTCCTATGTGACAACGCTGCCTCGCTAAAGAGGAGAATCCAGGTGACTGGCTGCTCATTTGCACAACCAGTAGGCAACAAAAAGAATAATGTTGTCTATTTAGCCAGTCAATATCTAAACATTTTTATTTAAAAAAATAACTTATCAGCCCTGGTGTGGCCCCAGGGCCGGCCGAAGACTTAACGCCGCCTGGGGCAAAGTTAAAAATACGGGGGGGGGGGCATTTTAAACTTTGCCACCACCATTATCTACCCCCCCCTGGTACTTACCTTTAAAGAGTCCTGCAGCGGGTCTCCCTGCTCTGCCACAGTGCCGGCTTCTAAAGTAGGGCCGGCCTTCTGTGGCCCCATAATTAGGGATTGGGCACGTGTGACACAATGATGATGTCATAGCAATCTTAACAGTGAGTAACATTGACCAACATTCTTGCATATTGTAGACCTCTATATCTCTATCATGAAAAAAAATGTAATTTTTTTTTAGAAGCTGGTCATTTTTATGTATGCAAGATCACAGGTTGGTTAAACTGTCATTGTATCAGCTTTTTACAAGGTACATGTGTTCTTTTAAAGTCTTAATTTTAAAATATTGCTTCTCCAGGCAATCTAGTTAGACAAGCCTTTTTTGAACATGCTGTGATGTGGCATGAAATACATAGCCATACCTGGGAACATCCAAGGAGCTTCTTGGAGCTCCTCTTCTCCTGAGGTGGGGCTACTTATCTATAGGGGTTGTGCTGGTCATATGTAGGGGTGAGGCTATCTGTAAATAGGGGCAGGATAAGCCTCATTGTCCCTGTACTCAGTAACGCTGTACTGATGGACAATTTTTTATCTTTCTTGAACTGTTTTGGTCTATAAGCAAAAAGCTAATAAAAACCCTAATACACTACAATATACAAAAATCAAATGCTATTGTCCCATTGATGAATATCCTACCTTAAACCTTTTCAGAAACTGTTGCTTTGTTATCTGTAAATCCCTGCTTTACCAAAGCACTAAGTTTATCCAAGCTTTCATTGATCTTGTAAACAAGTAAATATTTAAATTCTAAGATGAATTTTTTTTTAATTGCAATACTTTATAACCGACTTTATAACTGATTTTTTAGTACTGTTTTTTTAATACTCCTTTTAATTATTTATTTTGATTCATCTGATACACAGGTAAATTAATGCCAAAGCATTTCTCTGTCTGTGCCAAATCACTGCTTCCCAGTAGGACGTTAGCCCATCTTAGCAAGCGTGCTTTCACTCTCAGTAGGCAGTCCATTTCTGTAGAGTGCTATTAAGTTAATTTCAAAAAGAACCAGTAAAGGTATATGGAGCAGGCATTAATAGCATGGAAATATACAAAATTACTAGACCCCAGCAACAGAACTTAGATGCCATTGTCATGCACTAATAATTTGTAGTTTACATATTGAAACTAACAACAATACACCAACTACTTTCTCGGTTAAATCATTCAAGTAATTAAATCCACTGTTAGCCTTTTTTTTCTCTCTTCTCACAACAACAGAATTCTACTTAGGTTTTAAAGGGCTATTTGCATTTTATAATCAGAAACTATTCACAAATTCTCTGTCGCCAAGATAGTATGAGATTCTTGAACATCAAAAACATAAAGTGTCTACCTGCCAGTTTAAATACCTAGAGATTCTAAAGCACCGTATAACATAAAAAAAAGGGTTTATGGGAATTATAGCGCCAGTGGTGCATAATTTGTAAATATGAATATCATTAGATAAATTACCCTGTAAATTATAAGTATCATAGAGTGCTACAAAACTGTATAGTTTATTTTCATAATATGTTGTGGGATGACAAGCCTGATTTAGGAATAGCCAATGGGTTAATTTTAAAACTGGTATGTTTGTTTATCTGCTGCTTTTATTCAATGGGATGTACTCCTGAGATATTGCCTTTCGTCTTCATATAGCTTCTAGCAAGCTTCAAATTAATTTGCCATGCACAATTGCGCACATACAATATGCAGTTAGTTCAGACGAAAATATATTACTGCTTGAATATATAAAACACAAATGGTGAATAAGCACCTTTTGCCCTACATAATCTGCATGTTTTCCCTGTTTGCTCCTTATATATAATCCCATATGACCGTTCTCTACTGAAGCCATTCATTATGCATCCTAAAACCACATGCCTATCCCAAGTATTTGTAATTAGTTTATTCTACTCGTCCAAAGCTTACGATCGATATTCCACTCTAAGTGATTTTTAACATGAAAGTAAATATTTACCGTATATATTGTTTATATTATTTATTTACAATATATTGCATTACGCCTATCGGTGTATAAAAGCAATCTATCTGCCTCTTTATCTAAATACCTGAGAATTATATAAATAAGCTGGACCAAATATTAACCCTTTAAAAGTTTATCCAAAAAAATGTTAAATCATTAAAGTTTTTTTGAAATGTCACCTCTATTCAAGCAGGTATTTTAACCATAGTAGTGATAGGTATACTATGATAGAAATACTATTGAGAGAGATGAATTTAGCTTTGTTGTGGTCGCCATCATTACTATAGAGTGCCATGATAGGATGTCATATCCTGTTGCTTCATGTCTGACAGGCAAGTGCCTTTGAATGCAAACTATGGAGGCCTAAGAACCACACGGAAGGGCCTTATCACCCAAGATCCAAGATTTGCCACCCCCCATCGATTTTGAAGCAGTGAAAATATCGCCTTCCTGGACCTGGCAGCCTAGGCCTAGTCGGGCCACAATATGTCCCTGAATATGAATCCACCTATCTTACTCACTATGTACATAGAAATAGGCAAAAGTTCCCGCCAAAACTGTCATGCAAAAAAATACACAAAACAACTGAAATTGCTGTCTTGTAAATAATTTTTGGTATTTTCTATTTCCTGAATGTTTTAAAGCCGTGGGATATAAAGGGTGTTGCAGATAGTAGGAATGGGCAAAATAAATAGAATTATGTAACCTTGTTGTTTTGGCTATATTTAATATAATGATAACAAACCAATTTCTTCATCACAGACTAGCCCAAGGCAAATCACCCCTTCTCCCATTGGCATAACCTACCTGGGACAAGCTGCCAAAAGGATACATTTTCAAACATGACAATATCCAGCCAACAATTACAGTGTTCTCTTCCCAGCGCTTTATTCCATGTTTTAAGTTCATATCTTGATTTTATGGCGTATCATTGAGACCGTTTGCATACTCACATACAAACAAATTTACTATGCAGCTCTTTTAAAATGCAAATAGCACAGTTAAAAAAACAATTACTACAGGCTATACCTCTGTATTTAGGCTAATTAAAGTGATCCTATTTTTTATTAACCTACTTGCCTTTTAACATAGCCTTGAAAGGTATAAAATAGCTGTTAGCGCATTATAGAAACTTACTGATGTTCCTTCAGTGTTCACAGGAAACTAGTTCTGATGTCATTATCTTACATCTACTTAAACATTAATATATTGGAAAGTATTAAAAAAAAATTACCTTAAACCATCACCGAAAAAGCTCGTTAGAAGATTTGCCATAAACTGAGACAAATTTTTCAGCTTGTTTTTGGCCCATTTGTTTTTCGGCAACAAATTTCGATTCAACAGAAAATTTGGAGGCATTTTTAATTCAGGGCCAAAATTAGTTGCCTGGTACCCACATTCACTCTCTCTCACTCCCATTCTCGTTCACACTTTCTAAATGTTTCTGTATCTTTTCAGCCAACCACTTCCGCTTCTGTCGACTACTTCCACATCTTCTTTTATCTTTTATTGTCACTTTTCAATCTCCTATCTTCATCCACACCTCTGCACACATAACCTGGGAGGAACTTCTGCCAAAATGGCAGTGCTTGCGGTGACGTCCTCTCCCCAATCCTCCAGTCAGGGCAGAGGACCTCACTGAAAGAGCTGTAATTTTCCCTTGACTTGAAATTTTGGCAATACAAGTCAGGATCGCAAAATTTACCAAAATTTGGTAAATTTGCCATTGATATGATTCCGAATGCACAAGTCTAATAAGTACCAAAAAAAAGAACTTAGAAAAGACACAATGAGGCTGGACATGTCCACTGAGGATTCAAAATATATTTCTTTGCCCTCAAGGTAAGTGAAATTCTGGACTCATAATAAATCCACAACACAAACGCAGTATTTTAACTACCACATACTGCTTTGTATGTTCTCTTCATCATTATGTCACAAAAAATGCATCTTTTGGACTTGCAACTGAAAACAGTGTACTCATTTTGAGCACAAATTATTTCAGTATTGTAACTAAAGCTGAGCAAAATGAAAAAATGGTTCTGTGATGGTTATGGTGAAAGCATCATTTTTTTTCGCAAGTTCCCAAACATGTTCCATGAGCAAGGGCATAGCAGTAGGGATAAAACTGGATACAATACCCCCAGGTTAATTTTATGACCCCCAAGGGAAGAAGGAAAGCAATTGTCGCTCCTCCATCCTTTTGGTCAATACGAAAAACACATTTGATTTCAACTTGCATTCCATTGCCCTAAATTCTCCAACTTTTAAGTTGCAGGCACTTTTTTTATGTGTTTTAGCATGTGAAGGCGTGAGACCTCAAACAGACCCATATATTAGCACTGATTATCCACTGGAATCACTTTTGCAAGAAGTAGCTACATTTAAGATAAATATTAGCTGGTGGATAGCGCTGGCTCATTTTGATAATATAGTATTCATAACATTCCCCAGAGTTGCATAGTTTTTGTTGGCTGGTTATACAGTTCCTGCCAGGTCTTTAATTTACATGGCTGCCACCAAAAATATAACAAGAGTCCAAGAAATGTGTTTTGAATAGATGTGGTTTGGAATTCATCTGGTCATGATCTTCCACCTGCTGCCTCAATTATCATTATGCTGTAGTATTTAATGTTGTAGGTTGTTTATAGGAACCTTCTCAGCATCTTAAGCTGGCATAGTACAAAAAAACATTACCTTTTTGACCTGGTACGGAACCCATTACAATTCATGCATTTGGTTCAACACTGTTGCAGTTTACTTCTGCCTAGCTCTTCATATTTTAAGAACTGGTAGCAAAGCAGCCTTCTTATAAAACTTCGTCTTACATTGTCGATCTTTTTTATTGACTTTCAAACTTTTATTTAAAGTTTTATCTTCACTTGGTTTTCTCACTGGACCCATATCAATCCTTACTAAATAATTATATCATGCAGACCATACATAATATTGACATTATAAAATATAGAACAGCTGACTTACTTATTCCATTTACTGAAACATCTAACAGACTATGCTAAATTCTCCAAAACAAATTCCAAAAAAGCAGCTAGAGGTGTCAAAATTACTATTTATTTAAGACATTTCTACAGAGGACTCTCCTTGTTGAAATTGTTCACAATTTTAACATTCTTTTTTTTGTTGTGTTTTAGCCAAAATCAATAAAACAACAGCCAATGTCTTTTTTTTTTCTAGTTCTCTGTTTATACCCTATTCTTGGCTACTTACCATGTGTCTTCTGCGCCGAGAAGGTAAACAAATGGCTCTGTCTCTTCAAAACAGTTGTTGCCAAAAAAGCTGGCATACACATTATATTCGTACCAGTTCATAGTAACGCATTATGGGCCCTCGTTAAAACACAAAAGGGTTTTCTAGGGTTCTAAATACAAAAACAGGGGGAAAAAATGCAAAAGAGAACATGGCAGCCAGCCTGCATGTTTCACTTGTGATTTAAAAAGAAAAATAATCAGGAAAGTGACCACAGCCATGTTAGAATTTTAAGCCAGCACAGATTAACAGAGAAATACTTACAGGCATGGGAAAACACCTCTTTTTGACATAACTAGATCATGTACAAGTTCCCTTGTGGAATGTGAACATTTGGACCTTATTCACAAACACAGGCATATAAAGCAATCCCTTAGTCTCACAGGTAATGTTCTGAGAGAGCAAGAATCCGTAAGAATGGAATTTCTGTATTAATATAATATGAAAGCCTATGATTCGGTCACACTTCTACTTTCACATTATGTTTCCGCATCATAATAAATTAGTTACCAAAATGACTGCGGGTGACAAATGTACATTTTCTTTATTAACATTAGATTTGCAAATATATACATGTTCATTAAATGAAGAAGTATACATCTTTAAATATTGCTTTACCTATGTTAAATATATTATATATATTTATTTTTCCTGTACATATATAACATCATACATGTAATGCTAATGAATTTTTTTTAAAAATTATATTTTTAATAATATATAAATACATTATATTAGGCTGGTCCCAGAATTAAGAGAATTAAGAAATAAGGAGTAGTAGGGGCAGCTGCCCAGGGTAGTGTCTGAGTGTATATTACAAGAGTTTCATTCGGTATAGGCATTGTTCAGCATTTTCTTAATTAACAACTTTGAGTCCTAGAACTTCCTTGTTCTTCCATTTTGTCTCTTTTATTCTTTAATTTTTTTCTTGTCTTCTTGACCAGCAATTTCATTCGACCTCATGTGTATTTTAGATAAATTGTTGCAATTATCACAATGTTACTAATCATTTTACTGCATGATAAGGCATTATGACAGCAAAACTCGATTAATGTTTTGTTGTCGCGGAAGACTTCCTACTGTATTAACCAGTTACCAGATATATTTAGATAAATACTTATTTTTAATAGAAATAAACGTATCATTTTAATTTATGATCCATTTGTTTTGACGCATACCCATCTAGGTGGCATTTTACTCGTATTACTTTATCCTGCTGTTGGACAAAAACATTTTACTGCTCCAAGAGAACATGCCAAGGTTCATGGCATTTTGGAATATGTGGCATAAAAGATAATTATATGATCTATGTTTTATCATTTACATGTCAAATAACAAAGGTTTTCAAACTGAGAACAGATGTAAGATGAATTACACTAGGTCAGCCTATGCACTGCATAATAAGACATGGCTCACAATATGTTTATGGATACGTTGTTAGCTGTACAGTATTGTCTACACAACTTAGATGTGTACTTGGAAGCCTCCACTTCTATGTGCTTAAGGTAAAGAACTACCACCATAAATCATGCTGTGTTCAACTGAAACATATACCTTTGGATAACAAGCACTTGTCATTACTCTGTTTAATGAGAGCACTGGGTATGGGGAAAAGTGGGGAAATACATAAACCATGCATTTGATTTGAACAGTTCTTGGGTTGGATTCAATGGTGTAATTGATCCAACCGAATAGCAATGCTTCTATAGGTTAGAACTTGAAAATATTTATCAGTCAAACATTTTACCTTGGTTAATGAATGTGGACTATTATATCTTCGTTTTAAATTGCCATCTACGCAGGATTTAATAACTTGTAATATCATCAAGATTGAATTCTGGCCCCTGTGGCTAGGTCGACAATGAGAAGTGACACACGATGGATCCAATAGGTTTACAGATTAGAAAAATATTTTATCTTGAAGGAATGATTCTTTAAAATGCATCATTCAATGGCTACAAGAAAAGTATATTTTCATGCCAAATATTTAGCATTTTCAGTAAACATGGAGTGGAACCATACCCATTTTTAGTTGAGTCAAATATTCTTTTATTGAAAACAAATTTATGGTCGGTGGGACAACCAAGCGTGGTCTGCTGTTGTCTATGTGCTTAACAAAATTGATTACTATTGTCTATAATGGTGCATGTTGTAATAAATTTAAAACATTATTCTACATTTATAGTCAAGAACACGGAAGATTCCATATCACATTTTTCCTGCTGGATCGATATAGTACAGCATATATGATAGCATATAATAAAATTGTCCAACTAGCGTTCTATCTTCTATTGTTCTGATTTAATCCTCTACTTGGTACAAATTATGGCCGTCATCACTGAAATCCTTACAGCCAAGCCTTTTGAGAAAGAGAAACCCAGGGGCTATGTAATATACCAAGTTAAAAGAATGATTTGACCAGTTTAGAGCTACTATCTATAAAGAGTATAATTGGGTTCTTTCCACTTTTAATTTGTATGCCTTTATTGACCCTCTAGCAGTGAACACATTTTTTTAAAAAAACATTCTAACATGTCTCTGTAAAGAAATAGTGATTTTACTCTTTTTGGATCTCATGTCCATGATTCTTTTTACATTATAGTACAACATGATATTTACCCATATTCTACGGCTAAATATTCTTCAAGAGCAGGCGTTATCAAGCCATTATTACCACAGATAAAAGAACTGGTCTGCCGATGTCAGTCTTATATATGTAGGACAAACAATTTATAGTTATTTCTATTCTTATGGGAACAGACAGTTAAAAGGGTTCCCTCACAAAAGATATAGCACCTGAGTTGAAACACAGTAGCTTGTTATCATTGGGAAATTAATAATAATAATAATTTGGCAAAACCCAGGTCACTGCTTCCTGCTCGATATGAAGTGAGAAGGCAGGGACTGGTTAGGTAAGTAGGTTTAGCTATTCACAGGTTATGGTTAGCTTTCCACGGACTGAACAATGGGCAGATTTTGGCAAGGAATGGGCAAACAGCACTCTCCCAATCCAGTTCTATTTCAAATATACCCTTAAGAGATAATGGTGTTACCTTCTAAAAGGCTCATCTAATGTGTCCTCTCCATTGTTGATATTAAAAGATCACTTCCAGTGCTGGACTAAGACCCAAGAGGGCACCTAGGCATGCATGAACACCCTCACACGTATGCTTATGAGCACATACATATCTACAAAACATAAATAAAGCTTGGTTAATTTGGCTATAAAAATGTAATCTTCAATTGGGGAGATAGATATACTATACATTTGGCTTCACGCAGAGAGGTTATAGAAACGTACCTGTGAAAACACCCTAATTACACATATGGTGAGAGTTCTAAAACTCAATGAGTTGGATTTGCATCCATGTTGCACTATTAGCAGGTATAGTAGATATACTTACCATTACAACTCATAAAACCAATAAAAAAGGCTTTAATACATTTATTTTGTCTGTTCTTTTTATAATAAGCAATACTGCTTGAAGGTATGTTTAAAATATTTAAACAGATTGTTTCAACTAAATAGAATAATCATTTATAATTATTAGACATTAATTTATTTTGTTGTGAAGTGTTGCATAGAATATCAAAATGTAGGTAAATGTTGAATTTTTCATGACTTTCAAGGTCCCATAGAGAGGATTTTAATGCCTTGTACCAAGCATTTACTCTTAATGTAGAATTTAGAGTTTTTTTTGCAATTTTCAAACAATTCATTGCGACATTATGTCAAGCAAATGTGTAAGGATGGTAATTTCCCAATGCTAAGAGTGCACACAGAATAAAGTTACTGATTTTGATATCTTTACATGGCTAATATTTCCCAGACCATTGTGTCTTTTATAATAGAGTCATGATATGAAATACCATTATTTCATTTACAACAAAAGGATCAGGAA
This sequence comes from Spea multiplicata, assembly GCA_009364415.1. Lineage (NCBI taxonomy): Eukaryota > Metazoa > Chordata > Amphibia > Anura > Pelobatidae > Spea > Spea multiplicata. Next base: position 3,287,841 of record VKOC01000007.1, read on the forward strand.
TGTAGTGGAGGTTCACGGCCTGTCATTGTTCTTTCCACAATAATAGTCGGCCGTTAAACGCTCATTTTTCTGCTCTCGGTTTTTATTCCCCGGGGTGACTTACTTTAGATGTACTCTACGAAGCTCTTGATGCGCAGGGAAGTGCTCTGCCCAAATTTGCGGAACACATTGCAAGTGCAGTTTTCAATTATTCAGCTTCCAGTAAGAGTTCTGCGTAATACAAGCTTGATCTGGGGTCAGTTTCTCTTGTTTTTCAATAAAAAAAATGCTTATTTCACACATATAATCTGAAAAGGGAAACTAATGACTTGTTATCATAGTCACTTAAACATTCATAGGTATTCATTTAATAAGTATCTAAATTACATTTTCTTGGGTCTAAAGAAAAATCTTGCACTGAAATGACCCTTGGCCTTTTATTTGTACTAATGTTCTACCCTTTGCCCTTTTTCTAGTGACATTAATCAATCTGCTCATGTCAGACTGGCAGTGATGAGGGTCAAAGCGTCACACATTTCAAAGCTAAACACAGCTTTAAATCTCGGCCTCTATGATTTTGGTGACATCGAGTACAATTTGGCCATGACAAGCTGAGATATTTTAGGAAGAATCTTATAACATGTAGAAATAAAATGTTATTCGTTTTGCTTCATTGTTTAAAAATAAACCTTGAGGCATATTCAAATTCTCCAATTTATAAAGAGAAAACCATACAATCAGTATATGAACAGGTAGAGTCATAAACTCTACATAGTAATTTGTTAGAAGTTGAGACTTCCAATACATAACGATCATGGGCAAGGTAAACAAGGTGGAAGGGGAGCCCTTTAACACTTGGCCAAACGGTCATTCCACTGGGTCATGTAGTGCCATGATACATAGGCCCTTTAAGCATAGTGCAGAGGCTGGCATAACACCTTCAAGCAAACACAGAGTTACGTTGGGTGCCCTCTTCTGATAATGATACTGTATATTTGGCCACAGATTGTTGAGTAGGACAACATGAGCTGACAAAACGAGGACAAATCAAATGCAGCTTCACATAAAATAAAATGGCAGGAGGCAAACCTTCTGAGGGTAGAGCATTTGGAGAGCAGGGTTGGCCAATGCTCCAAATTTGCAAGAGACTTGCTTTCTCCAGGACCCATTCTGGGATTCTTATAAAGCCTACATGAGGTACGGGTGCTGGACTTTTAAACGTCCTGAAGCCTAACCAGCAGGCAGACTGTTGAAGGGAGAGGAACTTCCCCTGTGCTGTCAGGGAAAGGAGAGGCCTGAAAAGACAATCCCTGAGTAAAGTGTGGAGTTGACCTGCCCTGACCTGTCTGTTTTCTGGGGGATGTTTTCCAGATCTTAACTTAGCTGGGCCTGGCAGGGAGGTGTAAGTTGGTGGGTATTTAGGCTGGTCAGTCTGGACCATCAAAGTATAACCGGAGAGGGCTCCAACTGAGAGCTCTAAAATGTTTTTTATTTATTTTATTTTGTGTTTTTCTCACACAAAATAAGGTTCATAGTTTGCTGGAAATACGTTGTTCCTCATCTCTCTTGCTGTAGAAGACCGTGACAAAAACTAACATTTGTGACCCTCAACGAAAAGGGGTTTTGTCACAATATATATATATTCTTCTAAACATAGAGAAAATTAGCAACGTTACTGGAGCTCTTTTAACCGATATAAAAATGATCAAGTATAGAGGATCGATAGAAAAAATGTACAATATAAATAGTTATGACAATGTACACGTTTATTATCTTAAGAAAATGGCTGTAAAGTGAATGTGATATAAAACTGAATTAGTGCTGTCAGTCTATTTCAAATTGTTACTATGTGAAATACAAAAAAATCCAAAGGAAGGTTATGATTAAATTAGTTCTTTATGATTTTCAATAAGGATGAAGACCACAGTATTTTATATTGTTGTAAAACTCATTGAATAACTCCCATCCATTGAACACCACTAATGTCAGAATAGGAAAAACTGACAAAAAAACATAAATCCAATTTTATGTGTTAATCCTTTTATTTGCCATCTAACTAGAACAACCTATAACTCTCTGGGTTTGCTCCTCTGCATATAAATGTGCGCCAATGCTCTCTGTATCACCTAATAATTTTATAAATCTGGATTCTTCCCAACTTAACAGAAAGAGTTAAGCTGTATTTTTAAAGAACCATGTGAGATTGTTTTTTTTTTCTACACTAAACTAACAAAATAATATTTCTGGTTTATTTTTTTACTTCTTTTGTATCTAGCGCCGTTTCAAACTCAATCAATTTTTCAAAGCCTAATGTTGAAGTAAAGAAAAAAAAAAGAAAAAAAACACAAAAAAGAAGATGCACACCTACCTTTCCAGTAGGTTCTACATAACCACTAAAAAAATAAGGAAAGATATATGATGTATAATCTAAGCAACCATGACCCTAAATTTTCTTGAGGAAATAACATTATTACCTAAAGATGTCTAGCACTGGGATCTCAAACTGCATCACAATTTCCTTTGTTGTTTACTAAAAAGCTAATATTTTGGCTTTTGTGTCACACCTTAACATATTGCTTAGATATATTTGTGCGGTGAGATTGTATTATATTCCCTTGTTCTTCAAGGAGAGCACAGCTGCACTCTCAAAGGATTATACCTGAGCCATGCACCGAGAAGGAAGAATTTTCACAGTGCCAGGTATGTTCAGTTCAAATAATATCGAGACTGAGAGGGAATTAGAACTGAGCGCAACAGCAGCAGAGTGGGTGAAAATGAATCAGATATGAAAATGTTTGAAGCAATGAATTAACACGCGGCAGGGGGGATGATAGTTTAATCCTGTCTAGTCCAAACAGTACCTGACACCCATTATTGTTATGATGCGGTTCATTGTAACAGTACTAGAGCGAAAATTATCATTCCCCAGCAGACTGAGGGTTTGCAATTTGTTTGATAATGTAATTCTTGGGAGACAAAAATGTAAGGAATGGTATATATATATATATATCTTAGATATAAGTTAACCCTCATTTAAAGCCTGTAGAAAATATTAAGCCGAGGAAACAGATACAGTGCATTATTTGGCAAATTAGTTACCTAATTTCATTTATTAATTAAAAATTGTGTTATACTGGTAATGCAAATACTGATTTAAAGATATGTATAGGAACCATTGTGAAATTAAATATAAATATATAATAAATAAAATATACCATTATATAAGTTATGGTGGGTAAAGGTGATGGAAAACCCTTCCACTTAAAATTAAAAAGGGTGTAGTAAAAGCATTATTAAACACTCATCTACAGACACCAGACAAGCCATAAGTATCTTGTTTTTCCCTCAGAAATCTCATAGGTGCTGCCACAACCACAAGGGATTCTGGGTAGGCACATGCAAATAAGGTCAACAATAATCACTTTTTGCCTCTATATCCACTTTATACATGGATCCCTTGAAAGTAATTGCCCGCTGTACAAAACAGCTTTTATACAAAACTACGGTAAGAGGTGCAATAGCCAGATCACCACTCTTGGACAGCTGTTTCGTGCTTAACATATATATATATGTAATAGCCTTGCCACTGTGGAAATTTTTGGATTGTCGGTCACACTAAAGTAAGGGCCTTTCCCACTTAGTGTTTCAATTCCCACGAGTGTCTTTTTCACTCCTTGTCCCGCTCCAGCTCCCTTCAGATCCCTCCAGCCCCTTTCTTCCCTCTCTACTCTGACTGTACCTCTAGCAGCCTTGCGCTCTGATCCACTGCCTTCAATTCCTCTTGGCACTGACTTGCCCCTTCCCACCCTCTCTGATTCTTGTACAGGGGAACCCGGTGAGATCACAGGGGTTCCCTTGTGCCAGTTTAGATCCATGGGGTAATAAAAGCTCTCTCTGCATATCTATACAGTAGACGTGTAAATGGGCCAAAAACTATTTTGATTGTTGGTAATTTTTGGTCAGTTTGTTTCAGGCAGCAAATTATGTTCCTTTTACATTTGGTTTGGATGAAAATTATTTAATTGACATTTGTCAATTTTTTGCCCAGTGCCTACATTCATTCTCATCCACTCTCACTCACTCTCTCACACTCTCTCATGCTCTCTAAATATTTCCATACCTTTTCTGCCAGCCAAAAGAGACACTAAACCCCAATATGACCTAGTAAATATCTCATGCTAACACACGTCTTCCACTGAAGTACATTCCAAGTTTTATTTTAATGAAGACCAAAAATTAGGACCCTTATTAAATTACAATAATGAACATTTACGTAATTGAAGGATGTGCTAAATATTGTAAATGACAATGCATACAAATTCAAGAAATAAATGATGCAGAAATCACCCTGAATTTTAAAATTGAGTTAATGTAGGAATCAGAGTTTTTCAATGTGTTTTAATAAATACAATGCATTCCACATAGTATTATTCGAAATCATGATTGATATTCTGAAGTATAATTAATTTTTAAATTGACAATCCACGTCACATAAAAAAAAACGTTAACATTTGGACCAGATGACTAAGAAAATAGGTATAGTCATGTTTGCATACTTGGGTAATTTCCAGTTAGCTGATCCGAAAGCAAATAATTGCTTGAATTAATGCGACTTCTACTCAGCATTGAAGAATGAAAGGTAAGGTTCTTATGTACAATTTCAATTACTTAACTTTCATCACTTTTGTTTGAATTAGAGTTAAGAAATAAATAACGTGGTCTTGTAAGTTCAGGAATAATGTGAACAATTTCCACTATTGAGTTCATGAGTATGAAAGGCTTCGGCAGTTTTACAGTTATAGAATGTAAGAAAAAAACTTCAAAAATCTAGTGACAACGTATTAATCAACCAGTTTCGCCTCTTATTTAACTCCAAAGTAATTATCAATATGTTTTTAATTATTCAGCGTTGATGGAATTGCACCGATGCACATTGAGGCGATGGTCTAAACTTTGAGATCTAATAAATCATGCGCCGAGCCAGGAATTTACATCCTGCATATTTCATTCAAATATAGCCATTTATTTGTAAATTAATCAGTGATTTTGATTTCATGATGGTGAACATTTTTTTTAAACTTTAAAAAATATATATACATATTTGGCATTTATGTCACTGTAAGACGATTAAGTCTGAATTTCAGACAAAGGAAATACCTGGAATTCCAGTAGTAAAATGAGACTGATATATCACACTTTCCACAGCAGCTTTCATTAGTTCAGTTGCTATTGGCTTAGTTATTTGTTAAAAGTTTTACAACTCTAACACTGACTCTTAACTAGATAAATGTATAAGCGATTAAGTTACCCTATATGTATATCTACTGTAAGGCTGCAATAAAAATACTTTTATTTATGAATGCGACAAGACGTTGAGTCTATAGATATAATACTAAGCATTCCATTGTGAGTTGATATAAATAAAACCTGGGATCTCTCTCTATGATCATGTATTCAATATCATTCACAACTTGAAAAGATAATAAAAAATATAAATAATGATACAAAGATAGAGTTGTTTTCATAACCTTCTAGAAATATCCAAATCATAAAAGGTAAACGGCTCCAAAATTAATTTTAAGAAGAAAAAAGAACATTTGTCCCCAATAATGTGTAATTATCTAAGCTGGACTCACCAGTTTTGAAAGACTAGGTCTGCATGCACATTGAAGCAGAGATGGAAGAACAAGAGTTTTTTTTAAGTATGCCCTTTCCTCAGCTGAGTATAGGTACTCTGTTAAGGTCAGTCTCCACTCCTCTGGTCAATGCCAATTCAATTGTGGCATCAAAAAATATATATATTTTATTGACCAGAAAAGAAAAACAAGTAGGAATGGCTTGTAACATTTAGGATAACTCCAAATCAGTATTTAGCTTCCCTCTTTTTTTATTTGATTTCATTACTCCTATACATCTTACCCCAGATAATGTCCATTATTTAATTGCTTTTTTGTATCTTTTGTTCTCCACAATGCAGGATGCTGCCCCGTTATACGTCCACTATAATAAATACTTGTCCACAGCTGCTATACCTTATCAATATTTTTATATGTCTTTCCATGAGCCAAATAAAATTCAGGATAAGCCAAGGAGTAGCTCTTCAAACAACAAGAGTGTTAGCAGTGATTAACGGTCAGCTGATGCCATTAGTTTTATGTATTGGAATTATAGAGTAAACCTAAAACACACTTTATATATATATATATATATATATACTATATATATATATATATATATTCCTGTAAATTTATACTTTTAAGTAGTAAATATAGAAAATGATAATTATAAAGCTATACCAATGTGTTTATGTTAAAACCTAACCTGTTTAGGGAAGCAAGTAATCTCCCCTCTTAATACCACACGCTGATTTCCTAAAACTTCCTAAAACCATATGTTCCCCTCTCCTTCAAGCTCTTCAGACCATGGTCACTCACTTTCTCTCTCATCCACCCTCAACCTTCTAATAGATTGCAAGCTCACAAGATCAACATACTCCTCTACTTCTGTACCAATGTGTGTGTGTTAATGTTAATTTTGTATATGATTTCATTTTTTATGTTATTGACAATTATTATACTCCCCTTTAGTAATAGTGCTACCAAATCTGGTGGAGCTCTATGATTAAAAGGCAATGTAGTGACTATATTAAAGAACAGGTATAAATTATAAATCTATAATAAATTCAAATTACATTTGCATACAGACATACAGCATTACAAAAAGTGACACCAATTAAGAGCAACCTCTATGTTCAGAAGTGATACAAAATCTGTAATTGCTGGTAAGAAGATATTATGTCATATGTAGTTCTATAGAAAAGAAAGTTTGGACTTTTGTAAGTAGTAGAATGGATCAGTGGGCGTTATTTGGCGTTAGTTATTGAAATTCTCTTTGTACTTTGTTTACTATATATGCCAATAGTGTAATATTAAACAAAAACAGTGTGTCCTGTGCCAGAATGATTGATTACTACACAGTGGCAAGGTCACCTCCTAGAAACACACTGAGTGCAGTAGGGCTGTCTGACTCATACAGTTAACACTATATCCGCATTGTATGAATGTCACCAGCAATCCAGTGATTTATTGCTTGGAAAGCACTGTTCAATTTTTTCTGCCTGACCAAATTGCACATTTTCTACAAAAAAAAGAAGCAAAAATATTTCAGCACCTAGATAACCAAGGCTCCTCATTTTCCCCAATAGCTTCCACAATGTGTTTTGGTTTCTTTTTTTTTTTAAGATACTGATCACCAAAACTGCCTATTTTGTTTTTACACATTTTTGGCCAGTACCGTATGATAGACATTTGGTCGTGCTTATTATTACACTTAATGAAAAGGTGCTGCTGGAGATTAAGCTTTTTAATCAGATTTTGGTAACACATGTGAGAGCCATGAGTCAGGGCAGCAATGGGCTTTAGAGAAGGGAGTCAATTACAGTTTTATTTTGGAATTTTTTATTTTTTTTTTTATCTTCGTTTACCAAAGCTCTTCTGTAAACTGTGCTGAAAAAATATCTTTGATAAGGTTTCAGCTGTTTACGTCGTTGACAGTAAAGAATGATGATGATACGCGCTTATTGTCATTCTAGTAGTAGCAATACTTTTGAAAATAATAAGATAGTGTTTACAAAGAAATACAAATATGTAAAAGGTCTTACATTTTGTAATGTCTAAAAGTAACAAATGTTTTTTCCTTGCACCGTAGCAAGTTGTGTTGAGGTTCTGAAAATGTGTGTATATACAGTATCTCACAAAATTGAGTACACCCCTCGCATTTTTGTAAATATTTTATTATATCTTTTCATGTGACAACACTGAAGAAATGACACTCTGCTACAATGTAAAGAAGGGGAGTACAGCCTGTATAACAGTGTCCCCTCAAAATAACTCAACACATGGCCATTAATGTATAAACCTTTTGGCAACAAAAGTGAGTATATATATATATATAATATAATATACATATATACTAAGATTATTGTACCGGTATTGATAAATGATGAATTACTATGACTGTTCATTAATAAAAGACATATTTTGTCTATATGTGTGTTCAAATGGAAGCTGGTGCCAGCAAGTGTCCGTCACTTTTTGTTATACAGGAGAACTGAATGAAATAAAAGCAAGTTTGGAGCTTTTTATACTCAAGAAAGTGCCCTACTATCTATTTTGATTACACCCTAGTTCCCTACTTTTTTAAATTGTTCAAATGATTAAACCTCCTCCTTCCAGGCGAGAGGTAAGTGCTATATAATATTTTCAAACCAAAACTAGACTTGACAAATCTGATTCTACAAAAAAAGGGCAGCCTAGAAGAGTCCTTGAGTTATATAATTCATGCTAGAAACAAATGAAGCTTTGCTTTGTTTTAACTTTCAGTTTGAATGCAGACATCTAATGCCAAGTCAGCATCAAGCAGCACAGCAGGATTCCATGGAACAGACGACAAGATAAAAATTATTTTTGTCAAACCCTAAATTATACATCCATAATGAATTTAATGTTCAAAAACGCTTTTGTTTTGTAATGGAAAGTTGATGGCTATTCAATATATCCCAAACCAAAATAACTTACTAAAACAAATCTTAAAAAAAGAATATTTCTCGGTAGGATTCTAGATTTATTTCCTTATGTTACATGTTTTTTTTTTTATTGAAGCACTGAGGTTCAGGAGCTCCACTGTAACTTTTACAGGTTCATGGTGGAAAAAAGATAGAAGAAAGAAGAAGAAAAAAAGTCAAGAGTAAAAGCAGAGCTGAGGGACATGGAAGTTGTCATGGTTGGTTAAGGTTGGTGCCATGAGTGCTTGGCACCCAGGTGTCCAGTTTCTAAAGCGCCCAACACATGTTATGTGACTCTGCTGTAGTAGGGTGGCAGATCTTTCACAAGGTGCAAGCTGTCGTGAAGATGGCCTTTGCTCAAGGTAAGAGTGAGGTGGAGTGAAGGTGAAGGAGGTGAAGGAGAGGGCGATAATGTGTGTGCACAGTGTTAGAGTGACTTTGTGTGGATATCGATTAGCTTACAGTGGTAGCACATGTGTGTTATTGTAAGACGTTAGAGAGTGAGCATCACAGTATGGCATTGGCATAAGTGTGTGTGTTAATGTGTGATGCTGGAGAGTGTGTGTGTGTATACTTATGTGTAAGTGCATGGTGTTACAGTGAGTTTGTGTGCATGTGTATCAGTGTATGGCATCAGCATGTGTTTATTACTGTATAGCGTTAATATGAGTGTTAGTGTATGGTTTTAGTGTATGTGTAAGCATATGGTATTAACACGTGTGTGAGCGTATTGTTTTATAGTTGTACATTGTTAGAGTGTGAGTGTCACTGTATGGGGTTAGCATGAGTGCATGAGTGTCAGAAAATAGTGTTTTAGTGCACAAATGTTAGTGTGTGGTGTTAGATTTTCAGGGATAAGCTCAGGGTAAGTGGGTGAGGAAAAACTGTAAGAGAAAATGTGTGTGTAAGTTTAAATGTATGGTGTTAGAGTGATTGTGTGTTATTGTATGGTGTTAGGGTGAGTGGGCATTAGAGCACATTTGTGTATTGGTCTTTGTGTGAATTGAGAGATTTGAGTTTGATCAAGCCCATGGCAAGACATTTCTATATATATATATTGCTTTTATAAAAGTTTTGTATGCCAGGTCTAGTAAAACTTTTTTCATTTGCTGTAATCTATAGTTTAGTCAGCGGTTTACTTCTGGGACATTTGTTTTCAAATTAATTTCCTAACACGGTATTTCCTCGTCCAGGTCTGAAATCCAGCTATACTAATAATTTATGACATATAGAAAATGGAAGGTATTGTAGCCGAGTCAGACACCTGCATTAGTTAAACAAAGGAATTCAGCTCTTTTCCTTGTATTTTACCAGAGCCTATTACTGGAGTGTGTTTCAAATGAGGTTTGATGCATTTGTTTGCTTTCTTCTCATAAGAGTTCCCATTAAATTCACATTTTTTTTAGTACAAGCTATGTGCAGAGTCTCTTCCCCTACAGAAAAACATTTCAAATTCAAGGCAGTTATGTATTTCCTAGAACTATTAAAAACGAGTGATTAACTAACGTTACTTAATGTGCAGTGAAGCTGTCACATCAAATGTTTTTTCTCCACCACGGATGGTGTGTAATTTTGTTGGGTTTAAGTGGAGGGAGAACTTCGTTGTGAGGTCTCAAATAATTCATCATAGGTTTTGGCATGAAATTGTTATAAGGGAAAGAAATATCTCATAGTTATCCGATCGTCCATCCTCCAGCTGACAAGAAAGTGGTTAGTGCAAATAGCAAAAGCGTGATGAAAGATTTTAGAATAAGACACCGAGGAAGAATTGCAAACAGATGTATTTTTCAGTCATTTCATGTTGAAGCACAGTTAGTGATTAAAGGAGATTCAGTATTCATTAGAAAACACAATTTCGCGATTCGGTGGAAATAATTTTATCAAAAATCAGCAAAAATTAAAATTTGTAACCTTTTCATTTTTAAAATATCCAAAAAAAAATAAGACTTTAAAACAGGGAATATTACGTAAATGAAACGTGAAATTTGGATATTGATCACATTTATTCTATATGACTTCTAAAAGTGTGTCATTGAAAAATATGAATACATTTCAAGAATAAATATTTTAAAAAGAATAGAAATATCGGAAAATGCTTCACAATCTAGAAATTTAGTTTGGAGTGTTTGGTTGAGGTTGGAACATTTTATGGGGCCAACATGGAAAAAAAACATAGTTACAAAAGCTTTTAGGACCGTGTGAAGAGGCCTCTTGAGATGGAAGCAAGGTCATGAAAGCTTATCTAGGTAGACAACATGTTAAGTTAGACTAGTATGGTCATTTTTTCTTATCAAAATTTCTTCATTAAAAAAAAACAGGCCATCAAATATTTTTGTCTTTAACATTTACCCTTTTTTGATCCTTCTAAGTTCTTCATATGACCATAGGGCAGATTCACCGTAGTCATCCGCTTCTTTTACATAGTCTCACTTCAGACCGTATTGAAGGCAATGGCATAGCACAGTCTGATTTCAGACCAAATCATAGAATGTAATTTCCTGTTACATAAAATGTTTCCAGCTACATCTTCTGATATATACCGTCCGACTTAATATTCTTTTTGTTAAGCTTGGAACCATATTTTCAGCTTCTGGTTGAGATTTGTCAGTAGACTCCCTCAAACAATTCTGCACCTAGGTCCCAGCAATGCTAGGCTATCACTGACCGTCAAATGTATTTAGAATTTAAATGTTTCTACACATTATAAAAAACAATTACTAAAAATAACTAGCCCAATTTTACATTAAAAGCAATGTTTCAAAGTAAGATTTTGTTAAAAGGTTTAACCAAATTGCACACAGAACATTATCTTTGATATTATTATTATTATCATTATTATTATTTAGAATTATTTCTTTTTTTTTTTCTTTAAATAGCATGAAACCAGGGAACTTTTATTGGCTGAAGAGCCATATGACCTGTGGTTCATAGTCATAAATTGCATTAGGTTTGGCACTACTGAGACATGTTTAATGAAGCAAGATTTAGGGCTGTTTTATGTGTAGGGAAACAGGAGAGAATATGATTAAGAGTGGCTTGTAATTTATTCAAGTAAACTAGTACATCATTACCCCAAAAAAATAAATTAAGAATCTTACAAACTAGCCAAGGCTGTGATTTTAAAATAGCTAATGAAGTGAAAGCCAGGAAAATTATGGAAATGGAGATCAGATTGTTCTACGATTCAAGAAATGATAAATAACACGCAGTCATGTTTATGTATAATGAATTACAATCCTGAAGCATTTACTTTAGTAACATTTTAAAGAGGATGTATTTTACTCCCATCTACCAATTATATCATAGTCCTGGCATTTACCTGGCCATAATGATACCCAGCAATCCCTTTGTGGTATCATAATTCATTTTTCAGAAGTGTTTATAAAGCCATGCATATCCTGCATATCATAAAGCTTACAACAATGCTATTAAATCGGAGAGGTTCAAGTCTAAAAAAAAAACTGTGCCGATATTCCCTTTATTCCTTATTAGTCACAGTTAGTCATTCATAAGTTTGAACGTCAATAAATATGCAATTTTCAAGGAAAATATGCTACACATTATACAGTGCTTCACTGTTTTCTCCCCCCCCCCTTTTTTTAAGTACTTGTTAATGACCTCACAAAAGCACATATTGGGTAACAGAATTGTGCTTTTTTGCATACCGACACAATATCATTTCTATCTATTTAAAACAATCTGGAACTTGCTGTAATGTTTATAGACCTGATATTGCACCAAAATATGAAAGTTTATTTTTACAAATATTTCCAATGTATATGTATATACTATGATAAAAGTATTATCATTTTTTTTTCTTTTATTTGGGTTGGATTGGAAAAGCACACACATATTGTATATGCCTATAAGGTCACCCCATTTAAATGAGCGTGACCCTGTTCTAAAAAGCATTAATAAAAGGCTGAAAGAAATTTAATATGAATGGCTAAACGAATGAAATTCAGATTTTTACTGTCAAATGGCTCAATTAAACAAATTGAATTTTTAAGCAACAAAAGGGAATTGAATCAAATTAGAGGCAAAGTGGGATCTGAAATGTGGACATTTATGAGTGATAGCGCGAGTGCACAGAACAGACGCATTTTCTGATTCGTAAGTCTCGGCAAGTCGATGGGGTGCTCCATCTGCAACACAAAAGGGAAAAATACATTCACCATCGCAACACAGATTTTGGCTCCCCATAAATCATCTGTCACTTCATCACAGCTCACTAGATAATGAGCAATAAAGTTTTCAGGCTCACAGAATAAGAGGGAAAATATATAAAATAAAATAAAAAATGAAAAAAAAAAAAATCTTCTCGCCACTGTTGCTGCTGTCTGCCTTTTGGAAAATGCAAGGTGCTTTGTATAACAAATGACCACTGGTTCTCTGGAGCAGGAAATATGCAGACAGCGTATGAAAATATACAGTAGATGAGTTACAGGGACCCTTACATTTTCGGTATTATCGCAGTGAACATATACCTAAAGGTGAACCAACGTTATTATCAGATGACAAGTAGGCCTAATCAATGAGAGATTGTTATATGCACATAACATATTTAAGTGTACGGTGGCACAGATGTCGAGCTGATTATTATAATGTGGTAAACATATGTGATCCTAATGTATAAACAGAGTTTCATGATGGAACTCTGCTGGTTATAAAAACTGTAAATAAAGATTATTATCCAGATTACTAACTTGCAGCTTCATCGTAACGTCATTTTTGGTATGCAAATAAATTAAATGGCATAATGAAGGGCGGACCATTGCACGGCTAATTAAATTATCTAAACATTCAGAGACCTGGCACGTGTGATTTATGAAAATACAGTATTTTTATTATTGTTATTTATTGTTTTAGCTAGTATTTGGTATCCTTCATTTTACAACAGTCTTAAAATACTGTGAAAATATCATTTCAAAATCAATGCACCAATGTAGGTGGGTAATAACATTTCTGGCCAATGCCATATGAAATATGTATATTTATTTAGTTTGGGCTTCATTGAGCTCTTCCTGATGTGTATGTTGTACTTTGTTGTACGTCGGTAACTTTTGTAAACAGCTCTTAAAAAGTCCAAATGATAACAGACATAATAAATACCATTCAATGTAAACAATATTTACTAATTCAATGCCATTTAATATATTGCAACAGTGGCTTATAAGAGCCATATAAGACATTAACATCTTTGGACTTATTATTTCCTTATACATGCAGGCCCACCTCTTCATAAAAGCCCATAGGTGTACACTTTTTTAATGGAGAGTGTTGATTCGTGAAGTTGGGCTCAGCTAAAAAACATACAACATAGCAAAGACTTATCATCCAATGCTTCTAGGCATGAAATCTACCACAACTGCACCACAACCTTATATACATAAAGAATCAGGATGGTGTTATGGAATAACAGGCAATGACTTTGTACCTTGTGAAGGAACCCGAATGCTGAGCCTATGTTTGCATATGTAGCCTTACGCTTGTTTAAGGTGCTAAATACAGTCAGTGCAGCAGTCAAGCTTCATGATTAGATTCATGACACTATTTTAAATGTCTGGGTTGTTTATATCAGGTATAATAATAGAGTTCAACTAAAATATTGCTACCAGGTTGCATATAAGAATCAACTAGACAACTCCATCTGGATGCCTTATACATGCCTTACTTAATAGGAATACCTCTGAACTAGGAGAAGTCATGGGAGTGGGGTCCAACTCGTCCCACTCTCCGCACATTTCCCCTTTAACCAGCAACATCAGTGGAAACGGCCACTGACGTCAGCAGGTAGTCCTGGCCTCATCCCTCAAAGGTAGGCTTTGGATAGCCAGAGCCCACAAGCTCCCAGGTATATTAATAGGATATAATAATAGTTGCAAACTATAATAAATAAAGCCAATGCAAACCTGAAGAATTGTCAGCCTAATCTAGACATTAGTTTTGGCCGTTTTACTAGAGTGCGTACATAACATAGATAATTATGCTTTAATGTGATTTTTATTCCAGACATTTCTCATAGACCCCCCCCCATGTAACGGGGAATCCCAAATAATTATTATAAAGAAAAATACAACATTTTACATAGATATTCTAGACTGTTAGAGAACGCTATTTGTAAGCAAATTTATAGGAAAACTATGCTATGTCATATTCGAAACTACTTCAGCCACATACTGAAGGGTGATTTTAAAAACGTCCTGCTACACTCAATCATCCTTTCATTTTAATGCCTGTATTTTATTACTTTGTTGATGAAATACTACTAAGCCAGTGTTCAAAATTCCTTTAAGGCTGCGGGCATTGGCTAGTTAAGATGGCAAGCTATATTTTATAGCAATATATCTTAACGTTTCCATATCCAAGTTGGAGGACACAGTAGCCAAGATGTTTTTTTTTTTTACTCCATAGCAGATATATATTTTCATATTTATTTATTGATTTGACTAATGTATCTATTTTTCAATTCACATGCTTATGTTTCAATCCATTAAAATGATTTATTGTCAAATAATATGTTATTGCAAGTACAAAGAGGAGATAAAAAGCACAGTACAATAGCTATAACACAAATAAATATAATAAAAAAAAATTTCATGACTGCATTCACTTTTTAGTGTCAGATATGAGAGAGAAGTAAAAGAAGGCTTTCCATAAGGCTTTGTGTATGATGCTTAGTAGGTCAAGAAAAAAATCCGTGTTTGTAAAATTTAACTAAATGAGAGAGATATTAATTTACAAATAATTTTATATAGATTCCACATGTACACAATTTAAGTATATTTATATTTTTGCATTACTTAAGAACATCACAACTGTATCTTTTCTTGCACACTTTGACAATTAGGTGGGTTTCTAGACCTTTGGTTGGGTTAAACTATAAATGTCCAAATAGAGACTCTCCAGTTTGAGTTTGATGCATGGGTGGACCGGGATTTACCAATAATTTTAATATAAATTACTGATCACGAGGAAGGTATATAGTAGGGAAAAAAATCGATAAATCATTTTGTTTTTGCAATTAAATTTATAAAGATATTTTAGATTATTGTGTTATTCATTCATTTGGATAAAGTGATTCCAATAATATCAGAATTCTTAGAAATAAAGACTAAACGCTTGCAAAATATAGCAAACTTAATAATACAAGAAAATAAGTAGACATTGAAAACAAAGAAAAGCACAGCATCAATACTCTAGTGTAATAACACAAAAACAAAATCTGGTATACTAAGGAGGTCATAGGCCATGAATATATTTCGAAAAACACTGTCGGTTAGAATTTAACTTATTTAAGATTTAAGAGTTTATTTAGTTACCCTACATTTGGGTCACTATAGATTTTACCCCTTCTCTTTTTGGAATACCTGACAAATTACTCAAGACCTATCGATACAATTTGCTTTGATAAAGTTGTGGATTATACAATATGTACAGGTATCTCCTGAGAGCAACTTTTTATTTGACCTGGGGTTGTTTTAATTCCTACTTAATTTCCAACATTCCTAAATTTTTTTATGGCCGCTAATTTAAAAAGAGGAGCTTGTTACTATGGGTGCTTAAGAGGCAACATCTTTGGACTATTTTCTCTTGGACTGATATGCCAACATCCATGTTTGTGTTACATTTGAAGATCATCATTTCTGAGACATTAGCCAGCTCTAGCACACACTGCAAATGAAAAGATTGGTACTTGGTAGATCAACACGTATCCAATCCGATTACCTAACAGGATAAATGTAATTCTTCTACTGAAGACAAAACCATTTTCGGTTTACCCATTCAAAAGTCACCCATTGGATTAACTTGACACTTTAAAAAAAGTTTTAATGGTTAGCTTGCTTTTACTATTCTACAAGTATACTGGTTATATTACCACTATATAATACAGCTAAATATAGCTAATGGAATATTTTTTTTTTTATCATCATTATTATTTGTTCATCACTTTAAAGAATTGCTACTTTAGAGGTCAAGCAGGCTTCAGAACACTTACAAAATGTATCTTTTTTTCTTTCTATTCCAGCCGTCACATTTCAACCATTTTAGGAATGTTAGTTTTTGTCCAATATAACAGGCATTATTTACTCTTTGCTTAATCTACAACCACTTCTCACTAATTATTCTCTTGGACCTCTCCGCAGCCTTCGACACAGTTGAACAACCCCTCCTCCTACAAACCCTCCATGCTCATGGCATCTGTGACACAGCTATTTCCTGCCTTAAATCTTACGTCTCTGACAGTCCTATTAGTGTCTCATTCACTGGAACTTGCTCCTCTCCACTACCCTCAGGTCTTAGGTCTTGGGCCTCTACTATTCTCCATCTACACCCCTTAACAGCTCTGCACTCCCCTATATCTCTACCCTCCATATAACCAAATACACCCCTAACCACTCTCTTAGTTGACTTGGATCTCTCTTCTACTGTCACTAACTTTTCTCACTCCCGTATTCAGTATTTCACCCATGCTGTACCCTTGTGGAATTCCTTTCTCTATTTCGTCAGATTTTCTCCTTGTGTGCAACTTTCAAAAGCTCTGTGAAAACTCGTCTTTTTCGAGACGCTTACAATCTTTACTCATAATACTCTTAGCCAGCATCCTAATCAAGCCATCCGAACGATCAAGAACCTCTACAGATTGTCTAGACCCTATCAACTCATCCTCATCCAAGGAGTCCTCTCCTATTGTTTCACTTCCCCTTCAACCATCGACTAGATTATAAGCTCCCAAGAGCAGGTCCCTCTTGTCTTTTTGTACCAGTTTGTTGTGTGTGACTTTAAGTTATTCGACTGACTGTAACAACGCCACGGAATCTGCTGGCGCTATATAAATAAATGTAATGTAACGTAACCATATGTTTTTTTTAATTGAACTTTAGTTCGGTCTGCAATTAACTATAATAACTAGCAGGATTGTACATTACTAGTTTTGTGTACAACGTGAGCTTGAAAAATGAATTGTAGAAGAAATATATCAATCATTAATTTTAATTGGCTTTTAGCACAGATGGAAATGCATAACCTTTTTTTTATTAAACTTTAAAGAAACATCCATGTACGGTATTATTGATAACTATGAATAAAATAATAGTCATTACTCATATGGAATAACAGGGTAGAATGATCACACTGATAATACATTAATTTGCATTTATCGTAAAAGAAAAGGCATCATCTCTTTTTCAAGTTCCCTCTTTCATTATAGCTTAATTACATGACACAGCCATCTTTCTTCAGAATGTATTAGCTCAGTGATCAAAATGAGACCAGGATAAATAATAGCAGTAGGGTACTGTATATGTTTTAATTAGCTAAAGGTAAGCAAATGAGGTTTGATGCTATTATATTAAGGTCACAACTCCACACGGCTTGATCTATAACACATTGAGATAGAGACGACTTTTGTAAATTGGGGCTTATACATGGTCAATACAATACAATACAATTAAGCAAAGCATAAATACTCATTTAAAGTTAGAATTTCATATTTATAATTCTCTTTTAGGAATATTTTAAGCAAAGGCTGTTATGTTTCTATGTTTGCAGATTAAAATAAGGACCGTATTAAAACCCTATCATATATGTATACCATGGGAAAAGGTATCCTGTATAATTCTTCCTGTATCTTAAGTTATCACTGTTTTATTATGGTGCTGATTGTTGTTGATTGGTCGGTTGGTTCATTGAGTGCCTACATTTCACCTCGATAGGTTATATCCCTATCTGTATATGTATGAACAATATTATTATTGATTTAGTTTTTGTTATTGCAGCTTGCTGGGGTGTTACAATATTCGTTCACAGTGCATTTTATGAATGAACCCCCCTGAAAGACATCTTGAGAGTCAACACTTACCAGCATGTACTGTGCTCTCATAATTGGCCATGGGTGGGATGGGTGGCTAAATACATGTGACCACACACTGCGATAATGTTAGAGAGTAGCGTGCGGCGCATACAGCTGCGGGTTCATCGTTTATCAGTCACTGGCATCTATCGCTAAGGACCTGTTCACTATACCAACTCGTGTACTGAAAAGCTTTGCGAAGTAAAGACTTTGTAAGGGAGTCTAGCTGATTTATACAAGGGAGCCATGTCATAAAGAACTTTGTAGTCTTAGAGGATATATCTTTTTAAAGTCATCATATCCATCTTTATTATGAAGATTTAAGTTTTACGGGTGTAATTGCTTAAGCATGTCACACAGTTACCGTATTTGCTCGACTATAAGAAAATGGCCTCGACATATAATCAAGGCCATTTTTTATTCAGACCGCAGATCCATGGCACTGCCACGCAGCCGACTAAGACTAGGGGCTTGTCACTCTCCCTTGCTCACGCACTCTCATACTCGTATTCTCTCTTACACTCTCTCATGCTGTCTCACACTCTCTCATGTTCTCATTCACTCTCACACACACTCATTCACACAGAGACAGGCACACTTTAAAGATAATTGACTATTACCTTCATACATTAAAATCACCAATGATATCATGGGTATCTAATCCTGGCCTTCAATCTCCATGGAGGACCTGGCAGGCCACTTTAATATACCCCTACTTATATACTAATGCCATTTATACAGGAGCCACATTTTCACCAAATGTGCCCATTCAACACCTAAAAAGCTAACAACTGCTCATTAAAAGTTTCTCAATATATGTCCCAGGAATGTTTAAATCCCTGTCACCACTGCAATAATGGTTAATTTAAGGTAATATTGAAATAATCTTCTGAAATATCATTCCCGATTCCTCCTTCTGTAAAAAATATGTATCATAGCATATAAAAGAATTCTAATTTGGAGGATTCATTATCCATGAAAGCTTCAGTATTCACGTAGCAGTGGAATGAATATCTGTCAAAGATTTGTAGAAGTGCATACTGTAAAGAAGATTATTGATTGGTTCTCCAGTCAGATTGGCAAAGCTCCGACAGTTCTCACTTCTCAAGTGCCTTTCTTGTAAATCATGGCTTTTCCTCTTCAGGTCCGCAACACACAGATTCTTCCTATTTAAGCTTCAATGTTCCCTTGTCAGGCAGTTGCCTTTCATTCTTTCCCCCTTCCATCTCACAGTATTATCTATTTCTTTGTGGAAGGCAATTCTTGACAGTTGATATCGCCTATGCCCAAGCAATCGCATACCTTAAACGTACTTTTATGTTTTGGCCTTGGCTTTGCCTCATTATCTGACATGCAAGCACAGAAAAAGTAAAGAAAAAAAAACAAAATTACCATTTGTAAGAGTAGGTATATGCACATATGGATATGTTTCGGAATATCTATAGTTGTCTTCGTGCTAAACCTACCATATATTCATCTACCAGCTGAAATTGGCAACAGAATGGTGAACCACCTGATGGGAAATGTTCATCACTCGATACATTTGCTATAGAATCTCTAATAGAAGGCATTCAGTATATAAAACGTTGAATTTAAAATTTTAAAATTAGAATTTTAATTCTTAAGTACATATATATATATAACATACTCATACTCTTGAGAATTTTAAACAATATATGCATTTATAAAGGGGATATTCCAAGACCCTAAGAACATACCCTATTATTTTATTTTTGATACATTTAATTATTATTAGAAAATTCCTAAAAAATACAAATATTTTTTAAAGCAAGTTCCCTTTTATAGTTCCTTTAGCGCTCTAACTAGATTTTTATTTTATTTTGTTCTCCAAAAAATGTGTGTCTTGGAAATCCTATTTACTGCATAACACACAGCAGAAGCACTTTATTAGAATACATTTTTAAAAAGCCTCCTATTTTGATAGATTGTCTCCATTAGTTTGACATACAACTGTTCAACTCTATCAATTCACTTTGGCACATTAAGGAGCTGCAGTGTATAAGGGGAGTGGAGCTAGTGAAGCTACAAATAATGGAGAGAATATATTGTTCACTGCCACATCATGATCCCTTATGAGTACAATACTGGCAAACATTGGCAACAAAGCAGACCCCCGGATGAGCTTAGAATACTTCCACTTTATCATAAAGAATTGTTCTCTAGAGTGAGTATCAGTTGGGATATGTTTAAAACATTTACCATATGTAGTTAAGAGCAACCTAATTTGTCCATTTTAAAATTTACCATTATTTTTGAAAGGATAGTTAATTTTAAGAACCTCTTCATAGGTGAAGCTTCGTGCAAAGAAGCTAATACATCACCCTTAGTTTCCTGAATAATTAGGAATTGTCACCAAAGACAAATGCAGCATTTCATGTAAATAACTATTTACCTAAAAGAACTAAGAATCCACAAGAGTCAGCATACTTTAATGAGCCATGACAATAGAAAGAAAAAACAAAGAGGCAATCGTATGCCGCATCTGCTAAGCCTGACATCACTTATGGTAGAAATTGGCCAAAACAACTATTATTTGTTTTTGCTTGTCAAAAATAATGTAGCTTGAAAATTTTCAACATACATTCATGTTGTCTGTTACTTCCAACAGGCTAATTGCCGTTCTGGCAGAAATAAAAATAGGGCACTTATGAAATTTACCTAAAATTCTAATTAATGCATTAGAAAATATTAGAGCTTGTTTTTTATATATAAAGAATAGATTTGAGTTTTGTTGTTTATGTAATTAATATATATAATTTCATATATGAAGAGTACATTTGGGCTGAGTTGTTATGTATGCGTCAATATCCCCTTTAGTATATAGTGGGTTGGGCATATGCATATCTAGTAATAACCCAGGGTTGTCTTCCTGGAATGTCCCCTCTTCTGAGGTTGTGCCTTCAGTCAAGAGTGGGACTAGCCTCACGTTGGGGCAGGGATAGCCTCTCATGGGTAGGAAGTATGTGTATGGTAGATGGGAATAGGTAAAAGCTGGACAGGGATAAGGCATCACCAAAAGTATCTCTACTGTCCAGAGGTTGAAGAACATATCCTACAGTCACAGGAAAGCAATGTTTCATCCATACATTCCAAGTCAAACCCAGAGGAAGTCAGCCCAGAAACTGCTGGACACATATATTCAGAACAGTTAACTGAATGTAAATCAGAAAGCGCTTGTTTACCCACACAAAGTTGCAACCATGTTGTGCATCCCATACATGCAAAGCACATGTCATGCACTTTTACGTTAAGTTATTTCTTGTTTCAATAATGCGTACTTGGTGAGTTAATGATGTGCATTCAAATCTTTATAATTAAAAAATGATGACTTTTGACAATTTGACCTTCTAATTTTCTCATATTAGGCCACGAGCGGCTATCTACATTACTACGTTACTACTATATCATTTTACTTCATTTGTTTGAATAATTCTATTTTTCTTTTGATTGCCACCGCATCACTTGTAAGAATAGTTCAATATGACATGTATATGTACAGCATACCGGTATTTAAATTAAATAAATAATTACATAAGAATGGAAGAAAAATTACCTGTAGCATTTTTGAAACCTTACTAAACTGCATGTCCTCCTAGCCCAGAGTTTACATGCATGGGTACAACATCACGGACACGTTGGATCGCAATGGTTTTAGTGCCCGTGTAATTTGATTCCAAGTGATTTTTTTTTATGTAAGCCTTGAACTGGCAAGCATATTTCATATGCAATCCCAGGAAATGCAGGCTCAGAAATCCTTGATCTTCTGCACTGGAACAACAGAAGGCAAACTGTCTCATACTGTGGGGGGACCTCACCTCTCTACCGTGGAACAGTTTGTATCAAACAGTCCACAATATGAAAATGTATTTAATGCAATTAATAATTTAAGAAGTGAGAGCATGTTCTCTTGGAAAGTTCAATGCTTGTCAAAGTGATAGATGTATGCTCCACCAACAGTACATTGCATATGAAGAGCATAGGGATTTTGCAAACTTGTATTGACCTTGGGTTGCTGTATATAGGAGGCAGATTGTAAATGCAGAGCTCCTTATGGAAGAAAAGTGCATCAGCTCTCAATTTACAGCTCGAGCCCCAATTAAAGAACTGTAAAAACATTAAAATTAATGCGGTCTTAACTCCTAGCTTGCGCTCTCTACTTTCTTAATTAGTGCCTACTGTAATTATTCAGTTTTTGATATCTGGAAAATTATCACATGGAAATTATTTTAGGCTAAGTAACAATAGAAACAACCCTTTCTCTGAAAGTCGATTAACATATGGAAGTAATTAACACTTAATTACAATGAAAAAACTATTACTGCTGATGCTTAATGCTTGCACTCAGATCTGAAAATCAGGAACAGCGTGAAACGATGGTGTCTCCAGTTCAACTACAATATTATTCCAAACATGAAATAATAACAAAGCTAGGTGCAAAACATCAGGGGGACTGGGAAGTAGGAGTCGATAACGTGTTTAAATTGATTTTATTAAAGACCAGATGGTCCTTTAAACTGTACAGTATAAGAAATAAAAAAAAACACGCAGTCATGAATGGTTCATTAGATGAGATATAGAAATGGGATAGTGTGAAAGAAGCAGTAAGAGAGCAATGAGGACAGACAACATAATCCCACAAACAAGTATAGGTAGTTCTGTTTTGATATACAAATTAGCTTTAGGTATTTGAGATCTGAAGAAGAATAAACTGTTGATGAAGTGTACATGACCTTGTCTTCCAACTATCTCTTTATTTTATCCTTTGTAAGTTAGCTTCCCAATCTATCGTTGTAATTGATTCTAGAGACCTCCTACTGGTTGAAAGGCAACACTAAGCCTAAGTGCAGGAATGTTTTTTCAGTATTCTATCTGATGTATTATTTGAAGAATCTTAGAGACCTTGATCATACTGTAACATCCTCTTTGGGGGGTACAAAACTGATTTGCAGCTGTATTGCTGAGCTAACACCGATGACTACATATAATATGTAGTGTCTAATGTCACATGCGTGTGTATCAATACAGTATTTAAAAAAGGCCAGGGCTTGCCATCCAGCACCCCAAGCAAATGTCTGCTGGGTCACTGGCTGACATTGCTCTAATGGCTGATCATGTGCTGCAGTGTGCTGCCACTGGCTGGATTTGCCCATCTGTGCGCTATATGCATACCTGGGAATATCTGAGCTCCAACTTCCCGAAGACTAACCTTGCGGGACGCGGCCAGGGACATTTCTGCTGAAGTCGGGGGTGTTCCCGCTGATGCTTGGCGGTATTCACACCCACATTTAAAGGGGAAATGGCTGTGACCTGGAGGATTTGGGTGATGACCCAGAGAAGCAGTGCTTCTCCCGGAGTTCTCCGGGTCCAACCCAGAGAGTTCCCAGGTATGGCTATATGGCCATAAAAAGGTAACCTGCATGGCCCTATACCCAGCCGTTGGCTGCACATACATCCTCGGCACCCATCAGGCGTAAAGGTTCTTAAAGGGCCAGGGCTGCCTAGTCATCCAAAGTCTGGCACTCAATAAAAACACTAAATAATTGAAGTGATATATATACATTTATTTACTTGACCAAGTCAAGCAAGTTTGTGTGTATCAGGGTGCTTATACTGTACATTTACCTCTATGGAGATATCTGGACTGTCACCCTAAGGCTTATAAAGTTTATGATGGACTGTGTGCTGGAGAAATCAGAGGCAATGGAGAGTTTTTTTTAGCTTAATACAGGGACTGAGCTCGGAAGAGTTCGGAGTAGCACATGAAGAGAAGCATAAAAGGGTCGACTAATAGTACATCATATACAGTAATGTATTGCTCTGTGCGTTTCCATACTGTATAATTTTGGTAGACTAAAGGCGTAATTTAAATCTCTTACTAGTTGTTCAGGATTATTTGTTCTAATGAACAATGGGTACAATGCAATGCTTTGCTAATCTGTCTAGCAAGAAAAATGCACCAAATTTCTAAGGAGAGGTGTGTATATATATATAATATATATATATATTATATATATATATATATATATTTATATAAAGAGCAGAAAGCAATTTGTTTTCACATGGAACAAACTCACCCCCTATTTGGGGCTTTTATCAAAAGACTCCTGAATCAGAAACACCAACCACATTTTACCTAGAATTCTAAAAGGGCTCAGCAAACAAGTTAAAGATAAGATTGTTTTTTAATCTCGTTCTGTTTTATTTTTGTTTAGGCATGCCATTTGTTAAGCAATAAGGAATACATTTAACCTTTATGCAAAATAATAACAAGCACATAAGTATTTTCATTGGTACAGCCAAGCAGTTTCCCTAGGGACTAAAAATCATCGTACTCTAGCCTAAAGCATCTCATCAAAAACAAAGACAAAAAGAACTATTTGTATGGCATTTCTATAACTTTGGTCAAAATAAACATATTGTGCAATTTTGAAAGCAGCAGGGAATTTGCAACAGGCCCAGATCGTGTAAGAATTTTGTGTTGGTATTACATATTTGTAAGGCAATGCATATATATATATATATACTCTTTCACTTTTATTTTACATTGAATTTGTAAACTTCCAAGGGTCATTTCCAATGTTCTTAGTGAAATATTATTGTATGTATGCTCCTTGAATATTCCTTTTTTTCTAAAGAGTAATATATATATATATATATATATATATATATATATATATATATATATATATATACGTCTGTGTGTGTATTCTGAAAAAGCAAAATGAAAAACGTGTTTGATACAGATTTCTAACATGGTGGCAAGTATATGTGTTTTTCAGGCAAATGAAAAAGAAGACTATTCTGGTTCTGTGGGGAGTTAGTAAGTACAAGTATTGTAGAAGCAATAAGAAAAACAATCCACTATGGGTCCCTAGAGAGGTAGTATGAAATACATTATAAACTCAAAAACAAAATGGTACCCAGTATGGCTCCCTAGAGTTATGGTATATATAATACAAAGGCAGAAGATACAGATAATAACCTTATAGATAATATAGATAGAATAGATATAGATACTGCAAGGACAAGAAGAACAAGGCATTTACTATAGTTAGCAATAAATAGTATTGCACAGGCCAAAATAATACAATGCTCTAAATGTACTGCCTTTTCAGAGGTGGTATTAATAACATTTATTTTTCTTATAAAAAATACATTAGGAAAAAAGGAAAATAGACGAAGAAACCAAAAGTAAATCATCGTTGCTTTTTCAATAATAAAGATAGGTAAGCACAATTTTTTGGATTCTCTCAAGAGATCGAACATTCTAATACGAAAATGTTGAGGTGCAGAAATTCTGCGAGAGACAGTATATGAAAGTGAGTAAGGTACACATTATGGTAAGTCATAGAAGTAGGGGGTAGATATGAGATGAAAGATCTCCCCTTTGGTTTAAAAGAACATGAATGAGATATGGATATCTATGGAGGAAAATATAGTCCAAGTTTTGGGGAAATTCAGTCCCATGCCATGCCATGTGGGACGTCCCTTCTATTGGGGATTTTGCCACATTATATTTATTGGTCATTATTATTTTGTCCCTCATTAATGGTGTCCAGAGAAGAGTTTAAATTGCTTGGGTTAAAATCAATGCAATACTATTGATTCATATGAAAAATTAGACTCACCAAACCTGGGGTACTTTGATCTAGTAGCAGGCTAAGCATTATATGGTCATATAGTGTGAATGAATCCCCAATATTTTTACTTTAGATAGTTGGGTTTTTTGCTGGGTATGCACTTATTATGCAATTATTATTCTGTCAGCATCAGAATCTGAACGTGCATGTCTTTAATGCTTTTAAGGTTCTGTACGCCCCTTTTTATGTAAATTTCAATTATTGGTGTCTTTTTTGTTGAAATTCAGTGTCATAACCGTCGTCACATCTTACCTCTGGGGACCTGGGGACCTACATTTTTGGACCTGCCCACCTTTGGATCATCCAACGATTCTCATGTCTTTTACCTGGATCTCAATCTCTGATCTCTGTGATTCTGCTGTTACTTGGGTGGCCTCCTCACTGACCACCCAGGTTAGCTGTGTTTGCAAGGAGAGTCCATTCCTGCTTCGGTGATCAACAACTCAAGCCACTGGAGCTGACATTACGTCCAATAGCATGCTACTGGATGCATCTACCCATTGGTGTACTACTGCTGACGGTGATGGTCCTACAAAATCTAGTCTGGATCTCTTAAGTCCTAAAATGCTGCTGCTTGCAGTAAATCTCGTTGAAGTGTCCAGAAGATGCCAGGGACCTCACCCATTGAAAATTATTATTATTATTTTTTAAAGGAAAACGAATGTTCAAGAAACAAAAAGGAAAATTGTCAGAATAAATTTTGCTAGCCATGCATATGTATATTGTAGCCATACATAAAGGGTTACAAGAAGTCTCAAATGTATTGAAATATAAACCTTGTTGCTTCCATCTCTTATCTAACCCTAAAGGGAAACTTTAATAAATCCAGTTATACAGCTCTCTATATTTCAGATGTAAATACAAGGCCCTGTACTTAAACATGTGCGACATAGTATGACTGTAGACATCCAGCACATGCAGAATTATGTATGACTTACATCCAAAGGGATTTCCTTTGGATTGGTCAAATATGACATAGAGTATACAGAATTCCCACACTAACAAAATCAAGTGATACCTTATTCGGCAGCAACAATAAATCACATCTATGAATATAATTTTTTTTATAAAGAAAATAGACTAATACAAAGATACAGCAGCATAAGGAAAGGTTGGTCACCAATTTTTCAGCAAGTAAATCATTGGTATACAACATGCCATATGTGTGTATTTAAAAAAGTTATATATATACAAAATTAGTAAATTTGTAGAAATGAATGTAATATTGTTGATACATCTATGTAGAATGTATTTTCAATGTATTTTGTATGTGTAATAGCATACAAAAGGCATATAATGTTTAGTCTCATTTAGCCTTTTTATACAATTATATGCGTAGTGCATGTAGACAACATATGTATATATATACAGTATATCTATCTATCTATCTATCTATCTATCTATATATGTATATACAGTATATAAATATATACTGTATATATATGTATATATATATATAGAGAGAGAGAGAGAGAGCACAGTATAGATAAGTATGGTAATTAGTATGGTAATTTCCATGGTCAATTGTCCTTTGGATATTTAAAAAAAGCATAAAATATGACTTTAATAACATATATACTTTAATGAATTCATCATAACAGTGCTTCATGGAGCCAATCAGTGGCAGAACACAGAGGAGAAGGCTGCATCTTCTCTGTTGGGTAAGCGTTTGAATTATTGTAAGCACCCACTGAGTACTTCAATATGCATCCTTCTATAGTGGGGGTGTCAGTGAAATTGAACTACCCTTTAATAGGATGAAATTGATATATATAAGGGTTTTGTGCAGCTACAGGACACACTGTAGATATAATTGTTATAAACTCCCTCTAAACCATTGATCACTCTGGTAACATTTGTGGGGTGTGAGCAATATGATATGTGATATATCATGGACTAGGCCGACTAGGGCCAGGCCTAGGGTAGCAAGTCCAGAGGGGAAGCAGTCCCCGGCTGCAAATCTGTGGCCAGATTGCCCTCTTGGGCCATAAGGCTTCTCGTGTTTTGCTGCTCAGTGAACCAGTTACTTGGGAAATCTTTAATCTCCCCCAGCCTATTGACACCATTTACACAATGCCAAGTCATCACAGACCCTAATATACTGCATTTAAGACACAGAGCATTGGCACATGATGTAATATGCCAGCATTCAGTATACTAATGCCTTTGGAAGACAGTGACTGCGGAGAGAGCAGCTGGGGGCGCTGCGTTGATTGGGTGTGGGAAAAACATTAGGGTCAACATTCTATTACTGTTATTAACCCCTTAACGTCGATCGACGGGTCAGGCACGTCACGAAAAAATGGTCAGATGACGACATTAAACAAGCTACGTTCACTTTCTTCGCTTAAACGGGGTTGCTGTAATGCCTCGACATCAAGATCGGCATTTCTGGCCCCTCTCCAGGGCGTCAACATCCGCCATACATGCTACTTGTACTTATTGCCCAATAACCTGCAGAAAAAAAACATAAAAACATTGGGTATTTCTAGACTCAGGATAAATAGTAAAATCTAGTTTAGCAGTTTTGTTAATTAGGTTTTTTGGA
>VKOC01000007.1:3325261-3447761 GCA_009364415.1 Spea multiplicata
TGTGTTTTTAGATTGTAAGCATTCTAGGAGATTCTATTTTTCCATGTGGAAAAATAAATATATATTTTTTAGCTAATTTTTAAAGACACATTCAAAGTCAAATTACTATTAAAGGCTTGTAAAATATAAGTAGTGTTTTTTATTAGTGAGATCTTTTAAGTTTTTGTAAATTCATTATTTTATCTTATCCTGTTTATTATTGTGCTTGAATACTCAGAGCTTCCCACAGTAATGCATTTGCACAATCATTCTTAAATTATTTCCAGCATAACATCTTAATTTTTAAATGTAATTCTAGAGATAAATACAAATGACAAATGGCAATCATTAAATATGAATAAGGCAAAATTGAAACTTAAGTGTTAAGTTTTCATTGCACTCTTTGAAACACTTGACAATTAAATAGTTGTTTTTTAAATTTTAATGAGACACAGTAAGAAACAATAATATGAAAACATACTCATTTAGCATAAAAACAAACAGTCTCTTATTTTATTCCACACATATTTCCCATTTGCTAAATATGTAATAATCTATTTTTTAATTAAGTTAATATATGTCATTTATCGACCAAAATTTATGTTTCATTTAACATTCCAAATGCTTGTATAAGGGAGAAAACAAATAGACTCAGAACAGACAGAATATGCATTAGTTTACAAATTAAATTTTTATTTTCTTTTGGGACTTTTCAGTGGGGTTATAGTGAATAAAGAGGGGAGTGGAGAGATGTTATAATATGTCTTCTGTTGGCTTTGCTGTGTCTTGTTTAAAAACAATCTACCGGTGCAGCTATACAATTATTAGGTCTTCTTCTTTTCAAGGTTAAATACTGATGAGATTTTTTAATATTACTTTTTTGTTGTTGAGCATAGAATACTATATTTCAAATGGCAGTATTTAGGACAGCATATTAATGGATTCCTAATTTGATTCCAGCACTGAATCTGTATAAGGATTTAAAAAAAAAAAAAAAACCTTCGCATTGAAATAGCAATATGCTGATCCTACCAATCTTTCGCAAAAATACAGAATAATTTATTTAGCTGTTTAAGTTGGTCTGCAAATGCATCATTATTGTGAAGAGGGCTTCAATGCTAAGTGTCAAAATCGCAAATTGAACAAGAGAAAAAGTTTTGAAGTGAGAAAGAGTTCTGAATTTACAAAGATGGTTTGATAAATGATTTATCAGTAGATGAATATGCACTATTCAGAGGGTGCTGTGAGTTTCGTTTTTTGCTTCCATTAAAGCATATAACAGGATATAAAGTCAAGAAAAAAAGTGAAAACATTTAAAGTAAGAAGTAAAAACAAGTAAAGGGAAGCTTTCAAAAAGCCTGTTTTTATTCTGAAATAAAATTGTATCTTCAACATACATGTTGCGGGGCTTTCAAACACCATTCATTTAGCTAAGCTAATGTACTGTCCCCCTTATAGGCCAGTCCCTCTCACATTTTATCACCGGAATTACAGTGGGTAGTAGCCCTTTTGCTGCAAAACCGGTGAACAGATTATCCAGTTTGACCATAAGGATCCCCAGTGCCATCCTGCATAATGTACTGGTTGGGAGATCTCCCTTGTAAATGCCCAATTTACACTATGGTGGTCTGTATCAAACAGGCAAACACTACTTACTAACTTTACCCAGCGCCACACCTTCTTCTAAGGTGGCCAAGAACAAGGCAGCCATGTAAGTAGGTCGTGAGGAGTGTCTGGGCAGCTGGCCTGTGTGGCCTAGGGCAGCACCGAACCTAAATACCGTAGATCCCTGTACTGCAGGTAGGTCAGATTTTGTTAATCCTTTACCATAGCTTTGTAGTTGTACACTATCAGTTAAAACAAGTGAGATCATATAAAAATGCTCAAATAATTAAATAAGCAAGAAAACTACCTTTCTCTTTTTTTTAGGTATTACTAATATATATTACTGAGGTAAGCTGGACAAATTAACTTAGAGGGAAAAATCAATGATAATTCTTGAAACTGCATGCTATATAAAGCATGTGATACATTATTACTTTCTAGGTCTAAATCCATTGGGTTTAGCATTTGAAATCTATATTGCCTGAAATATGTTTTCTTTATTAAAAATTATATGTGCCCGAACATACATCAGACAAATAATGATTTCTGCCATGATACATAAAGCAGGCAAATGATAACAGAAATTACGTACAAAATGAACAGCGATAATAATAACAGCAAATAAATAACAATTAATATTCTTTGTGCATATTTTAGAGAAAATCACAATTTTGACAGTTAAGTAATGTAATTAATTTAATTTAAAGATAACTCAATTTTTTTATTAACTGGTATGTGGTATACCTATATGTTAACTTTTACAAATGCAAGTTCTTTTACTAAAGCCATTATGCAGTGATCAGGTTATATTTTCAACAATAACATGCAGATTTTGCCTGTTTGCTACAATAATTACATTATACTGTGAATTCCAGGAGCAGTCACCAGAGGCTCCTAGGTAAACTGCTACCAAAACTTGTACTCATTTTTAAACTGAGAGCTCTGCATTGTCCTTCCAAATGCATGAAGAAAATTATTGTTTTGGGCTCTCAGTCAAACTTTTTGAAAGCACAACTTCAAATCTCTCTTATGCTCTCATTAATAACGTTCTACATTGAGTCTCCAGTACACCTGTGAAAGATAATAATGTGCCAACACCAGCAGTGGAAATGATTTGACCTCTCTGCATAATGTATCATAAAGAAACACTCAGTAGAGAAAACATAGCAAATGGTTACTTCAATATTTAATATGAATCAGGGGTGCGATCACACCAAGACCCATACTCCCCAAGGGGCTTGGTGAGGGAGATTATAGGATCTCGATTCATTGGCCCCACTGGAGTAACAAAGGTCCTCGCATTGCGGGAGAGCTTGGCCAGTGGAGGCCCCCAAGACCAGCACTCCCCCTGGAATGGGCAAACTGCTGCCTCAATGAGTCTGAAGATCGGGATAGGGCCTATGTGTCTTACAGTATGATTGTATGTGTGTGTGGAGGTATGTGTGTGCACAGGGAAGTATCTTAGTGTTTGGAATTATGTTAGTGTGTGAACATGAAAGTATGCTACTATGTATTTGTGTGTGGAAGTATCTTAGAGTGTGTTTGTGTGTGGCAGAATGTT
The DNA here is from genome assembly GCA_009364415.1 of Spea multiplicata. Classification (NCBI taxonomy): domain Eukaryota; kingdom Metazoa; phylum Chordata; class Amphibia; order Anura; family Pelobatidae; genus Spea; species Spea multiplicata. The sequence goes on from VKOC01000007.1 coordinate 3,328,407, forward strand.
AGTGTATGTGTAAGTATGTTAGTGTTTGTGTATGGTTATTTTAGTGTTTGTGCGCGTGGAAGTATGGGAGTGTGTAGAATCATGTTAATATAGGTGTGTTGAAGTATCTTGGTGTATGTGTGCGCATGAAGTATGTTAGTGTGTGGAAGAATGTTAGTGTGTGCACATAGAAATAGGTTAGTGTGGGTGTGTGCATGTGTGCAGACGTGGAAGTATGTATGTTTTTGTGTATGTTGAAATATGTTATTGTGTGCATGGACATATGTTAGTGTGTGCAGATGTGGAAGTACGTAAGTGTTTGTGCGTGTGGAAATATGTTTGTGTGTATGCATGTGAAAGTATGTTAGTCTGTGTGTGCGTGGAATTATGTTAGTATATTTGTGTGCGGACGTATTTTAGTGTATTAGGTAGTATGTTAGTGTGTGTGTTTGTGGAAGTATGTTTGTGTGTAAGTAAAATAAGATAAGCAAGCATAAAAAAAGGAATAATCACATATGCATATAAATAGATTCAAATAAATATTTGAATGTTTGAATATGTATATGCTAGTGTATAAATGAGTGTAAGCAAGAATAAAAGAAAGAGATATTGAGATATGACGTTTCCTAAAAATCACCAAAACTGTCTAAAAAGTATTTACAGTAAAAAAAACTCCAAATGGATAAAAATCAGCCTATAATGTTGACTGAAACTGGAATAATTGCAGACATCTCTAAATGGCAAAGCGTAGATAATTTAAGACAGAAATAAATGTTCACATTTGTAGATTAGGGAGAATTGATGAGTGGAAAAATGTAACTCTAATTTTACAGGTCTTAAATGAATTAAATACTCCATGTCAATGTCATTTGACACCAAGTTAATCTGGATAAAAACACTAGATAAATAAAAAAGACACCCTGGTGTTAAAACAGATTATACATCATGATTTTAAACAAGACAACATTAAGTAAATATTGGCATGTTCCTGCAGACATTCATCTGTTAAAGCCATTATGTGAACATTACTTGCCACTAATTGTTCTAATTAAATTAAAACAAAAACACTAACAAAGAGTAACATCAATTCGTTATTTGTTTTACACTTTTCACCCTTTTTTTTACTTGGTGGATTTTCAACATTTCTTTTTTTTGTCATTTACCCTTACTTCAGAGTATATCTTTGTGAAATGCAGCTCTGGAATTTACAAAATATATAATACCTTTTGAAAGCAAAGATTACAGATTCAAAGATAGATTTTACTGAATTCCATTTTATTGTAATCATGGTTTTGGTGTCAAAAATATTTTCAGTTTCGTACCAAAAAAGCCGTTTTGCATTTGTTCGCTATTTCATCCTTGTGTTTCTGTCATTATTGTTTAATTGTTACTAATTACCCCCATTTACTAAATGTTGTTTGTGCAAATGATTGACACAATTCCTTAGGCACGTTTTTCGTGTTAACCTCTTTGTATGCCTAAACTTTTTTTTTCTTCTATGTCTTAAAAAAGGCCTTCTGAGAGCTTAGGACACGTTAGTGGTAGGTGGAATTTCTGGCCAGGAAACTATTCTAACAGGCAGCATTAGCTGCCCGAGGCACAGTGCCTTCACACTCTTTTGCTCCACAGTTTTAGCGTATTCCTTGTCTCCGAAGAGCTTCTTCTAATGTCTACACACCAGCAAACAAAACAGATGGGGTGGTGGAAAATGAATAATTAGCCTCTGCATCAGTGAGTTCAAGCTAATACTCTGAACCAGGTATGACATCAAATCATTTCCAGTGGGATCACAAATGTCATGATGGAGATGAGAAATTTTCAGATGCCTCTTGTCAGAAGCAAACATGAGAATGGTTTTAACTCTTCCAGTATTCTGCAAGTCCCAAAGGTTGTGTTTGTTGGATACAGAATGGAAATCTCCTCGTTTTCTGTATCGCAATGGCTGCTATCTCCACAGTTCTCTCCCATGGGTCCAGCATTTCTACTTTAGGCCTAAAGACATTTTTTTTTTAACAAAGTCTTGGCATGCATAGTCTATTTGAGTCTATTATGTAGGAAAATATATCAGTTTTTTTTATTTTTCGAAAAAAAAAAATCTGTGTTTTTGTGTTTAGAAATGGAAATTTTGTTTTAGTGTAGCACATGCTTACCGCCACCAGCAGAATGTATCCCTAAGGACTGCTATTTCTGCTGAAGACCTTAAAATAAGAAAAAAGACAAGAAAGCACAAAAAAATAACTCTATGTTTCTATTAGTCGATAAAATTCATCTGTCAGAGGCTTGTCTGTAGAGGTAGGTGTCTCTAGAAACCCCTCTGGTCAAAACATTTATATACAAAAACTTCATATTTCAAGCTTTTCGAGTCTGCCTGCTGTAAAAGGCAGACTCCAGCTGCATTCTAAGTGAAGAATCCTTGAAGATTCTTTTTTTATGATCATAAGAATGTTGTGTCTGTTTAAGGTAAAAACATGTGAAAAATAACTTATATAAGGCATACAATCATTTGGGCAAAAACTTTCATTTAAGGTTTATTTTGGCCTCTGGGTGACCAGCAATGCCTTCTTGAGACAGTAGATTCTGCCTGTGACAGCTTTTCACAGGGGCAAGCCAGAAATAATGAGGGTAAAGCCAAGCTAAGTCCATTGACAGATAGAGAGCCCCCCCCATGAGAGACTGGCAGAATACCACAAGGGGACTTAAAGCTTCTCGTTCTGCAATAATAGGCCTGGTTTCCTGTATTGGACACAATAGGCGCAAAAATGATTACTTTAGACTTTCCGTGGAACATTTAGTACAAATTGGTATGGTTTGCTTTTGGTGAAGTGGAAGGTGCGAAAGCTTAGCCAACACAACTGTGTATAAGTGATCAAATTACTTGGATTTTACTACTTGGTTAAAGCCTGGAATCATATGCATTTAAATGCATATTCTAGTTATGTTATCCCCATTGCAAACACATTGTGGGATACTGCAAAATACCTCCATTTCCATTGTCCATTTCCTCACTCTCTAGCTATTTGATGTACAGGAGATGTGCTTGACCTGACACATCTCCTAACATGTCATATACCCCCGCCGGGTGCATTATTTACAGAAAAAAACATTGGGTCGCATAGGAGGTGGATAGCTGCAGTTCTGGAGCTACAGCTTCTATTAAAGGAAAGGTTCTTTTTTTTTGAAAAAAAAAATGCTTATTAAACTACTAACCAAGTAAGTGATCCTTCAAACCATACTATATTAGCAGACAACTAACCATTGTGGAGAACACATTCTCTGCATCCAACAATTTACAGAAAAAAACCCCCAAAAGATCCCTTTCAGTAACTCAGAGACAACATGGCTTGGTAAATAAGCAATTTTAAAAATATTAATATTTATTGTGTATTCAGGTAACCCTAGACAAGTAAGAGACAGAATGTTAGGTGTAATTAATTATGGGTCCACATTTCCATTTCCAAAACCCCAAAATGTCTTCTGCTTATCGTAATTCTTTGAAACTTGACAGCAATCAGTAATGGCAGTGCCTCATCTGTTTTGTTTTTTTTTAAATATAAGTCTGTAAGTGGTCCCGCATTGATTTAAGATTCATAAATGTAAATTTTTGTCCATTTGTTAGATATTAATAGTGTTTGGGATAAGGTAAAAACCACCAGCTCTGTTTACATTTTAAATCCTTATCTTTCTTCAAATGTCAAACGATTTTCTTGCGTTCTTATACTGGATCAGATCTAATTCCTGAACATCTGGTTCCTATAACTGAGTTCACTAACATCTATAATGAAAGACATTATCAATAAGCATCAATAAAGAGAAACATGTTAATTCATTAACCCATCCACCAATTTATCAAATAGTGAAATTATTGTTGACCATTATTATGACCAACATATTTGGTCATATTATATTGGTTATTCATAACGATTTGTGCATTTGGGTAATGCTAATAATAATAAAGTAGGGAAGTTACACATCTATAAAAAGCCTGATTTAGAAGAAGCAGTTCAGTTTTTGATCAAAAAGATGTCAATGAACCAGAAAGCGTAAAAAGAAGAGTCCCAAGGATAATAAAGGGAATGAGGATTTCAGTCGCATATTCTGGCCTAGGTCAACAGGCCTATGGGCAGAAGCCCCGTGTCAAATTGCCCTATACAGCACAATGTTCTAGTAGGGGAGCTCATCTGAGCTCCCTTGTAACAGACTTATTTAACCCACAGCAGTCTTGTCCACCACAGGCATACATACAGTGGTCTCGTAAAAGGAAAAGGAACCCATTTGTGAAAGTATCTACATTTGAGGGTGACTTGGGACAACATCACTCCTAAAAAATACCACTGGCCTAAGGGCTGAACTTAACACAGTATACAAATGCAGTTGATGTCAGACACAACAGATAACAAGAGGCCACTTTTTACTGTTGACGGGTTCATAAACAAAGTGAGGGCTGTAAAGCTCAGTACGAGGTACAGTGTAGGCTGTAGGCTGGATTTACGAGTATCCATGGGCATACATTGTTATATACAAATTATTGATTCAGATTATTCTACTTTTCTACTTTTTGTGGATTCATCCGAATCTGTGCAATTTAGATTATTTTGGATTTCTTGAAGAGGATGGATTTATGTCTTTGTTCAATGTTGCTAAGTACACCAATCAGCAATAACATCATGACCACTGACCACTGGTAAAGTGAATTAACACTGATAATCTTGTTATTATGGCACCTGTCAGTGTGTGGGATATATAAAGCAGCAAGTGAACATTTTATCCTCAAAATTGATGTATTAGAAGCAGAAAAAATGGACAAGCGTTAGGAACTGAGCGACACTGACAAGGGCCAATTTGTGATGGCTAGACGACTGGGTCAGAGAATCTCCAAAACTGTAGCTCTTTCGGGGTGTTCCTAGTGGTTCTGCAGTGGTCAGTACTATCAAAAGTGGTCCAAGGAAAGAAAAGAGGTGAACCAGCAACAGGGTCATGGGAGGCCAAAACTCATTGATACACTTTGGGGGCGAAGGCTGTCCTGTGTGATCAAATCCAACAGACCAGCTACTGTAGCCAGAGCCGGCCTTAAGTGTTCTGGCGCCCTGTGCGGACTACTCCTCTGCCTCCCCATCCCAAAAAAAAGAAAGGAAAAAAATCTCCCCCCTCAGCCCCTTCTCACTATCTACCACCTCTGCCCCTTCTCACTATCCCTTCTCACTATCTACCCCCTCTCCCTATGCTTACTTACCTTGTTACCTTGTAAAGTCCTGAGGTGGGGGCGTGAGGAGTCCTTCTTCCCGCTCTTCCGGAGCTCAGCATAAAACGCCCGCAACGCAACTGAGTCACGGAGAGAGTGAGGGGCGCCGAGTGGTTGCTGAAAACTTCACGAGCGACCGCTCTGCGCCCCTGCCCGGGACTTAAATTAAAACACCATTGTTTTTTTTGTTTGTTTTATGTTTATTTAACACCCTCCGTGTTAAATAAAGTAAAAAAAATGTATTTCACATGGAGGACGTAAATAAGTTAAAAAAAAACAACCAACCCCCCCCGATGTTTTAATTTAAGTCCCGGGCAGGCGCCCCTGTTGCCATGGCGGCACAGGTCACACACCCCTAAGGCCGGCCCTGATTGTAGCTCAAATTGCTGAAAAAGTTAATGCTGGTTCTGATAGAAAGGTGTCAGAACACACAGTGCATCGCAGTTTGTAAATTGTAAGCAGTTAGGAAATTGTTCATGCTAAGTAATGTGTTTCTTTCTCACCTTTCTATTGCTCAAAGAGTTAAGGCACACATTAGCCTCGCACTTTAAGGTTAATCAAATATATCGGCTCGCCCACAATATAAAATCATAAAGATAATTCTAGAACATAAGTGAATATAGTTTATGATTTCCCTGGGCCGATAAAGATTAAAGTTTATTTTCCCTTAAATCTCAATTTTATCATGTACCTTCGTGGACGCGTCAGGATATTTTTTTGGTTGCACTTTAAAACGAGGCAGAAAATCAGAACGGTATTGTTTAAATGAACATTATAATATAGAGGTGTAAAGATTGGAGACTAAGAAGGAACATTAAAATAAATGAAAAAAGTCTCTGCCAGCTTCATAAAACTGCATTTGGCTACTGTCTTTATGGAAGGAATACTGTTCTCACTTGGCAGACACATACTTACACATAAACACTTACAGCAGCGTGAATATGTGTATATTCATTTGCTATGCATGTCTCCCACTAATGAAACGTGCTCCGTGGTACACTTTATTACATTTAGAATTAATCAGGATGTAGTTATCTATGAAGAAACGTCTCAGGGTTTACATGCTGTTGCCCTTTTAAGCCAGTCCTCTTTTATTTTCTCCCTTGGCCTTTTTTTTTTTTGTTGCTACATTAGAGGTTAATATGCTCAAAAACCGCAAATTCTGCACATCAACTTTAATTGACTCAAATGATTTAAACAGCTTTCTCCCAAATGATTTTTTTCCAGAAGCAAGGTATGGTGTCTTCACAGTTTATTGAATAGTGATACTAATGCATTTTTATTAGTTTGGTGTTGTGGAAGGTAATTACTTGTCAAAAGTGATATTGAAAGCCGGATGAATGAAAACAGGCAGGGAGATGTGGTTGGGTTAACAAAGAGCGTGACATTAGAGCAAGGGTAGCTTTATTTCCATAGCAGTTAGTTAGGAAGACTGACAGTAACTCCTGTTCCTTAACTATCAGGTTCTGAGATGTTGTGGATTTACAGCTGGGAATGAAAATAAATTAATATACATCCAAATTTTAATTTTTAATAAAATTTGCCAATTTCAAAACAAGGAGGGGACCCCAATGAAAAACAAAACAAAAATGAAATGGAAAGCTCCAAATCTTTGTTTGACTTTTATTTCCGTTTTTCTCACTCTCTGTCACACTCTCTCACTGTCTGTCATTGTCTCCCTGCTTTCTTCTTTTTCTTCTTGTTCCCTGCTTCTTCATTCTTTCTTCTCTGTTGGTCCACTTCTCCTAGAGGTTCACTGCATTACCCTGGCCTCATGCACCCTCTGCATCAGTGCAGAGCCTCAGCGCACACCATGTGACAATCTCTTCGGGAGGCCAGAATAACACAGACAGATCCATGGAGAAAGAGAAGCATGGAAAAGCTTCTCTTTCTCCACTGATCCGTCTGCATTATTCTGGCCTCCAAAATGTAGTTTTATTTGCCCGCATTCTAGCACACTGCAGTCATAAAAGTGACAACTGGTCAGAAAGCAAAGTCACACAAGTAGATATGGGTTATAATGAGATGTATCACAACTTGTTAATTGAAATGGAGACAAATGAATGTGAGTTGATTTGTGACTATTGTAAGTGATAAGACTTGCAAAGTTGTACTTATTTACTCAGGAGGAGGCAAGTTGAACAAAACAGGTATATTGAGGAATCAAGTGCTTCCACATGACTGACATTTTTTCTACATTTCTGAGAAGCTTGCCGTCTAAGCTGAGTCACATCAGCCTCTGCACATATTTATAAAATGCTTAAAATGAACCAAAAGCAGAAAAACTTGGTTCAATTGTTCAGTTGATTTCCATGGTTCCCTTATGTTTACGTCACCTAGCTGAATTTAACCAAAAAGGTTTGGTTACTAAAAGTTGCCACACAGCTCAGTTTCTTAAAATGATATCATAATATTAAAGAGTCTATAGATGTTGGTATTATATATTTATGCCCTCTCAATACAGTCTCTGCTGTTAGTCTGGGATGAATTCCTAGTTTAATTACTACAGTAACATTCTGGGAATGTGGCCAATTGCCGTATCAGTAAATTTGAATAATAATGCTATTGTGTTACAGTGTACAAAGTGGCATAATGGAAAAGTGTCACACATGACTTAAAGCTTTAATATTTACATTTATGAGTTTTAATTTGTTCACATATTACTGTATTGGGGGGGGGATTACAATCACACATTATTACTATTATTGACTGTTTATCAGGGTATGTGCCCCAAGTGCCATGTCAAGAGCTTTCCACTTAAAACCAGTGCGATCAGATGATTGGAACAATAGAGGGATTCGGCACAGGGCAGCATCCAATAAAGGTTAACTTCCCTGTATTCAGAGAGGATTCACTGATTAGTTATGCATTCAAAACCTGCTATCACATTGGTCACAACTGACGTGTGCTTATTGGTTGTTTGTTCTATTGGTTAATAGAAACCAAACCCCTTGTTTGTTTGTTTTTTGGTCAGTTGATGCGGAAACCAACTTTGATTGTTTATCTTGTTTGTTTTGTAAATTACATTGTTCTGTACTGTATAAACACACAATTTCCTAAAAAAAAAACTGTTATCCTATTGGATCAAGTGTCTCAGTAAGTTTTTAAGTGGGTTTTCACTCATTACAAAGAGCTAACATCACAGCGCTGCTTCAGGACTGGCAGAGCAGCAGGGTTCCAGCCTACTATGGAAGGAGGCTGCAACAATGATGGTTCATGGACTGATCGCCCTTTAAAAAGGGTCCAGTAAAGATGGTACTGTCACACCTAGCTATTTTTTTGTACAAATGTAAGTGGCAGTGGTGCTTAATTAGCTTACCTGTACACCAGTCACGTAGTTTCTATAACAAAAATAAAATCTAAAAGTCTCATTGCTCATCTAATTATCCTCTCAGTGACCAACAAAGGATAGGATTTGAGAAAGAATGATGGAGCTACAGGCCCAACACTAAAGTTTCTTACCATCACCTCAATGTGCACAGCACAAAGGGACTTACGGTGCTCCGCAGGTCCATAGGTTTGAAATATCATATTTAGGAGAGGACAGTCTGATGCTGCTGCTCACCTACGGATTGGTAGGGAAAATGTCTGCTACAAAATCAGCAAGCGGTATAAAAAAGCCTTTATTTACTTACTGTACACAGTCCCTTACATCTCTATGTTAACTCTTTGTGTCAGTTCTTATCTGTACAGCCCACCTAATAACCGTGTTATCACCCTGTTTTTACTGTACAATTTAAACAGGGATCTGGTTAATATTATCATCTATATGTTTTGAGAGCAAAACGACCAAATTATGTCTTGTGTCAGGATTGCAATGCTTTCTGGAGGCAGATGCGAGACATGCTCTTATAAAACCCGCTTGCTGACATTTATAGTCAATAAAACTTTTTAAAGAGAATGAAATTTAAATTTCACTTTACTAAATGACTTTCAAAGTAGGCATACAATACAGTAATATTTCCTTGTGGGGTAGAATTTCTTTAGCTTGTGGCTCTTATCAAGTATACTTTAAATTGTAAAATGTCTTTAAATATATAAAAAGCATTTAATAATTTCAATGGGGTTATTAGTTACAATATGATATATACGTGTTTGGGGCTTTGATCCCAATTTAGTGCTTATATTATTTCCATGATGAAGATTCCGTGTCTCTCATACATAAGGATGGCTGTTGTCAAATTGGATGTTTGGTCCTGTTCCCTGTATCTTCAAAGACATTTGCTAGGAATGCTTTTCGGATTCCTGGCTTCCATGTTTTAAAGCACCTCTGGGATTGATTTCACCTTGGAATACTTCTCTGTGGCAACAAGGTTTCTATCGGCAAACAAAAGAGCAAACGGTGCTCAGCTACAGCTCAATGCAGCAAGACAACAGCGTTATTACCGCACTGCCCAAAGTGGCTTTTCTTAATGTATAATCATGTAGCAGATCATGTATTCATTTGTATTATTAAATAAAGACTAACATAGTTGTACACCCAGTAGAGCATACGGAATGCACAAAGGATCATGGGTTCCCATAATCCCCTGCTCCCTCTTGGAAAGCTGGTGACTCACTCCCTAAGCAATCAGTGTGTGTGTGCCATTACAAATGGGATGGTTAATAGGCCTGCATCCATTATCATTAGTGCATCTCAGCACGCAGGTACATGATGGGTCCTGCCAGCACGTTTGCTCCAGCTCAGTGAGCCAAGGGCCATGCTCCATTGCAAATGAGGATGAAGAACACCTGCTCCAGGGTTTTTCAGCAGACCGGCGTCATCCTTCACATCTCATGCAACACTTGTTCTGTCAGAATGCAATGCTGGCACAGGCCAAAACAGTGGTTTGCCAGCCGTCCAACTAAACATTATCGACTTCCCTGTGGTCCTCTGCCGAAGTTCAGCATTGAATATTTCCAAAACAGACCTTTTTAAAAATTTAACGTTTTCATATTAGGAATTCAGTCATTATGTGAAATGTTAAAAATAAACACAATCAAATAATGTTATCATAAGAAAATCAACTATGTGTTGTTTAGCACTTACGAAAGAAAAAAAAATAAATGCTTACAAGAAAAAGAGAGCATTTTTAGGAACAATTAAGCCTGCTGTTTTGTTACTCATGTGACAATAGGATATTTGCAGTTGTTATCTGAATGGAGCGATTAGAATTAATATTTTCACTTTAAGAGTTCTGGTGGCAAAACGGTATTATGCCACCTGGACATTGAAACATAAACATCAATCATCGTGATACAACGCAAGAAAAATTTAGTTGCCCGGTATGCATTCCCCTTTTGTACATTCTTTCACAAATTATTTGGCTTGGTACGGTTAAGTTGGCAGACTCATGGATGATACTGTTCTATACTCATACTACAAACATCTCTGGCCAAAAAGTGGAGTCCCTCTAGTATTTCCACCAACACCACAACGTACCTTTGAATGAACAAAAAAAAAACAATAACCATATTCAAATTAGCATTACAGTTATTCCATTTTGCTAGCTTAAACACGGAGCCCTAATACCCAGCTGCCTCTCGCTTTAAAGGAGCAGTCTAATGTTCCATGCAGTCACATCAACAAATAATGCATATTAAAGTACTTTGTAAGAAGAAATTTAGTACCCTGATGTTATGATGCTTCCCCTTTTTGAAGACGAAAAGTTGGCATTGTTGAAGCCTATAGGTAAGATGGAATCAAGAACAAAGCCTAGCGATACATCCTCTTTCAAATTATAGAAACACCAGGCATTGTACCACAATTACCCGTGCTTATAATAGTTTACCTAAAAAAATTAGGTCATACATAAATGGTACAGAAAAAAGTTTGTAAATTAATAATATAGACCCAGGTTTTATGGTTTAAAGAGAATATGTACGGATTTTGCACTTTACAACTAGAGCATTATTGTTTATAATCTAGCGAATACTGAAAATCTCCAATTTACTTTTCTTTTGACAAATGTTTTCAACGCATTCTAAAATAAGCTATAAAGTCAGCTCATCAAAAACATGAGCCGATTTATAATTTTTTTTTAACTATTAAAAGCCCTTTGACATGCACCCCTAGCCCGTTTAAATTCAAAGATGTTTTAGCACAAAATCCACTGCGCAGGTGGACAGAGCTCCACATGGGTTTTTCAAAAATAGCCTCTGTTTCCAATGCTCCTTAATGAGCCATAGAGAGGCACATGTGTAAAATTATACAGGAAGCTTTCTTTAACAACTGATTCACCCTGACAGTTTTACTGGAATATATGAAAATTAGTATTAAAGATGAGATATGTAGGCTTCTTTCCAAAAATTCCAATCTGGTTTCAATAAAATAGAAATACTGATTGGAACTGAAGTTACCTTCCGGTTTTGCCTTTGGCTATTATGTGTTCATTTGTGAAATGACTGAATTGCACAACTACTTTAATATTCACCTTTTTAGTTTTTCTCCCATCATGGACACATTGGAATGATTAAAAAAGCACTGCCTGCCCATGCCGAATTTTCTTTAATTTGAAACAGCCTCTGTGCTGAAGAAATATGATTGTACCTAAAAAGTCCATCCTTTCTTTTCATTCAATTGCTCCGGTACACACCTAGAGCAGAATATTAATATGAAAAAGGTTGCATTATGTCTGTAGAGCAGATGCTGAAGCAGAATGATGAAAGATCATACAGAAATATGCATTTAGGACTTAAGTTCTTCCACGTGATGACATGAACCTCGCTGTGTTCAGGTCATCGGAGGGGTTCCTTGTCCACATTGCCTGGACCCCTTCCTGTTGTCTCAGATGTACCTACTTAGTAATGAATTTAAAGAAGTTGACTTCACTCAGAACTTGGTAATTATAGCTCTTCCTGATAATGTAACAGAGTTGGTGTTGTTGGAAGTGGTGGGGTGTCATTTAGTTTCATTCCAGTATTCTTCCGTTCATAGACATCACCATCTAAGTTACTCTCATTTAACTCCTTGTTATGCCTTTCTATTAATATTGTATGGACGTGCCAGGTGAGAAAAATCCTTAGGAGTTAATTACATTCTGGTGCATTGTAATGTGGTGCAAGTCATTTTTACAAATATCTATGCTAAACTATTTCTGCTTCACACATAATGAATATAATAAAAATGATTCTAGTATTCTAAGAGTTAAGAGCTTATTTTTCCCAAGACGTTCTTCTGCAAAATGTATATATATGCACTTCTAGATGGGTAAGACAAATGACTATGAGAGAATCAAAAAAGTACAAGGTTATGTCAGGTTTATTATGCTCACAATATTTCATATTAAGTACTCCCGCATTGCAATCCTATGGTTCAAACGGAATTGGAATAAGAAAATTCTTTATTCCTTAAAACCTATTTCTTCCTGAATTCCTTTACATGATTTTTCTTCCTCAGTGGTCTTTACAATGCAGAATGACTGTCCTGTGAATGCTGTACTGTAGCTTTAATGACAACTCAAGGTCATCTTGAGTCTTACATAGGCCTTTTGAACCTATCTACCCTACAAAGCAGCAGGGGCCAAGGAAAGAATCCATTGAAGAGGACTTCTATTTTATTGCAGCACGTCAATGACCCATGAGTGGTGGAAAAAGGGCTGAAAATTCAATACCGTCACAGAGCAGCTGCAACACAGTTGTGGCCTTTTGTGCTTAAAACAGCTGCTTATGTGTTGAGAACAAAGAACCTTCTCTTAGATTAGTGCTTTTTTTCAAGAACTAGGTGAAGGATGACACTACCTGATGAAGAGACTAATGTCTTCTGAGCCACAAAACAGTAACTAAGACAACTATATTTATCAATCTACAGGTATCATGCTGCAAAGCAACATGATCTGTCTGGGATCGATATATTTACACATTTTTTTCTTATATATTTACAAGCGGCAACTTTACTGCACTGCAGGATAGAATAACAAGACATTGATTTTCCCCTCATCATACTATAACAGTACATCCTCTTGTTGTTTGTGATTATACTACAAATTGTCACTTGAAGTGGTATTTGTGATGGACGCACATATTTACAAAAAAATATTTCCTTGACAGTCATGAGATACATTTGTTTTCTTTTGTTTGATTATAGGACGATACTTTTAAGAAAATCAAATAAAAACCACGTTGGCATTTTGTCACATTAATAATCTTTGTACACCATCGTCATACGTTATAGGGATGACTAGTTCAAAATCACTTAGTCTCTCCAACGTAACTATGCATTATTACAGAGTTTCTCCTGTAAGGAAAACTGAGGAAGCCCTGCACCTAAGGCATCATTTCATTATATTATAATATTGAACAAGGCAGTCATGAAATTGTTTTTAATATAAACAATATATTTTCTGGAATACTTAATTCACGTGCCATCCTTGTGCTGGTTGTCTATTCTGCATCAACTCATGGGATGTGGTGCTTCATGATGATGTCTTAATTTTAGGAACAATGCAAAGTTCAAATGTATTTTTTTTCTAAATATACTTGGAAGTTCTGCTTGCAAATCAGCAGAGCACCTTATTGCTCTATATTCACTGTAGTCGATCAAGTCCTCTTAATATTGTAAGATTTGCCCTGTTTTAGAACTGATTTGGGAAACAATTGCAACTGAGGAACAGAAGATGGTAAGAAGTTTTGTCTATATGCAAACATTTTTGGGAAGTAGCACCCATGGAATCCACCTGTGTAAAAAAAACATCATTTGTTTCATGTGGTAAGGCCCATTAAACTACTTTTCCAGCTTTTGTATAGCTCTGCTGAGGACGTATTTGGGCCTTTTCAATAAATGTCAAGAGGTCAGTGGAGTTAAGGTTAACTTGACTGATCAGACCCTACAGAAGTTGCAGTGTAATCTTGGACACTAAAATGTGTCATATTATTCAACTCTAAATATTTTATTTAAGGATCAATGACTTAATTGTCATATTTTTAAGTTCTTTAAGCTTTTTGTTTTTTTTCTAATGTAATGTCAGGTAGGAGCGGGTTTACGTCACAGTTTAATGGATCCGCAGGTTTATCACTTTTTTCAACATCAACTCAAGTCTCCTGCAGTCAGGTGTATGGGAATTAAGAATGCCTTCTGCATGTGTAAATATAGCACCATCATATTCCGTAGCGCTGTACAGTAGGCAAAGTGATTATTGTTCAAATCATTAAGATTTCAGCTGCAGATTAGCAAATTAGCCAAACTAGAAGCACTTGCATTTTAGAGAATAGACCTCTATGACCTTAAATAAACATAGCACAATGGGTATATCTTAAACAGAATGCAAATATTGTTTAACCCAAATTCATTATCAGGTATCTTCTCCGCATACATCTTTCTTGATGTCTTTGGTTCATCCACTGTAAACACTGCTAACTACTAAGTCATAAAACATATCAGCTGGGTTCATTACTTTTAACCATCTTTCCAAATGTGCAGTAAAATAAAGGCAGATGTCATTTTAAAATCTTATTATTACCAAGGGCCAACTCCTTCAGCAACACCTGCTTAGCGACAATCTGCCTGTGTATAAGACCCTTTTTATATAGATGACAGTTTAAGGTGCCTGTTCCTTTGTTACAAAGATCTCTCCTGTCTATCTAAGGTGGCAGGCGAGCTCTCCCTTTCACCCACTGATATCACGCCGGGGGTCGCAGGTTCACCTGTGATATTTGCTTGACAGCTTCGCCACACACATCAGACTCTGCCAAATGCTCCACCATTAATTTATGATTTAAAGTAATTAACTTTTGCTGATTAAAGTAATTATTTCAAGTGCATTGCACTCAAGCCCAAATGATGCACACAGCCCCCTCTCCAGTTTGAGCTAGCAGCATGCCAAGTGCTTAAAAGCTGCACCAGGGAGCTCGCAGTGGCTTCTGCCAGTCTAACAGATCTGCCATGTTTATGGCTGACGAGTACTAACTGCTCATTTTAATGCGGAATGCTGGCAGAACATTGACACAGTGTGAAACCTTATCCAGTAAACAAGACAAGCTTCAAATTGGTGATATCGATGACAGTGAGAACTATTTAAATGACTCTCCCTAGTCTTTCATAGGTATCATGTTTTGCTTGTAATATATTCTGTACCTTTTTGACCAGCTTTACCTGAACCCTGCCTCTAAGAGAATCCTACTCTCTTTGGTGTGTTCAAACCAAACAAAGGCGGTCTGCGTCACATCAAGATTATGCCACATGAATTGATTGCTTGCGTTCCTGAAGAAGCTACACTTGGGTACAATGTAGACATCTCATTACAAAAGGGCCACACCTGCTAAATCTCACGTTACATACCTTTATGTGTATTGCATGCACTGTGAAGGAGTGGCTGATTTGCCATTTCAATGTCTTTCATTGCCAGAAACATAGAAGTTAATATGGCAATGGCTGGTTTGCATTAACTCTGATTATTGCCCTTTCTTTTATTGCACTGTGATTTTTAAAAATAAAAACAATTTATTTTATTTGTATCAATTATGTACAATTGAAACAGTAGCTTGTAACAGACCTCTACTATTCTAATTGTAGATTTTATTAGTTATTAGCCAGGAGAGAATTCCATTTGGGTATTACGACATACAAATGCTGGGTAAGGTGACATAAGATACTTTTTTTATCAAATCACCCAGTTTATGAGTTTCATATATCTCAAATACAAGATTCCCCCCGCTAGAAAAAAATCAATTCAAACATATAAAAGAAGGCAAAGTATATTAAGTCTTATATAAATTATATTACAATCTTAGGGTTCCTCCTAAGTGTCCCTCTTCAGAAGGAAAGCCTTTTTGGGCCCAAACTCCTTAGCTCTCCTTACATAGCGTTTTTGTTTTCTAAGAGTTTAGTATGCACTGTGGTTTTGAATTTGTTATAGGGATTTAAGGCCCTATAACTCACTAAAATATACAGAAGCAGGGTTTTTTTTAAGAAATTGCATACATAAAGTACATTAAGATTTTTCTAAACATTTTACTTGGATAAATAACAAGCAATTATTATAAAGTCACATATAGTTGTTTAGTAAAGCCCAGCTTATAATTACACCACCTAAAATAGGTGTCTTATTTTAGTAACTTTATATATGGATAACGGTATAAAGGGGTTAGTTAGATAAATGGCCTGATCAAGGGCAGCGTCGAAGCCACTCACCTCACTACCACCACTGCCTACCTCTGACGACAACACGCGCTCCGTTTAACACTGGGATATTACATCATAGCCCTAGAACTGGGTAAAGTTACTATGACGGTTTAACTGGACATGCACATACTTTTGTATAGGTGTCAATGAGTCCGTTACAAATAAAATCTATCATTTCCCCAACTGACCATGTTTTTGCAGGAAAATGGCCTAGATACAGTGCTGGTTATACATGAAAAAATACAGGAGGAAGAATTACTAAAAACAATAGTGAGTGCACCTAAAAATGACCAACTAACTTTGAAATGAGTATGCAGAATGAATAATATAAACAACAGATTGGGTAACATATTTTAATCAGTTTTTTTGAATGAATTTGCAATAAGTAAAACAAATCAAAATAAAGGTGACCTTTTTAATCCCTTTTTCACAACACCTATCACTAGTCTTTTGGGTGTTAATGTTAACTACCTAGTCAATTATGATCTTGTAAAAGAAAACAGCTTTCTTTTTTGCTGTTAAAATCCCACACAACAGCTAGTAAAAATATGCTAATTTAATCGTCCTGTTAATCAGAGGAAAATCAAGATAGTAAAGCGGGTGAACTCATTAATATAGAACATGATCCATTGTAAGGAAATTGAACCCACAGGAGTTAAGATGACAACATCGCAACTTCACTACTATTTCCACTGGGCTATTCAGATTTTGCAAACAGGAGATTTATTAAAAATCCTCCCTAGACTGAGATTTAGTAAACAGCGGTACAAGGCATGATCACATGTCAATCCCATGTTGGCTGACATAAAACGTGCTTACTTTCACTGGCTGCCATATAGCTACATCACAGTTATGCTGAGAAAAGGCTCACGGACAGCAAGGTGGGCGCATTCAGACTTTTGCGATAAAGTAAAACAAATCAAAATAAAGGTGACATTTGTAATACATTTTGATCACACCTATCACTACTCTTGTGGGCATTAATGTTAACTACTTAGTCAGTTATTATATTGCCAAAGAAAACAGCTTTCCTTTTGCTGTTAAATTACAAAGCCACAGTGTATGCCCTCCAGGAAATAGGTCTTGACCACAGAGCCACGCCGGGGTGGATGCACAGGGTGCATCGCACCCGGGCGCTCTGAATAGCAGGGGAGCATTAAGCAGGGAGTGCAGGACTAGAGGTGAAGTCTGTGCTGGCTGAGTGCTCCCACATCAGGGCAAAGTCTCTGCACCCACAATCTCCCTCGATGGAATGGGGAAGAGGCTTCACACGTAGTGTGTGCAATGGCTCCAGTACATTTGCGGAAGTACTTCAAGAAATCACAATATTGCAGATGGATTCGTTGAGAAAGACAGGTGCACAACTGCTTCTGTTTGTCAACAAAGCAGTCTGCATTATTCTGGCTTTTTGGAATACTTCCACAAAAGGGTGGAGCTAAGGTGAGCACCGAGTGGACGACAACTCCCATGTTCCTCCAGTCGGTATAAAGGGTGTGAATGGAGGCCCCACCCTTTTGCTGAAGTGCTTCTGGAGACCTGGACAACAGAGGTGATACCGGAGAGAAGCAGACAAACATACAGAATAAAGAAGAGGCACGAGAAGTGGATATAGAGGCAAAGGTGAGAATTGTTCACCTTATTTGCATGCGCCTACCCAGAATCCCTTGTGGTTGTGGCAGCACCATGAGATTTCTGAGGGAAAAATCAAGCCTTCTGGCTTGTCTGGTGTCTGTAGATGAGTGTTTAATAATGCTTCTACTATCCCCTAAATTTTAACGGAAGGGTTTTCCATCACCTTTACCCACCATAACTTATGTAACGGTATGTTAAACAAGAACATATTATTTTCCTTAATGTTTTGTAAAACGGGTCTGTAATTTTAGATTTATAATGTAGTAATTTCAATTATATACAGATCGATATAGATCATACAATTTTGTATGCCGATTATATTTCAATGTTCTGGATAAACAGATTTTCTCTATATCTGATCAACTTTTAAAATCGTTAAAAACTAGTTTGAAAACAATGGTGAGACAGACAGCTGACAAACAAGTTTCAGCAGCTGCTAAGTTAATATTAACAGCTTCATTCAAAGAATGCTTAGGATCTATATCAAATGAAAATTGTACAGTAAGTAAATTTAACTAAAACCAGATGAAAATTTGAAACACATCTTAGTACTTCTGAATAGAAAATGTATAATAAAATGTGTATGATGAACAAATTTAAACAAGTCATGGATAACTCACCAATCATATTTTCACTTGATCAGTGCCGTTTAATTAATTAATCAATTCATTGTTATGGATTTTTTATTATTTGGGAAAAAACCCCCAAACGTAATTATAATTAAAACAGTGGTTAATCGAAGCATTCATTATGTCATCTTCGTATCCATTAGAGCCTTTATATTTCTTAAACAGTCCCATTAAGTTAAATTAAGAAAATTATTTCTTTGTAAGAGGGTTTCAAAATTTCCTTGTGAAGAAATTTCCTGGCCTAACATAACGAATTAGCCCATTTTCACTGTGGCTGTGGCCTCCAGTCTACAAAAGACGTATTAAAAGCAATTTGTAGTCAACGTGCAGGTCTGTTTCCTCTAAAATATTATCAATGAGCTTGTCAACCCAAGATTTAACCTTCCTTGTTCATTTCATCTGCTCTCCTTTCAGATGTCTCTCCTCGTACCCATAACCCCAAAAGACTAGCAACAGGATGTCATACACCTGTTTTGCTTAAGGCTGGGACTTGGAGCCCTGCGCGATATTGTGTACGCATTGGCTGGCTTGCTGCTTTGCTCAACGTATATGTCAGAATGTCAGATGATAGTTGTTGTATCTGCAGCTGTTGCATAAGAACAGTGCCAGGGGCACAACTTTCCTGCAGTGAGGTTTAATTTGGTCTGTCCTCCCTCAAGAGCTTCCTCACATCACCTTGCTGATTCCGCTGTAGCCGGTTAAGACGTATGACCATGTTCATCTCAGACAACCTTCACAGGAGGAGGGGAGGGGGTGCTAGGTAAATGGAGAAATGGTAGAATAATAGTCTGGATGATGCATGTAGATGAGATGAAGTACAAAAGAGAAGTAGTGGACAAAGACGCAGAATGTCCTTTTCTACACAATAAACACCAGTGGCAGAAACGATGGCAAACACAAGGGTATTTGTGTTTAAGTCGGTTTATATTATATTTAGGTAATGTTTATGGACAGCTGCTTGAAAACTGAATAAGCTATAACCTGCCAAAATATTCATGAGTGATTTGACTAGGGTTCTTGACTAGTTACAGAATTAAGTTGACAATGAAAACAGCTGTAGAATAAGACTGCAACCGGATCGCCAAAGGCAAAAAAAAATTCCTGTCAAATTTCTTAAAGAAACAAAGTGGCACAACGGTGAAAACATGTTTGTACAGGACACATCGGGCTACTGCTATGAATAGACACTTGTCCTCCTTGCATATATTGTGAGCCTAACACATTTGGTTTTCTATAAAGATGTTTTGTGCTGAATAAAGCCTAGTGCAGGACACACACCATGACATGATGTTTGCAAGATAGTGGTTCATTTAATAATGTGTATACATTAATTATATGCCATGAATGGGTCTTTTCAACCCAATGTGAACTTTATTGAAATGTGTTGACATGCATTTAATTTATTTCTAAAAGAACCAGAAAGCAGCATTAACTGTATTCAAACAGTTGCGCTGTGAAATAATAATTTTATTTTGTGAATAGTTGAATGTTCAGGATAGCTAACATCCAGTAGTACCATGGCCACCATTTATTCTCGGTTTTCTATACCACCTCAGTATATAGGTCTTTACACTCATAAGTCCACAGATGTAGCGTATACCACCAATCCATGTAAAACTCAGAATTTCTCCATGAATTACCATTCTCAAGTAAAGACTCATACACACTATTGGTGGAGAATTGTCCACGTCTTTATCAACCCTGTATCCAATTAACAATAACAGAATTAGGCAAGGGGACATGTATTATTAACCCCTTCTGTGGGATGCTGTACTGGCTCCATAACCTTGAAAGTGCACTGTACGTCAGGCTTTAAAACAAAAGCAGGAGACGGGGACATGTAAGAGAAGGGAAGGGCAGAAGAGGAAACCAAAGCTGAGGCTACCTGCTGAGATAGCTGAGGCTATCAGAAAGGAGGAGCATCAAGCAAGAAGACAATCTTTACCTAGGTACTTCCCAAGCCTTTTTCCTTAGGCCCCACTTGGTAGGGAAAAGGGAGGGTGGCTTTACCTAAGCTTACTGTAAGTAGTAATTAGCTCGTAGGCCAGCTAGCCAGAGAGCAGGTAAGTTAAAAGCCCCCACCACACCTAGAATTTATTAGCCTACCTGAAGTAGTGTCAGCAGTCCCTGGAGCAAATCTAGAGGCTTACCACAAATGTTGACAATATCATTTTCCACATTAATACAAATCATAAGCAAAACAAATGTTATTTTTTGTACATTTTTATGCAAACTCAATCTGTATTAAATGGCCGCACCTGTCCACATGGAATACATATTTAGCCATATTTAGCGTTCACCTTAAATGAAAGCATGTATTATAATGCTTTCCTTCAGTTTAAGGAATTGCGGACACCAGTACGATGGTGGCCTGTTTCTTTAAAAAAAAAAAAACTGTATTGTTTTTCATTTTCTTGAAGCTATATATGAAATGTTATTAGGCTGTACATCAATTTTTATGATAAATAACACAAATGGGTCTCATGTGACTTAAGTTAAGAATTTTATTGGTCGTTATCCTGAACTGCGTAGTGTCTTATAGCTTTCTGGTATGCATAGAGTTAAATGGAATGTTTGCATATTGTCATATTTAGGTCTCCACTTAAAGCGTTGAATTTGTGGAATGGATGTCTGCTGGTGCATTGATTGGATAGACCCTAATTCTATGAACAGACAGAAGGATCTTCATTTTAATGATTGTGCAGATGGGACTCTGAGTTGCCGCAGCAGTAATTTCGGTGGTAATTAGGAAAACTGAGAAAATGCAGATGCACATAGGATTTTGATTGGAACTGGCATAGAAGAGAATGCTTTTCTATAAGACGAGATGGTTGAGAAAGGGCAAATTATTCCTGATAATTTATATTGATTATTTTATTAATATGCCATACATTGGCAAATATAATGTGTTCATGATTACATTATCAATGAAATAAATATATATATTGGTTTAATTTTTGTTAACTCTGTATCATGTATTACGCCAGCATAGCAACATTTAGTTAAGGAGTTGATGGAGCAGCTGGTGCCAGTTTTAAAACCAAAGCCGCTGGATGTAAGAAAGTACTCTGTATGCCTGCCCCCCCCCCTTTTGAATTGAATAAAATACTTATATGGGTTATTTTACACTCTGATGATAAACTGTGATATTCAATTTTCAAGTAGTCTATTTTTTTTTTCTTTATAGAACAGCCAAGTACACTTCTTGCTGACCCTGCTTCATGGTAGGCACCCTCTCTGGAACTGTTTGATTTAGACAATTGCCATTTGTTTGCATGAGTTGGAGGAAACTAAGTTACAAAATAGAAGTGTGAGGCTCTTTATACTAGTTGTGTGACATGTGCCTGCCTGGAAACTCTTAATATTTTATCTGAATCTCTGGATTTTAACACTAATTTCCGCTTTTCAGATTCTCATGGTCACACAGTCTGGATATGATTATTCCATTTTCTGCTCTGATATAATGATATTTGAGCATCCAATATTCTTGATGGCATGTAACAGTATAAACCTATTCTTGAATACAGGTGACCTAACTCATGACAAGTCAGGGATTTCCTAAGGTCCATTAGTAGAATTATTCTGCTTCTTTTTTAAAGTTCTCAGATATAAAATATGTGCCTGGTGGGGTCAAATATGGCAAAAAAACTGAGCAGGACTGGTATTCCTCTTGAAATAAATAAAGAGATTGGAAAAAAATGAGTGTTAGAGAAAAAAACAAAGTTTGTGGCAGAAGAAGGAAAATAAAACAGCCGATCTTAACTGGTATCTGGAGGTCAGATATAGAATGTGAATGATAAGACACATCAGATGCTCATTGAATACTCACATTCTACTTTTTTGGTAGCTTTATTTTTATTATTATTTATTGTTTTATATAGCGCCATCAAATTCTGTAGCGCTGTTTGTAGACTATTCTTAATTACTTGTTGTTTATGCCTGTTCCTACTACTACTACTACTACTACAGAAGCATCACTGAGATGCCTAGGCATGGCTGCACCAGGCACAAAGTCTAGTAAATGTCGGATGCCACAGGCACAAATCCAAACGCTTGGTGGTAAAACAACATAGAAAAACTTGCTGTCAGACAGTTCTGGGATCATGGCAGACAGCACAGGTTCGCAAAGTGTGGAGGAAAACCAACTATATAATACCAGGATTAAGCACCTAAGTCTCAGTGTAGGTAAGGGGTGTCAAGCTAAACCTTATACTGAAATGTGGCACCAAACACACAAGTCTGGGTCTTGATACACTTGGGTCATCAGAGATGGTGTTATTTCTTGTGACGACTCATTATGTCTCGATGCTAGATATATCCTGTGTAACAATGTGGTGCATCTTCTTTTATTTGTCCATATTTGTCACTTGTTCATGCATAAGGCACTCCTTCATTGCTGTATTGAGTTATCCAATTAAATATGCATTTCATTTGAACAACCATAATTTGGTATTTACTTCTACTTGATAAGTAGTGCAGAGAGATATAACATACATGATTTGTAATGAATTCACTGGTGAATTGATCCAGTGCAAGCTCTCTCTTCAAGCTGCTTTGGCACAAGGAATGTAACACAGGAGTAAATGAAAAACGCTAATGGCACCTTTGTGGTCTTTAGTTGCCAATACTGTAATGGGATCATCAAGAGAAAGACTTTTGTCTATTAGTGTATAGGGAAACCAGAATACATATAATTACAAATTTCAGCACTTGTTTGATCACATTTATCATCTATGTGTTTAAATTACTTTGTTAAACGCTTAACTTAGCCAAAACAGAACTTTAACAGAGGAACAGAATATACTTAATAGAAATATCTGTACTGTGTAATCTCTCATGTTGACCAAGGCAAAGATGTTGGATCAGGAGATAATTTACATCCAAACATGCTTTTAAAAGACATAGAAAGATCATTGAGGGTTTTGCATGAACCCTAGTACACAAAATCAGGGATAGGCACAGACATGGTTCGTGGAGGACATTTTTAAAATTACTGGACACTATCATTTTTAATAATGCTAAAAATAGTTCCATTAGGTTCAAATGTTTTAAAATGAATCATTCTATTCCCTTCAGACCTAAAAAAGAAACAATGGGTAGGTTGTAAAAATACACACATATACACTTGCCTGCCCATACACATACCTGCCCTTACACACACAGACACACTTACCCAGACATACAAACACCTTTAAAGCACACACACTATGTCTTCCCTTTCCCTCTATTTGGTTCCTTTTCCACTATCTTTTCCATTTCATCACATCTCATCCATTTCCCCCCATTTCTTTCATTTCTTCCTGGGTTCAATTCAATGTTTTTAAAATCCAGACTAATAAACAATTAAGCAGAAGTAGAACAAACAAAGATGTAAACCATACACTAGTAAGCTATCCAGCTCCTGGGGTGCAAAGGTATGTAACATGCGCTAACTGCTCAACTATGTGTGGAAGTATCAATTTAAAATCAAAGCAAGCAAGATCAACATCTGGGCAGCTGAAGGCAAAGTGAATCAAAAATTAGGGTCAATGAAGCTACACTAGATGTCAAAATGTGTCGAGATCCCCTTAATACAAATGCAAACCGCTAAAAGACAAATACCACTTTTACATAGAAATATGTTTTCATCTTATGAGTAAGCGCCAGTCAGGCGCTAAGTGTGTTAAGCCTCTTAGTCTCTGTGTGTACTAGCACTGCTCATATCAATAAAGATAGCTACCCGCATCGGACCCTCATGTGCGAGATCTTGTTTTGCATTTTAAATATATTTTCACCCGTTATCATTTTTCTGGGATGTTTGCCAACAAGTTGCTACAATGTATCCTAATAAGGCACAAGAAGGCTTGTCAATGCTTCATGCTGGACTTCTGTTCCAATAAATAGTAGTTTTTTATTTAGTTAAGGATCCTCAACGTGTGCATACACAATAGGAGGACCGTAGGCTGATGCAACATGATGCCATTGCATTTTATTTGGTTGTGGAAATTTCTGGTTATTTGTTCCTGGCCTGTTGTTCCCTCGAGGGCCTGGAATGGTTTCCTGGACTTCCATCATGACAATTTTACCTACTTATGTTTTTACCTCTGCCCTACCTAGACCTTGTATGTCAATACATTATATTTGAGTCCAGTCTGATTTAGACCCAGAAGCCCCCTAAGACCAGTCTGTTCCAACCTGTCTATCCCCTTCCAGTCCGGGAACTTGCCCCAGATTGGTTGAAGTGTCCTTTGGAACAGTCCCTGAAGGTAAAAAGAGTGTTTGAGCATATATACACCTTGGGACTACACAAGAAAATTGTAAATCTAGTATATTTAAGAACTCTCTAAAAACACCTTATAGTGGAGGGAATGGGTATAATTTACGTATGTATTTATTGTTTATTCTAACTTCTCAAAAATATTGGACTGTAAAATTTATCACTGTTTTCATTGAAGTAATTTATTATTTTGAAATGTAAAGCAGAGAATATATATGACATGCCTCGAATACAACATTTATATAAATATAAATGCATATTTTTGTTTAATATGCACACACAAAGCTATCTTGCATTCTGCTTGATAAATTCTCACAAGCCTTGATATATCAATAAAACATCATAAAAGTCTGGATTTTGAATTTAAATTACAAATATGCATCACTGCACTAAAACATAATAAGAGCATAATCAATTAAGAATCTGTAAACCAAAACAATAACCTCCATCTTTATGCTTTCTAACTAATTTAAAAGCTATTATTGTATGCATACTCCTTGATATGCATGTTTGATACATTTTTTTCTACTGTTAATGACTGAAAATGAACATATTCCAAATCAGCCTTGTATAATGCAGTTCTACATTTTCTCATTCTACTAAATTACTTCTGACAGCATTATAATTCATACTAGACAAGTTAGCCTGAGCAGGTGGTCATAATTTTCAAGAAACAACGTGATTTCATATTATGCCTACAGGATTTTTGAAATAATGGTTAATTCAACCTCCACAATCACACAGGGATATATCCAAAAACCAAAAGTTTTCTTTAAAACTATAAGTTTGCAAACTTGTGCATGCAATGTTTTGGAGATATAAGAATCCTCCTAATTTTTTTTTTGTTTTAAATTATTAGAGCAGGGGATAATGCAACAACCAAAATAACTATTTTCAAAATCAAATCAGCGCACAGGTTTAACGTATTTTTTGTGTCTTTATGATGTTTTCCTTATTAATATACTTGTGTGTGTACAGTATACATGTGTGTATGTGTGAAATCTAGAAACTTTTATGTGTATACCATGGGGCCAGCCATCTTTATTTTCTTCTCTTGGGATCTACAGGATTATTCTTTCCTATTAAGCGATATTAAGTGATCTTGAGACCATTGATGCCTTGCTATTTGTTGCTTAGGCAGCCTTTGTAAGAGTGTGGTAAAGAGAATGGAAATTACTTTAAAAAACTTTTAAACTTTGTTTAGTATATTCTTTTCACACAGTGGTTTCTTTTTATATTATAAAATCTGATTTTGTTTACTGGATTTTCCACATCCCTTGATTTTATAGGAATTGCATCGAAAATATGTTTTAATGATCCCTTGTCTGGTTTTGTATGTGATCATTTATTTCTCAGACACCCTCTCAATACTGCATGGTATGTTTCCCAATTATTCCCTGGATTTGCTTCTTGTGCCTTATTAATTTCAATTTTTTTTATTTCTTCCGATATTAATTTTCTTTCCCCTGAAGCCTTAACAAAGATTCATTTAATCTCCAATTTATAAAAGGAGGCTTATAACACAAACCCTCCAAGTCTAGTAATATTGCTCTATGATCTGCCATATATACATAGAACTATGTTGGTAAGAGCAACCCCATATATCAAATTTGAATCAACTGAAAAAATAGTCTGTTCTTCACTATGTGCCATGGGAATTTCAATATAATATAAAAATCCTTGATTCCTGGATGGGTTTCCTTGCAAATATATACCAGATTTAAATCTGCAAAAGCAATTGCACACATCCGTAATGGACATGTTTAAATGTCACCAATATTTTGGTTGGCTCCACTTCTAATGTATATAATAGTTCAAATTCAATTTGACTTTCTACACCTAAAGAGGCCCTACTAAGAGACGAAAAAGGTGTTATTTAAAATATGTGTACATCACCATATACTTTCTATTATCTTTATACTGCTGGTGCCAACTTCCGCGGCAGAAGATGCATAGTCCTATTTTTTGATGTAGCCAGTTATTCTGCACTTGTATTTTGTAACAATTATTTACAACTTACAAACATTAGTTAAAATATAACTTAAAGCGCAATGGCACTTGTTATTAACATTCTACTTCAATTATTAGGGTTTTTTGACAGTAAAATTCTAGTCTTTTATTTAGGCTGAAATTATAGATGCAACACCGGGCATTTGCCGGAGTGCCAGATGGCCAGTCGTGGTCTGCCTGGGAACTCTTCAGGCTTCTCTTACTTTTATTACTTAGAGGGGGGAAAAAATCATATCTTGTTAACTTTTATAATGCATTTTATGCTCATTTACTATGCACAAAAATGCAGGATACAAGAGTTGTTTTTCTTTTATAAACAAATCTAGGACCTTTTATACTTTTCAATGTGTAATCGTATCTCCAAACATAAATATCTTTTTTCAGCAGGTTGTTGAACTCCACGCCTCGAGGGATTCAACTAGTCTAAGATTTTAGCTATATAAAAAAAATTTCAAACAAAAATATACAAAGCTCCAGCTCTGTTTGCTGTACTTATGATAAAGTTTATCTTCTTTAAATACACAGACTCTGAGCAACCACAAAGAAAGTAACCTGAGTATTTTCTTTCTATAACAAAATCCTCTCCACGTCCTTGCAATGTGTGGCCAAATGGCAAGCTGTTGCTGAATGGTAAAGTCTATGATTCTTGGAAAATAATGGGACACAAGAAAATAACCATACATATAAATTGTGGTCCCTACCACAAAATATCGTGGACATTGCTATTGTAAATCACAAGTAAATGGGATCCCTTCTGCCAATGCAAGTTAATATATGCCAAGTACAATTTTTGTTGAGCCTTTTGCATATTATATGAAATGTGTTTCTTTCAAAAGATGGAATGCAGCTTGATTCATAAAAATCTCATAATGGAATTAAATTTGATTGCTCACAGCTCTGACTTCATTAATAATTTCGCTGATTGACAGTTTTTAAAATCCAAGAAGCAGATAATAATGAGCTCATGAGTACAATGAAACAGGAAAATCCATCATATTGAAATGTAAGATTGTTATGAATTTTGAAATAAGACTTAGTAACAGTCTTTTGTATATTTACAGTAATGATTATTATTCTCATTAGATTTCCTTTTAATCCAGTACTTCAACTTCATAAAAACAAGAGGTTTAAAACTCAACCACTAATCCAGTAAGATTACATTTAAGACTCTCTCAAAATATTAGAACAGTTCTGGCAGGGCTGGATGGTGGGGCACCCCTGACACTTTTCCTATGCTCATGTAGCATGATGCTGGGCATATCCAGCTGGATCGGTAGTTTGCGTGAGTGAGTGAGTGAGTGAGTGAGTAAGTGCCAGTTGGCCAGTCCAGGCATGAGTTATAGTTATCTCTGTCAGGGCTGTCTAGCTAATTGCTGAGAGGAGAAGTGTTCCTACAGTTGTCAATGAATAATCCAAGTCCTGGAACCCACTCCCTTTGATTTGTCCATGTTTGTTGCATATTCTACCAGTGACATCATACAGATGAGAGAAAAGCACTTTCCATAAACGTTTAGAAAACTGGCTTAAGTTAAGGAGGCCAAATGGTGGTAGAAAGACGTTGAAGATCTCATAGCTGTACAGTTTTGCATGTTTAGGGATGTTTTGGGAGTTGATTACTTTACCTATGCTTAAGACTGATATTGCCAAAGAATTAACTCAAGAGGGCATTATATACATGGACAGAGGGCAACATTGGTGGCTAACCCTGCCAAGCATACACGCCACTTTAGACACTAAGAAGTTCAGTGTCAAGGTGTTGAGAGTTTTATAAAGTCCATCAAGCCTTGATGAGATCCTTGCCATTGAAAACAAGTACATTTTGCTTGGGGCAAATTGTAGTGGCATAAATATGCTTGGATATGCCCATAGCCCAAATTCACTTAATGTTGTATACTCTAATTACAACTGATTATTAAAAAAAATAATTATTAAAATTAAAAATAAATTGCAAATATATATATATATATATATATATATATATAATGTAGATGGGGCAAAGGTGGCCACAAGTGGATCAAACAGCAAATTGTGTATTTTTGTGAATCAATTGATGGTTGAGTTGTTTTTGTGGATCAACGAGCGGTTCAGTTATTTTTATAGACCTGTTAGTAAGAATGAAGTAGACCCCTGTGTACACATGAGGACATCTTAAAAACATACACTTTCCCATGGTGGTGATCTCCTGAATTGAATGTGGGAGCTAATTCACTTCATCATCAGATGCCTAAAGCCATTAATGCACTGTATTGAAATGCGATCATGTTGAAATAAGAATCTGAGCACAACATTAAAACATTAACCCTTTCTCTCGGTTGTCAGCAATGTAACTGTATAATGCAACGGTATTGAATGGGGTACATTAAACAGATGGCAATAGCAAAAACCTGTGATAAAAAAAAAGGAAATAAGGGATTCTAAGCAGCTCAGAGTTGCTTTTTCAGATATATATTTTATGGATAGCTAGAAAAATCCACAATTTCTCTCAAGTCTCTTATTTCAGGAGTTTATGCATTGAAGAATAGTCAGAGTGAAATATAGACTATTGCATTCAGGAAATGGAGAGATTTACTTATTTCCAACAATGTTAAACTATTACAGGGCTGTAATTGGGAAATATTAGCTTACCTAACTAGGCAGTCCTCAGGCATTTCCTTTAGGTTTTTCATTGAAAAAAAGCAAAGAATGTTGCATTTAATAGCGACTATAGTAGACTCTATGAAATGAGGACATTTGTAATACTTAGTGCCTTCTTTTTTTCACTTTACAATGGAAACTTGCATCGTAAAGTCAAAATTACCCAGTGAAGTCAACTGTTCATGCAATATTGTTTATTTTAAATTATTGATATTAAATTTGGATTTAAAGGGAAACTTGATAGGAAAAAAAATCATAAAAAATAAGGGATTATTACATTTTAGCATTTTGCATTTAATGTTTAGTCATACTCGGGTAAGGAGACATAAGTACAGAAAAAAATATGTTTATAGTCAATTAATCATATTTATAGAATAATTCAAGCTCTTCCTGCAGCAAAATTGCACTGAGGTTGGCTAATCATAATTTATAAATCAAAGCACCCCAAGTTTGTTGGGTCCTATCGAATTATAGGTTACATTGCTTACCAAGGAGCTGAATCTGAATTTTAACCCACTAAGACTCTCTTGCAATTTAAAGCCCTCTCTGGACTCCATTAATGATTAGTAACAATTTAGTAACAATTAATACTGTGCAGTCTCCTTATTTGCTTTTATTTTTCACCCTCATTAGGCACAATGAAGCTCTTACTTTATGACTTATCTATTTTCCTTATAGTCTTATCATCAGTATAATTGAGAGACTGTATAGTATGATATGTTAATTACTTGTGATGGACTTCTGTCTTAAACGATCCCTAGCAGAATTTATCAATGGGCATCGCTTACTAAGTATCTCAGCACACCATTTATTTTAAAGGATGAAAAATGTTAGAACAAGAGGTCATAATCTAAAACTAGATGGTCAGAGATGTAATGCGTGGAAGTTGTACAGATAAGGGGAAATGGTAAAGTTTGATCCAGTAAAGGAAATAAAACATGCATAGGATAGCCATATTGCTATCCTGAATCGAGGTCTGATTATGGTTTCAGTCTTTACAGCAAAGGGGACTAGATGGGCCAAATGGTTCTTCATCTGCCTCTAAATTCTACAAGTACTGCAGCAACCTGGCAATGTGTTTGCTTAAATCAAATTGGGTAACAAAATATACACTGTACTCTGTAAAAATGCCTGCAACAAATTTGAAACTAATCTCACATCTACGCACAGGTGTGAGACCCTGTAGGGGTCAACTAAAGACCAGAGAAAATAACCAGACTGACATCGTTTAGTTTTATTAACTCATCCATAATTAGCCCATAGCTTAGCCGGTGCCATATGGGCTAATGTAGCAGTGAAAATGACCCCCCATGTAGATGCCAGTCTGTCACAGTGGAGGAAGATTAGAATAAAACCAACACTGTATCCTTAATATTTACACTTAGTGCTAATCCAGAAAGCTCACGTGGCTACAGTGCAAATATGCCACAGGATGGGTTAGTCTATAACGTATGGAAAACAAGCTGAAAAAATATACTTCATGCCAATAAATAGCAATAATCTTTTACATATTTTAATAATATTTACTTTGTCTCATCGCTTTTTGGTTTTCAGGTTTCAATCAAAAATGATTGTAGCTGTGTAAACAGGAGTTATGATTTCTTTGCTCACAGTGACCATTGATGTGGCGCTGAGGTTTTTAATGTTCCAATGCTTTTGGATGCCAAATGACATGTTGTTTAATAATAAGCAGCATACAGAGCACTTTTCAAAATGCCACCGGTTTGAGCATCTGCTGTTATTAGGTAAAATGGTCAGAAGCTGTACGGCGCTTTCATTCTGCTTCTCACATCGCTTGCAGAGCAAGGAAAATATGCATTTTGTGTATGGATCTAATGTTTGTGGGCTGATGTTCCAGTTGCTTTAGTTATTTCTTCTTTTTATTACAGACATAATAAGGAAATCAGTTTATGGCATTTAAAATATCCTCTATAAAAAGTTATAGGAAGTATTTGTTGGTTTAGGTAAAAGAAAAGGAAATCCATAGAAGCTGGTTAAGGGTCACCTTTCTGTAATAACTCATATAGTTATCATCTTCTTTTTGTCAAGTCTTAAGACTTGACTAAGTATTCCACCCTCTTAGGAATCTTGAGAAGTTCCTGTATTTAAAAGAAATATATTATAGAATTAATGGAAAATATAGAATTAATCATTCAGCTAAGCAAATTTTCAGCCCTTGAGTACCAAAAGTAGAAATAGGTACTTTTGCCATCCATGTCAACTAAGGTCATCATATCAAACATTTTCCAAGGCATGTTGCTGACAAACACATTTAAAGTATTACGCTGCAGTATGTAGAACCAGCCCTGTCCCTTCCATGGCTCCACCTCCTGTTCTTCACTTAGTTTCCCTAGTCTGTCTTATGATAGGGATGTGTGGAAGAGGCCATGTGCTCACCCTAACATCAGCTCTCAAATTGTTCCACAGAGACCAACTTTTGAATGTTTGGGTTTGCTGCACCTAGCCTGATTTGGGACTTTAGTTGCTTATAAAGTGTCATAGAGAAGTGTGAACCCTTCATTATCATATTCTCATGACTATTATAATAAGACTGGTTGTGTTGCAGATAATGCATTGTCTCCTGGACTATGAGTATGCACAATATGCATTCAGGTGTATTAAAGGGACAATCCAACCATCATATATCCTTTAATGCAAATTTTGTGGATTCTGCAGGAGATGTGTTGAGTCAAAATCCCTGCACCTGATATACTCACCTCCAGGGCAAACTTGGGTACCTAGCTCGACAGACCACTCATAGTGAATAGATCTAATTCTGTTGCCGCACATCTACTGAAGCTAAAATTCTCAAGTTCAAAGACGCTAATCCATAGTAAAAGTAATGGTATTACAGATGGAGAGGTTCTCTTAGAACTCTTTAAGGTTATGGTGGTTACTATTTAGCATGATCCTCAATTTTCCCTAAATATCTAAATATTTATATATATATTTCTGAATCTAAACAAAGTGGTTGGAGGACCATATTTACTCATTGCGCTCCTCTAACCCTTACCTTGATGGCTAAGAATAATAGGCGTTACCTCCTAATGATAGATCGAAAGCCCTATTAAGCCCACCCCTGCTGTGAAGGTAGTATCCTGAAAAAAGTGATCATGTGATACTAATTAAATGAGAAGTTTCTTCATGTGTCCTCCTGAGAGAGGCTTATGACGCTACAGACATATGTCAGATACACTGTTGTGTATTTATTCAAGTTACTTTTAAAAAAATAAAAAAACAAACCCCAAGGCATATTTCATTATCCAACAAATTACACCCTGTCATTCATGGCTACTTCAAAATGCCTATGAATAAAATTGCTTCTGAGGAGATTTTGATGCCCCCCACCCAATCACAATTTTATTTTTATTTGGTAGTGCAATTTTACAAGCCCTAGAGGCACAATGATTTTCTCCCCCCACATAACAAACTCTGATTTAGACAAAAATCAATCATTTAGGTGATCATAGCGCAACCACAAATATGTTACTTTTATATATATATATATATTTTTTTTTTCTGCATTTATTGAAACTACAAAAACATAATATTTAAATAAGTTTGAGAAATAAGTTAAAAGAGACTCGTTCCATCTCACCTCCAACCGTGTTTAAATTAGAATCAACACACATTTCCCTTTAACAAGTTTCCCTTTAACATATTGCGGAATTCACAAGAATTCCAGTTTTCTTTAATTCTTTGGCACACACTTATGAGATATCCCAACATACAATATCCAGTACCGGTGTATGTTCTTAATCATAAAACACTTATATGAATTGGGAACTTTGTTACTTAGTCACCATCACCTCTGTAAATTCTGCTTGCGTACATCTACAAAATAAAGCACTATATTAACGATGGCCCGGGCCTTACTATAAGCAAGACCTAAACAAATATTTACCTAAATAACTTTACTCTGAAAAAGCAAAATCTGCTCGGGCTAAAGAGACCTTCAGTGTTCACTGAATTTAATTTACCCAAACAAAGGTGTTTTGGGACGTAGTAGTGATAATTACTGTAATTGAGCAATACATCATACAAGGTGCAGTGCTATGTTTGGTTTATAAAACATGCAAATAGATCCCACAGCACGGAACAAATAACCTCGAATGATTATATACCCCCTACTGCTCAGAATTAGATTGCAAAATCCCTGGTGACGTTCGTGGCCTCAGAGTCCTCGGGTGATGGACTTTTCCGATTTCTGTTTGGATTCCCTGGCATAATGCACCAGCATAATTTAAGAAGCCAATTTAGGTACTGCTTTTCATATCAACTATTATGTGCAAGTAGTTCAACAGACTATAATTTGGCTAAACTATTAAAAAACGTATTGTCATCTATTTCAGCCTTGTTTGAATAGTTCAAATAAATAGTCCAAACATTATAGTTCCTCAACTGTTCATTTTATTCATTTCTTAGCCTGGATTTTGGCAAATATGAAGCCGAGTTTTGCTTGAGATTAGATGGATGTATTCATCTGCCTAAGGTAGACACTATATCAAATTTGCAATTATCAGGCTAGTTAAAATATTTCATTTTATAACCCATGGATAAAAAGTCAGATTATATTACCAGTTTTACTATTCATTATACAAGGGTGAACACAGTCACTTGCCATGGTTGGTTGGTATGGTTGGCATAATTAAGCTTGTGAATAAAGCGTTGTGTCTTTTTATATTGCATATATATTCCAAATATCTCAGTTTGGCCTTGGCCATGCTGTGAGTCTAAAATCTATTTCCCCCCGAGGAAAAAACTCTCCTTTCCATCATGTCTAATGTGACTTAATAAAGAGCTGCTCAAACAGTAGCACCACTTGCTGTTAGAGAGAAGGAGGTCAAATGTTTTAAAGATTTTTTATATCATAGCTGGTACCTATTGCCACTAGGATGCCTTAATTTTCCCGATCCCATAGGTGGGAGCTCTCTGGTCGAAGCCCTGTCTTTAGGTCAGTTTAATCTTTCTCCGAGCAGGGGAGCAGACTTTGGTCACTCTTAATCCCTGACCACTGTCTGTCTGGAGCTGACCTCTAAACATGTCTAGAGATGCCCGCTTAGAAGACCACTCTCCCAGAAGAGAGAGAGAGAGAGCTCTGAGAATTCTCAGGTATGCTGATCCCCTCCAGAAACCCAATGATACTTTGTGACAAGGAATCTATAGGCTGATTCTGGATGATCAAAGAGAGAACCAGGGCACTTACAAAGACTATTTACTATTTCACCTTTTATATTCATTACTTAGACGATTTGGCTTTTTGCACCTCCTGCTTATTTATTTTATTAAAGTAAAGTGTGCTGGTTTCACCTGTGACAAGTATTATTCAGCCATCTTTAATGAATTTATGAGAAGATCCCTCATTTAAGCCATGTGCCTAATTGCAGTATGGAAACATCATGATTTGTATAATGCTAGAGATTATCCCAGTCTGAGACTTCAAAAAAAAAGTTAAATAGTGCAATACAACAACTTAATTACATATTGAGATGCATATACAATATCTGGCAGCAGTATGGCCTTTGGAAACATTGCATGATTGTACACGCATAGTAGAAATTAATCACCATTAGTCTTACACTACAACAGCTGCATGCGTCCTCTATAACAGACTGCACCTGCAAACTGTAGTCCCACTGCTGATATTTTCTGATTACAGTTGCAAATATCTAAATGTAAATATGACAATACATGCTTCTGCCGAAATAATCCGTAGAGTGAATTTATATAACTCAACTTAACATGCCTACGACATATTTGTGTTCCATAGTCCAAGTCTTTTTCAATATCATCGTAATATTTTATTCATAAAGCAATGAGAATTGGTACACGATTAAGATCTGTAAAATATAGGGAGATATAATGCTAACAGGTGTCTAAAAAGAAGAAGACAAACAAAAAAAGTAAGGTCATGATTTCTGCCACCAGAGAGTGGATACATTTTACAAAGGAACAGGGAAGCCACTTTGTTATATTTTGGATTCTAATGGCTCATGGTCATGGTGTTTGTGTTATGCTGGGTTGATAATAAATTACTTGTATAAAGGCTTTCTTCCTCAGACCACAGCCAGTGGCATATTGTTTGAACTGAAATGCATAGTTGGAGTCTCTCATATTTTATTTTTCACTTATCCAACTGCAGTAGTAGTTTTTGGCATCCACTCATCAAGAATGATCGTTTCAGCTACTCTGGAACAACTGCATTGTTCTATGTACGTATATAGGAAGGCAAAAGTTCATCGTCTGAAGAAGTCTAGCAAAAAAGTCTATCTTAGCACCGGAGAATGCCAATAAAGTTGATCTTTTTTGCAATCTTTTTGTCTGCTGCATAATTAAGGAAACAAAAAGGCGTTGGAAACCCGAGTAACAGACACGAAGAAGCAGAAAAATATGCAAAGGAAACAAACATGGTAAATGGTGATCAGGATAACCTTTCAACTTATTATTGATTGGAAAGCAGTGTATGCAAAATTCAGTTCATCAAAGCCATACCCAGGAACTTCCCAGGGTGGGCTACCCAGAGCTCTATCTCTTCTGGGACAGTGGCTTGGCTATGAGCGGGGCTAGTCATGTGTGGGGTGGGCTGGGTGTACATGGGGCGAGGCTAGCTCCAGGTGGCCTCAAGTTAGTGGAAAGTGGGCATGATCAAACACCCCCTCCCGTGCCCAGAGAAAGAAATGGAAAGTGACCTGGAGAAGCTGAGCTTTTCCCAGAGATTTCAGGTCAAATCTCGAGTTTCCAGGTATGGTCACAGCCTTGCAGTTTAGATTGATTCGTTATGACATTACGCTAATGCGTATTTATAGTGATACTTAACAAGATGCAATTATTAAAATGTGTAGAACTTTATGATGTTGCATGGCTAATGCTTTGAACATTTTTTTCCCAGTGATGATATAATCACAGGCATAATGTCCTTAAAATTGACTAAAACACTCACATTGTTTATACAATCAATGACTATCATATCTAAACAGTAGTGCTCTACTAATGATTGTGTTCTGTGAACCACTTTTAGATTACAAAACTTAAAATGAAGTTTATTCAAGGCTTTCCACTGGGTAACAAAGAAGCAAATATCAAAAATATGGAAATATACTGTCCAGAATGAACTACGGTTTTCCAGATGAGATTACTATAAGTACTTTACAATAAGATGCCTCACTTGAAAGCCCCTCTATATAGCCCATATGTTAGAATGCATTCCAAATACCTCTTTACTACGGTACTAACAAAAAAATCTGGAAATAAAATAACACAATCTATGCTTTTAGCTACGATGCATTAATGAAAATAACAGATCAATAAATAGTTTTGTCAGGTATAGACCTGTCCATTAAAATTACCAAACCTACGTAGAAGTCAGAGAAAAATGTTAACACATTAAAAAAACATACAAAGTTAAGAGACGCTACAGCTGTACTTTAAAACATTAAAAAACTATACCTTTTCTGACTATCAATTTTGGATTAAATTTGCTCTACTGTAGAATTTTAGACACTTAAACATTTTCTTTTAAAGTCCACCAATTCTCAAACACATCATACACTGGTAGTAGAAAGCAAAGACAGTCCTTGACTGTTTTTTTTCTTTGCTTTAAAAAAGTCTTCATGGCTTTTTTTTTTTTACCTAAACAGCTGTGTTTCATATTTTATGTATGATGATTTTTGTAGCCCCATCTGCTGTCTATTTCTGGAAGTGATTAGAAAAAGAAATGAAAAATTTAAACGTAAGACTGTTCCTAAGTCGCACGCCTCGACGTTTAATGTAACCTTTGTTGATGCTGAAATTTAGTTTTAAATGGAGGATATTAAGAAATATTCCACAAAGTACTAAATACTAACAGTGAATTCTAATCGTAGCTGCTTTATGTATTTTAAAATGTAATTTTTTGGTTTTTTTTTCATTAAACACGCAAGAGCAAGCTACGGGCTGACTGTTACTGTAGGATGATGGATTGCTTTTGGATAACACCAATGAACTAATTGTAAGGCTTTCCACGGTATAATAAGGTGCACAAATGTTATCTGCAGCGTCAGCAATTCACTAATAAAAACAGTAATTTGTAATGTTGTGGAAAGATTCAATAATGATAAAAATAGGAATGAGAATGTTATATAAAAGTGTAAATTCTTCCATTTCTTGTGTGTGATATGGGACCTTTTCTGTATGTTGGAGACTCCCCAGATGTTAAAAAAAAAATTGACAGACTTAGGTAGCTGCCTGTTCAATTTTAAAGCAACTGGATGAAATATGAACATTGTGACCCTTGTGGCAAAGTTAGCATGGGCAGGTATAATTCTCTTGTCCCTTGCATATATTCTGTATTCCCCCATCTTTTATCTCTAATCATTGAGCATGTTGCTCCAGCCAGTTGGTAAACACGTACTCCCTGTTGCATGAACACAAATGCCAACTTATGGTCTGGCCATTAAGTGGGTCTGAGAAGTAGATGTTGCTTCTTCCAAGAGACTAAACATATACTCAACATGATGTCATAAGTCTCAGTTCTACAGGTTTGGGGACCCAAGGTCTCTTTTAGTAAAGGTTTTAATACACCGTGAACTTCTCTGCAGTTTCTTAAAGTTACATTTAAAATTGTAAAGTTTTAAGAAGTGATTGCTTTAAGCCATGTGACATGAGTTGTAATTAGTCAAAATACTACAGGTAAAACAGACAACCGAGGAAGAAACATTTGAGTTCCTGGTTATATAATATATATTTATAACAAATTAAACTTATTTTCTGACCGTGTGATCTCTAATAATTTATACGATTTTTTATTACTAAAAAAAAGTTTTTAAAAGCAATTAAACATACAATTTACCCCAGAGGTATATGTGATTAATTACATGTAAAAAAGTTTGTAAAATATAGAATTCTTTCAGATTTTGGCAGAATGTAGGCAAATTAATTTGGACACTGCTACTAACCTATAAATTTGCTGTTCCTAGTAATTGTCAAGTTAATCTTACACGATGAAATTTTTTTTAATGTTAATATATTCTTACCGCAAATTTGCCAAGAAGAAGACATAATATGTTTTCTTTATTACTCAAGTGGAAAGCGAATATACATTTTTGGCATACTACCCTTTTAATGTTACTGCCATTTTACAAAACATTTACAGGTGTTATGTTCAGTATTAAGGAATTATCATTAAAAAAAATATTTCCAGATGTTGTAATCACACGTTTTTATAATTATCATGTTACTTAGAAGCATGCATAGAGCTCAAGGTTGACCACCTGATTCATATTTTGAATCATTTTATAGAGAACTTTTCCAAAATTAAAAAAATACGGGAAAGCTCTTTGTACAAAAGTTAGCAGCAGGATTCAATCAGTAGTCAATACTACATCTTGCTAATAAATTAGGCTGGCCAAATTCTGCTTGTGGTCTATTTACTTTGGCCAGAGAAGAGGAAACTGACCCAGAGACCCTAGGAAGCAGGGCTTCAGTAGCCAAGTCGCCACAGGTGCGTTTTTTATGCTTTTTTCCCCCTACATTTCTGGTATTACAAAGCCTGATATGGCTAAAACAAATGACATTATGTTTCAGCATAATTATGCAAAAATAATGTTTTTTTATGTACTGGTCATTCCATGTACATTTCTACATGTCTCAATAACCTTACATGTAGAATTAAAATCATATGAAGCTATTGGAAAAGCGCTGTGGTTAGACTTTATTTATGTATCATACATTACTTAGGTATTACTTTTGAAATACATAGTGCCATAAATATAGTAAAACCCAATTTAATCCAATCTGGTTTAATTGGTTAAATTGTTTTTATTAGAACAGATTATATTAATTATACACTATATTAAATTATTGTCTGTAATTATTGTTTTTACCATATATATTTGTGGAGGTAGGCTAGCGGTAGGGGTAACTGCTAATACATGCGTCATGATTGCTAATTATTCTTTCATTAAATAATTTAATTGTGAAGAGTTCTACTTTATACGTAGCCTTGTTCGTAGATTTAGTCATTTGTTATAAATACTTAAAATTACCCCACAATTCTGAGTTGGCTGAATTCCCGGACTGTTACTATAGCAACAATAAGCAGGATGTGACTAATTAGCTAATTGGATAAAATCAGGTTGACTATGGAAAATTCAGACATCTATGTCAAACGTATACCATAGGCATCCCAGGGTGGAGGATGCAATGAAGACTTCCCGCACAACAACCTAAAAACTATAAAATATAAGAGAAAAAGAAGATGGTTATAGAACCCACAAAGGCAGGCGCATATTTCAGTATACAGAAAAACAACCGTTTGACCCACACCTTTCCTTACATGAATTGCATTATATTTGCTATTTCAACAATATTCCAATATTAATATAACGTTAATGTAAAAGCTGTCAGTAAGGCAAGTAGAGGGCTACGATGTGGTGCTCTACACTAGGGAGCCGCATTGCACTGGAGGCTCAGAGCTCACTAGTCTCTCTCTCGCTATTCCACCACTGTCTGTGCATCCATGCCTTCCATCCAGAAAGACATGCAGTGGTTTGAAGGTACAAATGGTCTACGAGAAAGACCAGTAACAATCTTCAATGACACTTTCCACTACTGCAAATGGGGGAACTTTAATCCGAAATCCAAATGAGCAATAGTTATTATTTTTATATTGTTCAATTGGAAACAATGTTAAGTATGTCACATCTATGGGTTCAGTAAAAATAATATTACTTGTTGTATATTTAGGACTGTTCCAAAATGAACGTACATTTTCTAAATAGCCCTATTATCAATCAGGCCATATTTTGACATTTCAGCTACCTTGGAAGGTCATGAATACATATGTGACACGAGGGCCACCTATGTTTGTTACAATTGATGTTTCATTACACAATTTTTACCAAGGTTAAATGTTCTTTTTCAAAAGTCATCTTATTAAGGAGAGTAGAAGAGAGGATGCTGTGGCCAGTGTTACTCTATTTATATTTATGTACAATCGTCTTTGAACCTCTCACGTCAATATGAGGACATGTCGGCACTTCACAGAGGCGACTGATTCTGACTGTTTTCTTATTTAGAATTTTAACGCTGTGGTATTTTTAACACAATACATCCACAATGCTTGATCAGCGATAAAATATAATGGTTTTATAATGGTTTTATGTCATAAATAAGATTTTTTTCATACACCAGACCTCATTGAGGCCATCAAGGTATTGTACACTTCCAGTGGTTTACCTGGTTGTACAGGGGCCACTTGAAAAGGTTTTTACAAAGAAGCTGGTCATATCATGAAAGCATTTTTTGCACTTTGTTACAAACCAAACAGCTATTTCTTGAACTATTACTAATGCTTGAAAAGTACCAGTAGTGGCAACACCGTTAGTGGTTTCTCCTCAGTCAACTTGTCAGCTTTCATAACTCCCCATCGTAATAGTAGCATAAAAAATGGTTTGCAACCAATTAAAATGTCCACAGATAAATTGTATGTAGCATTACTTAAAATATTTCATATTTATATTGATTTATAACATCCCTTAGTAATCCCAATGATGCTTTACTCATACTAATAGGATTGATATGGGTCACCAGCAGAAAAATATTTTGTAGACATTATGGTAAATAAAGTATAATAAACCAAGTCTATTTATTTGTCGTACTTCAATTTCCTACGAACGTTTTCTTTACACGCATGCGGCGTTGATTAAAAAGAAAAGGTACTCTTTTAGACAAGTGAATTAAGCAATATATTGTATCTGCAACTGGCAGCTTACGTGAAGTTAAAAAAAAAACAGCGGTGAGCTGCCCAACGGAGACCTTCAATCGACAATTATTTCTGTGTATAGCACAAAGAGATAGACAAAGACATATAGCAGAGAGAAAATGAAAATAAGGAGGAACAGAAAGAAGGCGAAGAATGTGTTTTACTTTGCAAATGTCAATCTGATGGGATTTGCCCTTTTTAATATTTGCAAGATTGCTTTATGGTCTTGTTGACCCGCTATTAGTAAAAGCTTAGCTCTCGACGAAGGTAATTAAATTATAAAATCACAGCAGAGATCTTTAAACCTCTCATAAAGCAAAAATTAAAAAAAAAAAAAGAAAAAAAGTGTTGAAGGCCTCTGTTCCTGGAATATTGTTCCCTTATGTTAATTATATTTAAAAAGGAGAGAACTATTTTGGTATCATTATACGCTTCGAAAAAGTACTTCCCAGTTTATCATACCTGTCAACCTTAGTGCATCACGGGCTAATACTTTATTAAGAAAAGAATCATTAGGGAACTGGTGATCGCATTTAAGTACATTGGATAGAATGTTAGACTAATTAAAAAGCATATTTTTACATTATTAATTTTGGGGTTTCACACTTAATGAATGTGAAATGACAGCCCTAGTATTTTTACACGTATGTTTTCTGAGCTGTTCTTCAACGTAAGCTTAGCATGGATAATTCCTACATATATTATGCATGGGAGGTGTGCTGGAACGCAAAATAGTATTCTATTTTAATTTTTTTTTTTTTTCTGGAAATAAACAGCAAAGTATTATAATGTTACATATTCCAGATTCTAATAATTTAAAACAAGAGTGCTTAAATAGACCCCTTCCCACACAAATTGCCACGAAAGTATTTTAGATGGGTTATAAAATATGGTTTTTAAATGATATTATGATTTGCAAACACTAAAAAAATATAATTGCAGAGGAGTTAAAGAAAAAAAAAAAAAAGCATCTAATCTTTATTGCGTAAGACAATGTGATAAAAAATATTTTACAGGCAAAAGCTAATTTTGCGTCTGGAAAACTATGGAAACTGATGAGAGAAATCTCATTAGAAACAGAGCTATTTTTAATATTCTTCGAAGAAAAAAGCAAAGCATTTTCCTCAATTCTCATTATTTATTAAATTAGGCAATTGTGCAAAATGCCTTCCCAATCTATTTAAATAAGAACATAAAATACTAGAGGGATACAATTAGGTAAGCACATTAGTATTAATTCCAACATTTATATTCCAAATGACTTAAGATAATGTCGTAAAGGTATGTTTGCATATATAAATGAAGTGGTACATTTGTCATTGTTCGCTACAGTACGTTTTATAAGTCTTGAAACTTTTTTTGGCATGCTGTGTAAAAGTATGCACTGTACCCAGCACATAGTATAATTTATTGCAGGAATATACTAATAAAATACGCAAAAAAAACCCTTTTCTTTTCCAAATGTGCTTACAATTACCCCTCTGTTTTTTTTATTGTCTTTTTTTTTCACATACCACAAAAGTCACACTAGAGGCAGAGTTTAACTGCCGAGGCTTTCCCCCCATGTAAATATTGGGAAATTACATTTGTACAAACTGCAGGGCTTTTGTAAATGGTGGCTGGAGTGAATCCAACACAAATTAATCAGGATAAAGTTGCTCTATGTTGAACATGACCGTAGTTTATTTTCTTAAGGTATTAATTTGTCATCAGCTTTCCTGCTTCACTGTGACTCATTTAGATAGCATCAGTGGAAAGATAGTGAAACAGGCTTTATTTGCTGTAGTTTATGTGGTCTCAATAAAGGCAATAAGGCTTATATTAATATGTTTTTTTTGCTTTTATTACAGTAACTGTATAATAACATAACAATGAG
The DNA here is from genome assembly GCA_009364415.1 of Spea multiplicata. Lineage (NCBI taxonomy): Eukaryota > Metazoa > Chordata > Amphibia > Anura > Pelobatidae > Spea > Spea multiplicata. The sequence continues at coordinate 3,371,500 of VKOC01000007.1, forward strand.
GTTGAATTGATTTTGAAATTTAACAAACACACACACACACACAGACACACACATACATACATACACACACACATACATACACAGAAAAGAATTCGACGTGTTCAAGAAACTGAGTTTATAGCATCAGGCAAGCCTTATACACCTTTTTCTTTGGGCTAGTTCAACATTTTGTGGTCATACAAGATCTATGCTGTTTCATTGCTTAAGGCAGGCTTTGGAAAGATTTAACACTTTATGATCTGTTTACTGACATGAATTCTGGAATCTGCAAGCTTTTGAAACTATATTTATATATATATTATATAGTTTCTCCTTTTTTGTATCATTATACATATATATATTTTTTAAATATCATTATATATATATATTTTTTTTTAATAGCGTTACTTATGTCACCTCTGGTTGAAAATGTTTAGAATCTTACACTTTGTTAGGATGAGTAGGAACAACAATATATATTCTGTTTCAAGTGTTAACCATGTGGTATTTATTGGGTTAAAGAATTACTAAATGTGTCATGATATAACGTTAAAATATTTTTGTTTTGTTGTGTCTACATGTTAAACCCTGAGTAAATAGTCTATTTTCCCAGGAGCAAGCATTGGATCTAAGGTCTGTGACCAGTTGTCTTTGACTCTATTATTGCTGGTTAGCTGCAAACAGAATTAACACTTAAGCTTTCAAAGCAGCCTTTTAATGTCTATAAATAAATTCCTAAGTAAATATATAAAAATATAATATTATATTGTATATTTCTTATTGCTTATTTCTCTTTTATTGTCATATATTTTTTTTAAGAAAAAACATTTTCATTTAATTGCAAAAATACATTTATTCTATTGTATTTTCTAAAAAAATCATACGATTAGCTTTTTTGTTATGTGTATGTGTATATATATATATGTGTGTATATAAATATATATATATATATATGTGTGTGTGTGTGTATGAAGAAAATGATCTGTACATGTATTATGTTTCAGAACTAAGAGAATATAAGATACGAGCAGTGGATCCGTCCTGCATTTGTTTGATTGAAATGCTGCGCGCTTCTCTTTCTCTCTTTCTTTTTCTAGATTTTATTGGCATGCATCAGCAAATATTATTGACACTGTCCTTGTTTTATTAGTATATATTTACCTTGCTCAGTGTTTTATTATTCCAGATTTCAGTTGCTGCCAAGTTTTAATCAATATATTATGCTGCTCAGTTGGGCAAATTGTACAAAACACAGTGCCCCTAGGGTTAATACAGTCAAGAAGCAGGAAAGTGTTTTAGACATGTACACAACATGTGGTTTACTATTATCATTAAATGAGGTGAACTGGGACTCAATACATATGGATTTTGAATTGCATAAATTTTGATTGATATCATTTGAAGGCTAAGACCCTGAAAGGCTACATTTTGTGAAAGACGATACACAGGCTAGCTATTACCACATACAATAATAAAAAAAAAATACAATGAGAAAGGCAGCTGGCTTTTAAATAGTTGAAGCATTGCATCAATACTTATTTTGAATAATAGAAAAAAGACGTAAAGAATATTAACCTCTACTTGACAATAAATGTGGTGCAAAAATAGAACTAAACCCAAGAGGAAGGCCCCTCCTTTTCAGAACAGTAGCCGATAGAAAACGATACATATTCCATTCTCACGTTTTTTTTTCTATTTTAATCTTTTTTTTTTTCTTTTTTTTTTTTGCAATTACAAAATTTTAAGCAAGGAGCAGCATATTCATCTTTTTTTTTTTTCCTTGTCTCTTTTTTTTTTAAATCTGGAAACACTTGAGTGGGGAGAAAAACATCCTGAGACAGGCGACAGGCAAGCTTTGACACCAGGTTGGACTTTGGAGGCTGATGTCTTGAGCCAGGAAGTGTCTGCAACAGAGGTCAAGACATCAGGGACCTGGAATAAAGGCAAATGAGTGCAGAACTTCCCATCCAGTGTCAAAACGAACAGTTGTTTTCATGGGAAATTTGCAAAAAAAACCCAAAACTCATGTGCATTAAACATTTACCAAAAACGGAAGACTGAAGGCTTTCCTTGAACTGTTACATTTGAATTATTTACTGGTTTGCAAAGCTTTAAAAAATATGGGCATCAGAGGATGGATTGGTGAAATCCCTCAAACCCTCCAAGGGTTAAATAGTGAATCGTGCCACTTCCATAAATAAAATAAATCTCAGAGGTTTCCAAATGCTTTTTTTTTTTTTCTTTCTTTCATTTGAGCACTCAAGAATTAACCAAATGTGCTTTAATATATTCATTCGGTTTGTTCATTTTTGTTCCAAACCTCATATTTCAGACTGGGTATGAAAAGCATCATTTATGCTTTATGCGGTTTCACAGGCGTATTAAAACATTAAAACGTACAGTATTTTGCAGACACATTTAAAATCCACATGGGGAGGCACTCTGGTTGGCTTTTTGACTTTACACGGGCCAGGAAGAAAGTTATTTGCACTATAATACATGTCAATTGTTCATTAGATGCTAAATTTGCAAAACTTATATTTGAATTTTTTTTTAGCAGTAAGGGGGAAATGCTTATTTTTTTAATTGCTATATTATTATTATTATTTTTTTAAGTATATATATAGATATATATATAAACATTTAATTACTAAATAAATGTATGCACCTATAACATATCATTATATATATATAATAATATTTCATTTTGTTTCATAAAATATTGCTGATTTGAACTGCTGCCGACATAGCCCCCAAATAATATTAGTAAAACATTTACAAACACTTTTTATTAACAACAGCAGATTTTATCGGCGTTAACCCAGTCCCGGTGAGATAATGCACCTATAAAATGTCCCTTGCATTCTGTTGCTGCTAATGGAACTAACTCAATTAGACTTTTTTGTTGTCTCTACTCTGTGTATTGTGGAACGAGTTGACATCCCAGCAATCATTACTAGGTAACAATTGGTGCAAATATTATAAGGGGAAAGGAAATAAATCAAGGAATAAAAAAAAATAAATAGTTTCTGCACATTTTCAAAAAACACGTCGTGCTCTCTGAGGTCCTTTTCATTTTAACCAAATCAGGGGGAACTTGTCCTCACAGCGGCAAGGCAGATGGAACCATAAATCACAGGAGTCATTGTCTGCCTGTAGTGTACTCACCACAGCTGTCAGTTTTTAGTCTCTTTTGGTTTTAGCTGACATGGTTTGAGGTCCACTGTGAACCAATCTGGACTTTTTTTACAGTCATATCCATCAAAACGACTAGTAGCCATCAACCTACTGCAGCGATCGATTCGTTTGCTTATTCTCACGCATAGCCAATACTTCGCTCACTAGGTGAGGCTTGGGAGAAGCGCTTCATTTTAGCTTTTTTTTGCCTCAAGCTACAGCTGTGATTTTCTGAGCAGCCCTGGCTAACGTTATTAAAGTTGCATCACAATAGAAACAGAGAAAGATCGCGGGTTCACAACACGGCATATAATAAGCACCGGTATTATATTTAAACCATATTAAGGAGTACCTAAAATAGGAAGGTTCAACTTCAACACTTAATTTCCAAAGTAAACAATCAAAATATTATATGCATAACCTTAGCTGTCTCTCTAAAGGTCAGGATTTGTTTGTTAATTTCATCGGCAGCCTTGAGGTGGCGCTATGATGCTGACGATTACTCACAGTCTGTTTGAAAACACGATGTCCTTTTTTTTTCATAAACACTCTCTCAATAAAAGCAGGAAAAACAAAACTGATTAAATTTGAACCGTTTTATCGAAGTTTACTTTTTGTGTGTAAAACATTCAACTATGTAATAAATGTTAGGTTTGGTATATTATGAATCAAAGTTTATTATAAAGAAAATAATTTTTTTAAAAAAGGCATAACTGTGTATTTGGAACATTCGTTCAAAAATGAAAACAATTTAGATGTATAGTTCAAAGGAAAATGTTACTATTAAATATAAATTAAGTAAAAAAACCCTCAAACAATATGCTTTACAGTATGGATCAGTGAACTTACAATTCATACATTACATTTCTAAATTAAGATTTCACTAAAATCTTTATGCCCCTGCATTTAAAAAAGTTATTTATTATTAATATTAATATTATTGTTCAAATATGTCTGATGTATATATATATAATAATATATATATAATATATATATATTATATAAATATATATAAATAACATCTACACAGGGTTCGTACAAGAATTATGAAGTACACGTGATACTTTATAGGAAAGTCTGGGTTCAATGTCAAAAGTTGGGTCAGTTTTTTTTATGAAACAGAAAGCTATGATTTTGACTTGAGGTGACAACTGATAAGCAACAGAACCCTAAGGAATTTCAGAACCCTACATTTTATAACGTTAGAAATTAAAGTAGATGTTTTACTCTACGTAGTGTTCTGGATGTGCTCACATATAGCACATTTAGGAAGAATGGAAACTCTTACTTTTAGTTTCTTTAATAAGTTAATCATAAAAGTGCATTTTAATACCCATATGTAAAGGTTCAGATGCACAATTCCACGAAACAACAGATGTATTCTACAGCTGCAGACACCGTTCTACGATAATATTAATGTAAGATTTCTTGTGGCCACCGACACTCTCTAGTTATCTTCTTTTTAACCCCTTAATGTCTAGAAAAATGTTTCACTTTAATTTACTTGAGCTTAACTTTTTTTAACAGCATATTTAACAAACACTAAGGCCAATGTTAAGATGTTCCTCTAAGACTTCCTGAGACTTTTACTTTTGTGATAACTCCCGTGGGAAAACCAGTGATTGCCAAAACAATGTGAAAACTCAAAATAACTGCTCACTGATGTCACTACGCATGCAACAACTGTATTTACCACGAAAACCCTTGGCGAGAACAGTTTGAACAGTTTTTACGCAGAACTCAAGGTTGTTTTCTCCCACTATTTTTATAATACGGGAGAAAGTTTTCCCCTACCTCTACTGACTGATGTACATAGAACATGATAAAGGAAAATAAAATAAAGAAAATATAATTAGTTACATTTCATGGAAGTAGGGGATTTTTAGTAAATGGTTTAAGAATTTAGTACCAAGTGGTGTTGCTTTTTGACTTAAATGTAATTGTCCTGAAAGTGGCCTTGGTTACTGCCATGCTTAAAACTAGGAATGCCAGGATTCTGGGACTTGCCAGGTTTGACCCTGAGTTTCTGGGTTAAGGATCGCTTCCCTTGACTCCTGGTAAGTATTTTAAATCTCCAGACTGTCCTACCAACTCCTGCCTACTGTCCTCCCATTTCCAACCCTTTTAAAGTCTAACAATGCTAGCCCTGCTCCTACATTTAGCTCAGCCTGATTGAAGTGACATCCCAGGAGAAAGCATACTTTGGGCAACCAAACCTGAAAGCTCTCAGGTATGATTATCATCTTTGTAAAAATGTTAATAGCATTGGAAATCAACTAAAGCAAAGGGATATAATAAGACGGACATCAAGACTTGAGTTAAGTTTAATAGGTGGACAAGGTGCATCTTCAAACCGTTTGAGTGTTTCTTCAATCTTACACCATAAGTTCAGTGTATTTGCAAGAAAGAAACATGTGATGGAACATCCTCCCATTAGAAGTGGAAATACAGTGACATAAATCAGACATGCTTAATGAATAAAGCTATCCTTGGTAAGTAGATACCAAGGACTGATTAAGGTCTGAATCATTACATCCAAAACAATGGCAGACTAGATGGGTTGAATGGCTCTTGAATGTGGTCAAATTCACAGATCTTTTAATGTGCAACCTTAATTTTAGTAAAATATTTATATGTAATTTAGTTTTTACTCCATTTGTGGTACTTGTGCAGATAAATGTTATTTAGGAACACATTATATTGTTTGCTTTTTACGCCATTGAATAACAGGTCATTCAAAATAGTTTCCTCTTTTCTAGGTAGGCAGAGTGGTTACATTCATACACGGATAAACCACAAATGGTTTAAGGGCTGAAGGGGAAGTGACAGTCAGTCGCGTGAACAAGCTGTCCATCTGATACTGTGTCAAAATGATTATTTTTCATATGATGGCATTTTTCATAGAGATGATAAACTTTGCTTGTATTTCCTTTCCAGGGGGGCATGGATTCCATTTTGTGCAGCCCATGGACAGCTCCATCAGTTCCATGTGCACAATATTTTAGCTGATCAGGACCCCAGCAAATCCCTGTTTAATTTGTAAGTGTTTCTTATTGATTGTATATATGTTCAATATGTTTCATATGAATGTCCACTTTCACTTCCATTACACATGTGGTTTTGATATGTTTAATAAGAAGAGTTATAATTACTAGACGTTAAAAGCTGCATCATCAAAATGTGTGGTGCCATGTACGTGCTAAAAGGAAGCTTCTCAAAACATTGCTACGCACGCTGTTCAGGTCTTAGTCATTGAAGTCCGTGAGTGACTGTCTAAGGCACTTCTCTGGAATGTGAAGCGACTTAAGAAATATTGAGTTCACCAAACTACCTGTTTGTAGTGTAAGTCTCCAGGTCACAGCCTGACAAGGTGGCCTGTTGTGAGCATCAACCCAAGTCCTTGCTTGTTAGGAGGCTACTCTTATCTTCTGTTATTCAGAATTCTCTTCCTCAGACAGAATACATGCAATACTGTGTGTAATTGTGTTGCAGAGTTGACAGGTGGCGTAAGAGTCTCTGCTAGTGAAAAGCCAACAGGGGTCATTATGCACATGTACTATTATAAGAAATAAAACAATCCCAAAAGAGCTGGGCTTAATTTGTCAATACTACTGGCATGTTATGTAAATTGAATTTACCTGCATTTGAACAAATCCAAGCCACACATTTAAACTTCACTGCATTAAACTAAAGTTTGGATGGTTCTTATTTCCTAATGACATTTTAATATGTATGGCTTGACTATATTGTTGTGGAATGTTAAAAATTCTGCTGATGAAATCAAGAACTAAAATGTAGGAAAAGCTTTGGCCAAATATAATCTTATTTTCACGAGAAAGCTGCTTATTATATACATTTATGCAGTGTATATCTGGCTGACCGTCCAGAGAAAATACCGGATTGACCACAGCAGGAGTGGATTTTGAAGAGCGGGTCCCCAGCATGTGTTTGGGTATTTTCTGATCTAAGAGGCTAACTGGTTACCCTTATACTCTTTTAACTTAGACTTGCAATTAGGTTAGATGTTTAATTATCTTATGCACCAATTTTATCAAACAATGAAGAAGTATTGGTACCTACAATACAAATGCAAGGATCAAATCTTGGAGTCTCTCTTAACCACTCAGATTGATAAAGATTGATGAAGATCTAAAAAATCATCCTTATCATATCATGTGTCAACTACTGTCAAGCCAAGGTGTTGTGATTATTTGTTCATGCTGAAAGAAATACCCCCTTTACTTAGTCGGCGCTTCAATGTGGCTGCCATTACCATTGTGGGATGCTAAAGCACAATGATGACAATGATGACATTGTTTCAGACACCTACTTTACCTTCTACCTGTGTCTAGGGTGGTCCTTCTAATAAAAACCAAAATAAATTATATTGCGTCTTTTATGACCACCTAGATTTTAGGATGCATCTGCATAGACAGAAGATATTCCAGAGCAGGCACATATGAGATATTTCTCGATATCACAAAAAATTGAGTACTGAGAAGTTGCCCATAACTTTTTTACCAAGTAGACACACCAACCCAGAAGCCCAACAATGATTTTTTTCGGTGTCTTCTACAGGCATGGTTGCTTTACCTTATTGGCTAACTATCATTGGGCTGTTTTGGTATATTTAAAATAGGACACCCATGTATTAAGTATTGCTAAAACTTTGTCGGCCAGCTTTCTTTTTGAAGTAAAGTACATAAAATGATAAAAATAGACTACCATGAAAGCGACAGTTCTTAAATTAACAGAATGTAGCTGTTAAGATTTGAATAAGTTATTTAGTATGGAAGCAAATGATTCATGCTTCTTGATTTCAGCATCTGATGGGTCACTTACCATATCTTGCTGGATAACCGAGGCTTTTCTTACACTATATTAAACATCTGGTGTTAATATTTAATTAAGGAAAATCCTTCTGGTTTAAACATTGGCTGTCAAAGCCATCATATTTTCTAAAATGCTAAGAAAAAGCAATGTTCTGTAAAATATACGTGATAATATTTAGCAAATGATTCATGCTTAACTTTTTTTTTAAAAGGCATATTTTATTAAACATGCTTTAAAAGGATACTGAGAATAATGGGGGAAAGCAAGGGGCTAGTGTATAAGACTGTGGCATATGATGGCAAGTTATTTCAGTTATGGTTTTATTTTAGCTTCTGGCTCTCTCATTAAAGACTCAAGGGTGTTTGTTTGCAAAGAAAGACAGGAGAAAACGTATAGCTTCTCAGTTATAGAAATAAAAGGAATATTTGGGCTGATTATTCAGAATTCAGTGTTTTGCTGGTTTAATTTACTTTATAAAAATCCTGCATACTGTAACTTGACTCTTAGCCTTACTTCCAAGAAAAATTAGTTTTTTTCAAGTGATTCCAGGTAATTCCACAAAAAGCATTGATGAACGTTGAAAGTGAGGATAAACTAACAGCTTCTAAGAATTGAGGAAACGGTTCCTGGATCAACTATGTAATGATGTCACAGGTGATCATGTGATAAAGGCAGAAACTATTTTTTTCACAACTTTCTACCCTTTTTGGGGGATGAGCAAAGGTATTTGTATTTGGGCTGCATTTCATGGCTTTGGGCCATGATAGGAGACTAAAAACATATCCACATCCACTTATCACTACTCTATATACAAGTAGGCTTGTGCACCAAAAATGATCCAGGTAAATTTTTTTGTTTTGTTTTTGGTCCATTCATTTTCGGACAAGGAATTTTGTTTCTTGCCCTTTCAGTACGGACACCATATTCAGGCCTTTTTTCGGAAATGAAATTTGTTGTCATTTACCCTCACTCACACTCTCTGAAGTGGGGTGAAATCGTCACATGGCTCCGTCCTGTTGCAGAAGACCTCTGAGTGGCCAGGTTAACAGAGCAAATAGAGAGGAGAAGTGGACAAAGGCAAACGAAACAATACAGAAGACAGAGGAATAAGAAGAGGCAAGACAAGAAGCAGAGCTGCTGATATGTAGCCGAGGACACAGAAGCTGTTGGCTCAGAAGGTAGGGAGACATTGAGAGAGAGCATGAGAGAGAGTGTGAAACGGCATCAATAAGATTAAGTGAGAGTGAAAAAAAATACAAGACAAATGGAAATCCAGAGCCCTCTGCATTTGTTTGTTTTGTTGGGGTCCCTCTTCGTTTTCAGTCGTGCAAATTAACGAAATTAATGAATTTCATTAAAATTTTAATTTGTTCAAATTCGAATGTATAAGTCTAATACTCGGATGTCAGTACTTTGTCTAATTAGGTAAAAATAAAATTAAAGTGATAAGCCCTTCTATCTCCCATTTTTATGCAAATCTCTGCAACTGTAAGTTGTGGGGCAATCAAGATATTTCTTCTCATCACTTTAACCCTTTCAGGGTAACCGCATATGAAATACATGGTTGGCAGGGTGTCACATAAGTGTTGGCACAGTAGGATACCCTCTTCAGGATGCCTACAATCAAAAGCCTGAATCAACCAGCAGATGTCTAGCCTAGTCCCAATAAGTACTTTGTAAATATTTTAATCTTTATTTGTTTCTGTATTTTGTTCCACTCTTGGACAAGGCAAATGCATGAGGGGGTATATATAGAGTGTTATTAGAGGACAATGAGCTTTCAGATGCATTAAGTGCATATGATAGCTGAAGAGTACCCTTAACAATGTCAAAAAACCCAATAACTTTTAACTGATGCCGGCTGAAAAGGAATAATGCAAAGGTACAATAGTGTCTATACAACACAGCATGTGTTTGCTATTTATCATTTTTTTCTTTTAAGATTGCTTCAGGTGCCTATACCAACTTTGTTTAAATATCATAAAATTTTGCTCTTAGCGATGTAGCAAAAAAAAAAAAAAAGAGAGAAGAATGTGTCAATCGTCCAGGTCACATGTTGTAACAAACAAGGAAATCATAAATGTAAGAAGTGTTGTTATTTTATGACAACAACAATTTGACAGTTTCCCATATAACAAAAACATGACACTTTTCCAAATATCAGAGGATGCTTCATCTGCTCCAGGGACTCTGGTACTGTCACAGAAATGGAAGGTCACAGACGGCCTTTATGATTTCTAGCGTTTCAAAATGTTGAGTAGCGTTGTGTGCACGCTAAATGCTGCAGGCTGAGGGGGATTTTTTTTCTACATCATGGAGAAACTGACAGGGAGAAAAAGGCCTTACTATGACAGCGGTAACCCTTAGGTGTAAGGGTTGTGCCCATAGCTGCCCAGAAGTAAAATTACCTATGTTAACTTTTAGCTCTGACTGTCTAAAATATCCCAAAAAGTCAGTTCCGCATTCATTTGTTTCCATACTTCTGACAGCATCCTATACTAATGCCCTGAAGCGTAAGGTCCACAGAATGTGTAAACCAACTCAACCTGGTAGAGAGGAACCTTAGCTTGCTGCTCCATCTATTGAAAATACTATAGGGAATGCAGCCCCTCTGAAACAACACATAGCCAGCACAGGCTCCATAAGAAAGTTACTCCACACTGCATGTCTTCATAATGCAGCAAGCTACGATATGATGTCCATACCTAGGAACTTCTGGGTTCCGGCTGCCCAGCGCCTGCCCTTGCGGGACGCATCCAGGACTCCCCACTGCCGTCAGTGGGCAGGCTGCTGATGTAGGGGGCGTTCTCGCTTTCATCAGGAGTGTTTCCTCTGATGTCAGGAGGCATTCCTGCTGACATTTTGGGAAACACCCCCATTTAAAGAGGAAATGGGCGGGAGTGGGGCCTGTGAAGACCCCGGAGAACCTAGGTATGATGATGTCATATTCCAGTGCTCAGCATACAGGGCAGCAGCCAAAATACATCATTAACATCATCAACAAAAGTTTAAACTCTTCTGTGCTATACTCAGAGTGAGCAAACCAAGGGAGAGAGAACCCTCCCACCCCCTGAATGTTCCCAGACTTTTGAATATGTGTTTTTTGGTAACTTTTGCATTGGTTACTGTAAGCTTGCATATGATTTTTGAAAAGTAAATTCCTTTATCCACTAAAGAACAATGTTGTATCACAGTGACCTAAAGGATTCCTAAACAGAACAAAACACTTAACTTTGGAACAATTATTTTTTATTCATACTTTATTCTCTAAAGGGATGGCATATTTAACTGCAAGACAAAAACATCGGTCGTTAAGTATACAAAAATTATAAGAAATTCGAAAGGTTTACTCGTTTGTTAGTTTCCAGGGAAACTGTATGCTAATTCCTAGCATCTTTTTTTCCTTTTAGAAAGGATTTTGCTGATTCTTCAGTAAATGTATTGTTTTTCGTAGACCGAAGCAACGTAAAGTAGACAACCTAACCATATTAACCACAATAATCCACAGACCACAGCAATAAGGTCCCTTATGATCAGTGCAAACCTTAGCTTTCTCATTAGCAATCAGAAAATCCTCTTGATGTCTGCTGGTTTCAAATCAGGGCAAGTGTCTTTATTGCTACTGCGAAGCCCAAAAGGATAATATAAATAATGTGTTCTAATCAGCAATGAACATATGAGATCCCACATTCATAACAGGGGAAGGGAAATTGTTGAATGCTGTTGAGTAGCTTAAAAGAGTGTAAGGGATCCTGGAAGTAAGGTTCTTGGTGATAACAAGCCAAAAAGCCCACTAGGGTCAAACACAAGCAAATGGTGCCTGGTATTTTGTTTGCTTTATTGAAATGCAAGTCTGCCTATTATGTTACTGTTCTTAAAATATATTTTAATTTCTCCTAGAAGACCCTGAATAATAATAATAATAATAGTAATAATTATTATAATAGTAATACAAAATGCTAGGAACTGACACCAATATATATATATGCAAAGCAAACATTTATACCGCAGTTTTCAGACCACAAGGTCCAGTAGCATTAAGGTAATATGTCCTATATCGCACAGAAGGGAATCTTTATTTTTCATACTTTTTGTGTATGGGAAGAGAAAATAAATGATTTCTTTGTCAGGATGTTACATTAATCTGCTGGTTGGCAAAATGTGAAATGTGAATGTGTCCTGAAATAAATGGACACCCTATACCCCACCTGGCTCTGTCTGTGTTCCATTTGCCCCTACCCACTTGTGTCTAGCAGTGCACTTCAGCACAAATTACCCTTCTATCCCAGTTCTCTGTAACCAGTTCATCAGTTATCACCACTTCAAATAAGGACAAACGATTATATTTACACAAACTAATTTACAAACACATTTAACACTGTTTCAGCTCAGTGTAAATTTCATTGTTGTACTGTAATTCTTTTTTATGTCAATTCTGAAACATTAAAAAACAAGGCACAGAAATATAAGAAGAAATGTATATTCCGTGTACATTTTTTTTATATATATTTTTATATATATATATATATATATATATATATATATATCTCCCTTAGACTTCAGCACATCCGATTTGTACAAGTTTCAATTAAAAATTTGTACAAATTTAAATTCAATTCGGACGAATCTCCAAATATCAGGAAATAACTGAAAAGGAAGCTAAGAGGTTAAAATTTCCATTTGAATTTTGTTGCTTCTTTCACACTTACTCATGCTTTCTCATGCTCTCACCCACCCTCTTTAACTTTCTCTCACCCTTATTCACTCTCTCACACTCTCTCTGAATGTCTCACTATCTTCTCCGAAGCCTGCTCTTTTGCAGAAGTTCACCAGGAGGCCAGAATGATGAAGACAGATTGGTTAAGAAAGAGAAGTGTTTCTGCACCTCTCTTTCCTTGCAAATCTATCTCCATTATTCTGGCCTCTATGTGCACTTCCGCAAAAGTGGGAGCCACTGGGACAGTCTCTCCCCCGTTCCGCCAATCAGGGGAGAAGGTGTGGCCAGAGGCTCCACCCTTTCCGCACAAGTTCACTGGGAGGCCATGTCCACGGAGAAGCAGACAAAGAAAACAGATGAATAAAGAAGACAGAAGAACAGGAAGAGACATTCAGAAAGAGTACAAGAGAGTGTGAAAGAGGGAGAGAGTAAGTGATGAAGAGTGTGAAAGAGTTAATGAAGGTGAGTGACAATGAATTTCGTTCCTGAATGTCTGAACTGAAAGGGCAGGAAATGAAATCCGAAATTCCAAAATGAAAGGAAAATGTGTCTGAATCACTTACGATGCATAGGGTTGTTTAAAAAAATATTTTTCAAACTTATAATACCTATACATTAAACCAAAATTTTAACAACCTGTTTTTAGAAACAGCATGTCAATCACTCTTAAAGGCATCTGAAAGTATCCAGACAGTATCCAGGTAGTGGAAGTATTGAATAGATGAAACAGGTGCAGTTAAATCTAAAAAAAAATTAAAGAAAAATGGTGTTAAATGCAAATTTTTGTGCACCTCTCCAAAACTGTAAGCTGAAGAGGTTATAGGCAACTGTGAGTGACAGGAAAGCTCTATCTGTAGCTTTGTGTACTTTGGCTCAGTTTAATCCCTGGATAAAGGTAGTGAGAGAGAATATCGCCAGACACAAGAGACAGGCTGAACAAAAAATTCCGGGCTTTATTTTCAAGTATCTCTGCTGTTCAGAAGAGTGCTAGACAAGGAGGGTCAGATCCCAGAAGCATTGTAACCTCTCAGTAGTGGGTATAGTAAATGAAAAAGGATGAAAGAGGTATTAACAGAGAAAAACTCGTGTCACAACAAGGCAGACATTCCTTTAGTCAGTAATAAGTAGACATTTCGGAAAAAAATATTTTTGTTTTAATTTAGATAACAAGCATGTATCTATTAAAACCCAGATATTTCTAAGCCAGATGATTAAGGACAAAGATAACAAATATTTTGTATTTCCATGGTTTGAAAACATCAAGAAAAGTCTTCATCAAGCATTTAAAAGAATTCAAATGACACTTCTGAGAAAAAAAAATCTAAGAGGTATAGCTGAGCAATAAAGATGTTAGGTACATTCAGCAAGTAAAACAATGTCTTTGAAAGGCTTTAACCTTGTGAATGCTGCTTTTTTTAACTTCTGAAATTGTATAATTAGAAGTCGACTGAAGTCTGTAAGTGTTTGTTCGACGACAGTTTGAAACAAATTTTATGCAGTTTTTACCACTGTTTTTTTTTTAATAGCTCAATACTAGCGACTTTTGTGATGCGAAAGGGAAAAAAAAAGCTTACTGAACCTAAATAGAAACTGTATCAAAGTTACATTTCTTAAATTAGAGACCAAAGTGATGCAGTTTGGTAGTAGGGTAAATCAAAGCAAATTAACATATACTACAACTCAGTGAAATAAGATACATTACACATAATCATATTGGAAAACAATGCTCTACCAAATGATCACTTTTGTGATGTCTCAAGTGTATTTGTTGTTTTATTTGTCTTTTACATATATATATATATATGGGTAATAGAAGCATTATTAAATACTCATCTACAGACACCAGACAAGCCAGTATCAGAACCTCATGCTGACGAGTCCCATTAAGGACGAAACAGCTGTCCATGAGTGGTGATCTAGGTATTGCACCTCTTCCCGAGTTTTGTATAAAGGCTGTCCTGTACAGCAGGCAATTACGTTCAAGGGATCCATGTATAAAGTGGATATAGAGGCAAAGGTGATCATTGTTAACCTTATTTGCATGTGCCTACCCAGAATCCCCTGTGGTTGTGGCAGCACCCATGAGTCTGGCTTGTCTGGTATCTGTAGATGAGTGTTCAATAATACTTCTACTACCCCCTTAATCATAAGTGGAAGGGTTTCCATCACCTTTAGCCACCACAACTTTTGTTGTTGGTATAAATATATATATATAATAGACAGACAAAAACAGGGAAATAATTCTTTACAGGGACATTCAAGCCCAGGCCAATGGCCAACATTGCTCCATATTGCTGTGTGTGGCCATTGTCTGGATATGTCTGGTCTCTCATGTGCAGCCCCTCATATACAGCCAGTGGCTGCACTAACACCTTTTTTCCTGTGTTGGCTTTAAAGTCGCAGAGCTGTCTCTTCATCCCTACTGTAATGCATTGGATAGTTCAATGGTCCCTTTACATTTTTTTGTCTTCCACATTCCCCTGAGAAAAGGGCCATATTATTTATTGACTCCAATTGCACATTTTATACTTTGGAAAGTGCTTATTTGTTTAATACAGGGCACAGATGACATTTGTTTAAATACATAAGGTGTGTTATATAGCCATTTCATTTTTAATCCAAGATGATACCTTATATTGGTTCTACATAGAAAATGAAATACAAGGGCCATATCATTAATCGATCTGCTCTGGGTGATCTCATTTTCTTCCAACTAAAAGTAATGTAAGAATTGAATATTTTAATAAAATACCGAAACGCAAAACTTTGAATTTACATGTATCCCAATATGTTGAGAATCTACTTAGTGTAAACTAAGAAAAAAAGTTGTCAAGTTATAAAGATGAAATTGTCAGACACATTAAACAATGTAATGGAACGTCTGATACATTGCAATGTGTATATCATGGTATCTTTGGGCTGCCATTCTACATTCAATGTCTTTGAAGCCTACAAACTATAAAATTTTAATCATTAGCAGCCTCCAGAGGCTCTAGTGATAATACCTATAGGACAGCTTTCAGATTTCTTGTTAGAAGAGGGAAAGACACCACTATAATTCCACAAGTGTAATAGATCTTTTGTTTTTAGATCCTGAAAAGACATATCTAAATTATTACAAGGGAAAATGTAACATTATAAGGCAGAATCCTCAAGTAAAGTGTACCTTGAATGTAGGACATTCCTATATTTCACACTGTATTTAAATTTTGAAAATAATTTGCTATTTCTGTGTTATTTTGTTAAAATAAATAAAATCTGAACTCACGCTATTGTTCATTTTTTATTTTATTGAAAATTCATATCTAATGTTTTTTTTTGGGAGGCTTGCATAGAGGAATTTATTAAATAGTAGTTTTAGATTAAATTGTTTAGATGTGTGAATAAAATGTAGTTATGGCTTGAAACACGTTCAGAATGGGTTTTAATCCGTCATTCAGTGCTTGGTCTGTCTTCCTACGACTAGCCTTTCCATCACCTCAGCTTGTATCCTTAACTTGTTCTATTATGTAGTACCAAGCTGAGTCATTGTTTCAAGCAGAAGGTGACATGTTAATAGCTTAATAGTATAATCTCCCAAATAATAATATGCTGTCACACTGTCTGAAGCACAATGTTTACAGGAGAAGTGGTAATGTATGATGACATTAATTTGAATAAAAATGAATTTACTGCTGTTGTCTCATTTGCAGTAAATTTTCACATCTTTCATGCACAACTGGTGCTCCGTGACCTCTTTCATTATTGTGTTCTTGGGTAGCTGCTGCTTGCTTTAAAACGGAAAGACTGGCAAATGAGACAGAAACCTGCAGCTTAATAACTGATTTCCAGAAAAGAGTTCACACCAAAAAAAAAAAAAGCCTTCTTCATTTTGTTTACTGAGATAACACGATTCCTTGCCAGGCGGCTTAATTAAGATGAGTTAAAGGTGGAGAAACAAGAATGGACTGATCCGATTCTATAATGCCAAGTTGGCATTAAAATGTGTCAATAAAATTATTTGAAAAACTAACCAATTTTCATGCGGTTTCATGGTCATCAATGTTACCTTGCTATTTAGTACAGAATCGGTAGCATAAATTAGCTAGGATGCAGGGGGGAGTGGCTTATTTGTAACCCCACCCACTCTTTTGCTTATGATCATTTTAAAGGGCGGTGTTTCATTAAAAATGAAAAATAGAGGAAAAAATGATTGGAGAATTAAATTGTTAATTTTCGGTTTCCATTTTCCATACCATATCTAAATTGACTTAATGGAGACAAGTCTTCTCTCTTGGGGCAATCTCATCCCATCAACTATGCTATCCTTTGTTAACAAGCAAAGCTTTTTTTAACAAACTTTTCTTTGGAAAACTATAACTATAAATCATAATTTGTTATAGAAAAGGGCATTTTCACAAAGCAAATGTCATAAATGGGTGAAAATTGAGTAACTTTCACGGAGGCCAGAAACTTTCTGCCAGCCTCCATATGCTGCACTGTACCAGAGGGACATTTAAAAGGCCATGACTTCATTATTATATATTGTGCTAGCCAATCGCAGACAGGAGTATTCTCTAGCAAGACATCTGACAAAAACTTCAACAGATATTTCACAATCATAAATATTTATTGTACTCTATAGTTGCCAACAATTTAGCATTTCAAGGTTTGCAGAGGTTCAGTCACCAATTTAACCATGTTGTCTCCAAGTTTTTTGGCTCTAATGAAATAGAATGGTTAACAGCACACAATACATTTGTATTGCTTATTCATAGCTTTATTGTATTGTTTTATGTAGAGTTTTGATGTGATAATGTCCTGTCTATCGTAAGGGGCCTCTAGATTTGTTCTGCTACATTTCCGGTTGGCTTCACTCTATGCAGTTTAATGGACAACTAGTGACACGGAGAAATTTGTCTGCCCACTGGCAAAATGTACCAGGAATGTTTTGTAAATATTGGCAATTATGTACTTGTGGTTTTATGGGTAGGGCATTTGACTCATTAAGAAATATGTTAGGTCAAATTGTTATATGGAAATTAAAATTCAGCAGGGCTATTTTGTATTGGAGGGAAAGGGTTATAACAATGTAGAAATTTAAAAAGTTAATTAAGCATGTGAAGGTGTTTTTGAGTTTAATGACAAGCAAGTAAAAATAATATGTATGTATGTATATTTGTATTTTCTAGCACACCAAAAAGGCCCACTTTACAGATAACAGTAAAATCAAAGAGAGGTTGAAAAGTCCAGTGATACATTAATTACAGACATATAGATATAGATAGATAGGCATATAAATACAATTAGAGGGGGAGGTAGAGACATTTTACTTATGGTATTATGGGCATATCATAAAACAATAGTCTGAACCCCTTTCAGTTCCCCCCAAATGCTCAGATCTTTAAATCAGTAAATGTTTACTTACAGTTAACACCTTAATCTCGTTTTGGATCAGGTCAGGGTCATCTTACTTTACAAAAGGATATTTAGTTTAAGGATTCAGGGGACATGCTATTTCACCAAGAGGTGGAAGATCTCACCATGAAGAACAACCAATGAAGAACCTCTACAGCAGATTCAGATAGCAGCTTAGGCTTCAGGCCCCCGCAAGCTACAGAACCAAGTAATTCTTATATCATGGTACATAAGCTTGACTGAAGCCTAAGAACATTCAGTCAGTGTGTGTGATGGGATCAGATCTTGTATACAACATATTCGGTAAACATATGGAGACCAAAAAAGTGGCAAGCCCTCTTAACACAGATTAGAGCACGCAAAACAAAAAAAAAAACACTTTACAATATGGGCATGGCAAAAAAGTTTTTTTGAAAAAGAAAACATATTTTAGGCTCAAACAAAGATAACGTAGAACCATTCTGATTACTGGAGCCGGCATACCGAGGTGCCAACCTGACTGATAAAACCCTTGCACCATAGACCCAGAAATCAGGAATTGTAAGTAAGAGGTGATAAAAGTACTGAGATATTTTGTTGCATTATTACCGAGGGTGTAGTTAACACACGATACAATGTACCTGATTAAAACAGTTGCACAGCTCGCAAGTGATTTATTTTTCACCCATCAATGGACTCATTCTTTAAGCCATCTGTTGCAGAAACATACATAGATATGCTCTACTTTTAATATGTATTTTCAAAGCATCTACCCAGGACAATATGCATTCAACTTTGTCCTATTTTGACAGGGTAGAATTTTATATATATGAATTTTATATATATATAAATAACAGAATACATTAACATATACTAACGGTTTTAACTACAGCTGTACAAAGTAAAAGTACAAAGCAGAGGTATGATCATCTGTTTCATAAAGTGCTTTAACATAACAGCTCTGATTATCAAAATTACCTATGTAGCAAGTATTATTTAGAATAAAAGGGGGGAGAGGACATCACCAGAAGCTCTTAGGGCAAAATGGCAGAGCTTCCGGAGACATCCTCCAACAGGGTGATTGGATGTTGGCAGAAGTTTACACAGGGTTATCTAAGGGCATAATGACGGAGCTTCTGGTGACTTCCTCTTACCTGACCCTCCAATCCTTGACTGGGAGGTCATGTCTGCTAAGAAGGGGATGAAGAAGAAGGGGAAAAAAAGAGAGAAAAGAGAAGAAAAGGAATATGTGGAACAAGAAGATGCGAGACACAGAAGCCGAGCTGTGAAACACGGAAGCGAAAATGGTTGACATGGAAGGCACAGAGGCAGAGTGTGAGACAGTGTGAGTGAAAGAGCCCACACATTTCGCATAAAAAAGTCAGAGCATTTTGCTTTGTTTTCTGTATCGTGGAGGTCTGCCCTCATTTTCACAGATTCATAGGAATTGACGAAATTGGCAATTTTTAAAAAAATGTGCAATTTGTATGAATTTGAATGAAGACATGTAATATTCCCTTTAAAGGGGGACAAATGTCAGGCGCTTAACAGACCTTCTCTCTACTTCCCGCTCCTGTTCATATTCTGTCTTTTTCTGATCAGATATCACCCAACTTTTAGCAGACGTTTTTCTTGTGCATACACAATACAATGTTGGGCATGTTCTACCTTAGCCTTCAAAATGAACACCATTAACTTTTAGCATCAGTTTTAGGCTGTGGTGGGAACTCAGTAGTTTATGTTCTAAGAGACATATGGAAAGTAAATCTAGCTTTGACTGAGACATCTGCCCTTTTTGCTCAATTGTTAATTCTCGCCTGCATGTCCACGTAAATCTAAAAGATTAATAGCCCAACTAACTGTAAAAAATCAGCTACAATTACAAAGAGAAACAAATTAAATAATAAAAGTTCTGCCTAATAAAAGATAAATAATAACAATGGATCACAAAAAAAGTTTTAAAAAATATTTTTGCTGGAGCTTAGTCGAAATTGACATATTTGATAGTTTAAAACATATAACATATCATAAACTTTCAGCACCTCTTCTTCAGAGCTGGGATACAAATTGGGAGAGCTCTCCAACATATCTGTGTTATTTATTATTTACATCAAGATCATGATGAGGGAAGATAGCAGGAGAAAGAGATGGATTGGAACCAGATGGGGGGGGGGTAGATAAAATTCTTAACTAGTGCATGCAAAGTGCTGCCCTGGAATATGTGGGATATATACTATGATGTATACTAACGCTAACACATTCAACAGCAGCATGTGGAAAATATATGCGTTTTGGGAAAAGTGGCTTATGGAAACAGGCAAGTGGCTTATGGAAACAGGGGGTCGTGTCAAGATAACTAGGAAGATTCATGCAAATCATAAAACAAGGAGTTAAGTAGTCTCTGGTAAACATGTTCGGGAAGTTTCAGGATTGACCTGGAGTCTCCTGTTGAAGCTGAGCTTCCCCAGGTCTCCGGGTCAGTTTCTCTTTTTTTCCCCAGGATTTTTTTTCCATTCCTTCTCACTTTCCTACCACTGCTTACCCACTAAAATGCGTCTGACTGTCATGGTGGAATATGTTGAAATATCTCATTTTTTAAATAAATAACTTTTTTATGCTAATAACTTTTAACCCCCACTCCGTACTTAGACTTGCGCATATTAGAACATGGATATTCATAATATAGCACTGAAACGTATCATTAAACATACAGATCCTTAACTTTCTAGTTCCATATACAATACATGCTGTTTTTTTCCCACTCCTTAAAAGAATAAGAGTTAAGCACATCTGCAAAATGTACTTTTCTGCCAATATTTCTTCACTTTCTGCATTGAAATTTGGCTGTAAAATACTATGCTACAGGAAACAAGTGTTTTTTTTGTTCTAAAAGATAATGAATACACCAGCTCATGTTTTGCGTTGCCAGGTTCGTGTTTGTTCAATTATTATTTCAAACTGTATACCACGAGTTAAGAGTCACTATCTGCCTCGCAGAACTATCCCTTTTCAAGAGCGTAGGTTTATACCAAGTCTGTGAATATTCATGTCTACTGAAAATAATAACAGTATTATTATTGTTGAAACCTACAGGGAAGCTATCTGCCAGCGAGAGATTATTTAAAGCAGTTTCTCCGATCAGCCTCCTCCCTACAGAAAATGCTCTGAAAAATCCTTGCAGACACTGAGGGAAAAGCTTCTTTTTTTCTAAAGCTGTGTTTTCAAGGATAAAATCTAACTTGCAAAGATACTTATTACATGTCTGTACCCTTAAGCTGCGGAGACGACACTACTTGCTTACAGGTGGCAGAGTGAAAAGCTCGAAAAAAGCAACAAACCCCCTGAAGTCTCAAGTCAGCGCAATCATCTTCAACTCCAAATTGTCCTAGAAGGAGAATAGAATCGGATTTGTCTTAGGCTGTTTGGCCAAACTGGCGGCACAGATGGGATAATGACTTTTACAAACAGCATTTTGAAGAGGAGGGAGAAGGAATCGTATGTAAAAGCACAAAGGCTGCATAACACACTGATGCCTGCAGCTGGAACAAACTAAAAAGATGTTTAATAATTAGAACCAAGCAGGCAGGGCTTGTGCAGCTGTTGTGTGCAGGGGACCATGAAAGTCTCTATTTGACAGCTGGCCTCCCATCTTTCCCCAGTTGCTACGTGAAGAAGAGAATGCAGATTTGGGATTAGCCAATCCCGGTACCCTTGCCCATCTGCCACAAAGACCCTTAGCTCTGACTCCTCTCAGTAGAAAAAGCACGTACATAAAAAAAAAAAAAAAAAAAAGTCCACACTCTCCTAAACATATGTATTGCATCAATATCAGCCGTCAGCCATTCTGAGGGTCTGTTGACATGCCGCCAGTACATGGCTGCTGTCATTTGTGCTTCAGGGCACATTTTGCATTTCACACATTTGCAGAAATACAAAATGATGTTGGATGCAAACAATTCAGGGCCTAATTGGCTGAATTACTTTAATGTTACCTTGTGTCCCCATCTGATTAACATTGCTCAGCTGGGAGGCTTTCAGAAGGAGGAGGGGAATAAAAAGGGTCCTGGAGGGCAGGTGAAGTAATGTAGACCGTGAATAGGAGATTCTTCACAAAGTCCCAGCTGACACCCAGGAGTCCTATGCGAGACAGATAGTTAGCAAGAAAGGAATGCTACGATGACTGATTTAAAATGAGATAGATAGATAGATAGACCATAATAGTATATTATATACCATATTTATATCATACACTATATGTGTGTATGCACCATATTTGTAACGAGTTATATAGCAAAGGTTTTAATTAACCTGATATTACAATATTGTCTATTTTGCTTCAGGAAAGAGCGCGTGGATTTAGAAAGTGTGGTGGAGCAATTAAAATGTCAAATTAAAGTGTTTGGGAAAGATTTATCACACATAAGACCAGATGGTCCCTTTAACAAGGGATGTCAGGGTTTTTTAGGTTTGCACAATACTTACTAAGTTTTAAGTTACTGTCATTTTAGTATCTCTGTTTTTATTGTTTAATAAGCACCAACATATTTCAGAGAGCTGAATTAATTTTGACATGATTTACAGCTATGATTAACATTGAATATTTGGGTTGAATATGATGCACCAATCTTTTTTGTGATATAAGACACCAATCTTTTATGTGATTTTCTCCAAAAAATACGTATTTTTTTCCAGGAAAACGGTAGTATATGCTTTTATATAAGTGGATAGTTTTGGATTGTGTCCAATAGATGGAAACAATGATTATCTGTTTCTTAAAGGGACTCATAGCATGATAAAATATACAGTATTTTGTAGACGCATAAAAATATATTTTATTTGAATTAGCTTTGAATAACATGATTTAAGGAACTGGTAAAGTTTATCCCTTGTTCATGCAGGGACCAATCACTGAAATGCTTGGTAGAGTCATGAAATGACATTTACATGACCCTGCGATGAGTGAGCGTTAGTGTGCATGTTAGCAAATAGTGTTGGAGTGAGTGTGTGGTGTTAGAGTGTTTGTGCTGGTCTGTTGTGTTACAATATGTTAGTGAGTTTGTGTTTTAGTCTGTGTATGTGTTAGTTATGAGGAGGGGCAGAGGCCTGTGGAGCCACTTGGCTGTATTCCCAAGGCAGAAGATACCAGCCCTATGTCACCCTATATTATGTCTATAGATGTGGAGTTAGTGGTGGGGTAATAGTTTTTCCTACTTATGGGGGGTTGCCAACAGTAACAGGATTAACCCCATGTTTTGTAGTTGGTGGACACGGAACCAATGGGTATTATTCCAGCTTGTTTTTAGCGTATTAGCCTCAGCAGCACTGATAGACTATAAAGAAAGGTTCATTCTGTTGTGCACAGCTGCACAAAATGGTGGCCAGCAGTATGTATGTATGTATGTATGTATGTATGTATGTATGTATGTATGTATGTATGTATGGCTGATTCCCCTCTGTGAGATTATACATATATTCCAGACAGTTCAGAGGAGACTCCTATTGAAGTTAGGGTGTAGCAGGAGACAATCACATATATAAAAGCTTAATGCTGTCATTGGCTGTCACTGTCCTTTAATTTCAATGGAATTATTTTTTTTAAATGGGAAGACTTGATGGTCGAACTGGCTCTTATGGAATCACAGAGGTCACAATTATGCTCGGGGGCTGTTGTGCCATCGTGTTGTCACAGGTTGATAAGAGTCCACAAGTCCACAATAAAGGGTGTAGGCACTAAACATGAATGTAATCAACCACACCAACTTGCAATATGTCTTTCATCTCACGGTCAGCTTTTAAATGCTTGTACATGTTGTATAGTGAGGTAGTAATCAGAGGTTTGCCTGTGGGCCCAATTCATGGCAAAGAGGTCGTAATTTTAATGTCATTTAAATTCATATTACCAAATGACACAGTTCACTGTCTAAGGCCACTTTTAGTTAGTGATTTTACAGGATCTTAGTTTTTTCTTTTCATGTACGTGCGCCTTAAGCATAAAGTCTAGACAAAAAAAAGAATGAAATCATCACTTTTAAAGGAAATAATTGCTTTACGTGCCTTACATTTGTAAATTTAATTGCCAGGAAACATGGAAGTTAACGTGGAATGTAAAATAGGTTTGTAAAATTTTATAATGCACGTAGGTAGAATTAGAAATAAAATTAGTTTTCTTTTATTGTTTTGCTTTATTTTCCTTAAAAAGAAGTACGGCCTTGGGTAATGTTTTGGTTAGGATTATTGGTTTAAAGGGATATCATGGTAAAAAGTACTAATTATGTTAGGTAACTACTAACTGTATTAAAAAAATGTAGTATATTGAAAACATACAATGTAGAGTCCCAGAGGTGAAAATCAATAACTTATAGAACTCTTTCAGCTCAATGGGCCAGTTATAGGGGAGATCTTTCAATGCTGTACAGACACTAAAGCGGAGAGGAGAGCTAGGTCTAGGTCAGGCCAAGGCAGCGCCCCCCCGGCAATCAATCATGGTGACCACTGAATGCATCCCCTGCGACATTAAACAGTCCCAATTCACCTCTACTGCATGGAGCATCACTAAAAGCTCCATTGCCATCCTGGTAGTCCGAAAATCTCTCCCCATCAGACCACTGACAGGTGCCCCCTACCCTCTGCAAAGCTGCCGGAATGAATATTCTGCTGGAAGAAAAACTGTTAAAGGGATCTCACCCATTTCATGCCATTTGCTCAGACAGCCTGCTGGAGGCAGGGAATAGCTTGGAGGGTTATTTAAACGCTCACTTACCAGTGGAAGTCAAGCCTGACTTGCCAACAGCATAAGTAAAGTCCTTGATATTTAGAGAGAATTT
Source organism: Spea multiplicata (assembly GCA_009364415.1). Taxonomy (NCBI): domain Eukaryota; kingdom Metazoa; phylum Chordata; class Amphibia; order Anura; family Pelobatidae; genus Spea; species Spea multiplicata. The sequence continues at coordinate 3,396,406 of VKOC01000007.1, forward strand.
AGGTTTGATCCAGCATTGCTTAGCTATGAGATGGAAACTTCTACCTTTGATTTGCAAGAACTTTCTCATCTATACTGCATACAGTATGTGCCTCTTTTCATAGAGAATTCCAACAGAACCTTATTTTTATCAAATTTCTGCTTCCTTTATTAGTATGTTAGTTCTTATGAGAAGTTTAATTTTAATTCCTAGGAATTATCTGTGGTTGACCCAGAGTCTCCAGGTGAATCCCTGTTTTCGGGGTCAGTTCGTTCTTATGTTGGGCAGGGGAGCAATGTTTTTCATACCCACTCCCTAAACACTTCCCAGCTACTCCCTGTCTACAACTCAATGTTCAGTGAATAAACTAATATTAATAACATTGCCTGCATTCATCCCTTCCTAACACAAGATGCCACTAAGGTTCTTGTTCATGGCCTTGTTATGTCCCACCTTGGCTATTGTAACTCTGTTTTAGCTGGTCTCCTCTTTACTCTGTTGCCAGACTTATCTTCCTCATCCATTGCTTTACTAACACCTCTCCTCTCTGTCAGTCTCTTTACTGGCTGCCTGTTAACTTCAGGATTCATTTCAAAACCCTGACTCTTACTTTCAAAGCTCTTCTTACATATTCTCTACTTACATTTTATTACTCATCTCTAAATACACTCCTACCCGGTCTCTCCGCTCATCTGACGATCTCTGTCTGTCCTGTGCTCTGATTTCTAGTTCTCATGCATGCTTGCAAGATCTCTCAATGGCTGACCCTATCCTCTGAAAGATCCACTTCTTAAGGGACTTCTACAAACTTACTCAATGGTCTTTCTCCCATCTTCCTTAGCTCACCTTTCCTAGTCTCTGTCCTGCCTTCGGACTTATATTAGCGTATCTGGTCCATCCTTAACACTGGAACTTTTAATACACCCTAACTCCCTCTTCATTGTAAGCTCCTTTGAGCAGGCTCCTCCTTACCTCTTGTTTCTGTAAGTTGAATTGTTATGTTATATACTACTTGTTCAGTTTACTCATTGTACAACGTTGCAGAATATGATGGAGCTACATAAAACAATACATAATTATCACAATAATACACTGTTTTTAATTTGTATTTTGCATAATTGGTGGAATTTCAGCATTCATGTCAACATACTGTATGCTAATAGCATGATGTTATTTTAATAAGAAACTAACTCATGGGTCGCTTAGTAGTACTGCAAAAAGGAGTAAAAATCTACAATTTTTTTACTGAAGGTGCAAAGTTAATGCAACTTCATACTAAAAGGCAAAACAGAAAACTAAAGGGAAAGTTATAGCGAGTGATGGTCAGTATGAATTACAACTTCAATTAACCAAAAGTTTTTTGTCATAAATTAACTCTGCCGCTGTGTAGAGTGCTAAAACATATGAGAAAATGGTTAAAATATGATATTAATATCTTTTTTAATCGTATTTTAATTTTCCTTAAAAGATTATTGAATCGGCAGCTATAATTGCAGGAAAATAGTAAGCTTGTTAATTAGCTTAACACAGCTTCCTCCCTTGTTAAGTGTTTGGAATTGCAGCATAGAAAAGTAATAACCCGTAACTCTGGATGACTTACCTTTGTAATGAGTTACAGTAGCACTGGCATCACAAATATTCTCATTTAGATTTTAGTCTTCATTCTAAATATTCTGGCATTAGAGGGATATTGTTGAGTTGACCTTCAATGTTGTAGTGTAATAGACTTTAGGGGCTGCCTGTCTTGGTCGGTCCCAAAGGTGATATCTCTTGGGCTGATTTTATTTATCTTTAAGTATTAACCTCATTTTCAACATATCACCTCGTAATTTTTTACCGGCATGGTGGTGTAATTTTGAATCCCAAATTACTTCCTTAGCTGCTCAAAGGTTTACAAGGGAAACATCTTATACTACATTAAAAGTCTAATGGTGAACAATATTTAACCTTTTATAATTTTTTAGACTCCATCTAGTCTGCTGCGAAAAGGACAAAATACATTGAATCATTAAAAAAAACACTTATGGCTACTTTTTGGAAGTATCAGGAATTATGATTTCTTAAAAGGATGTGGATCAAATAAACTCTCTTAACCTTTGGGAGACCAGCCTGTAAAGGTAATACAATTTAGCTTTTTTGCTTTAAATTTTTAAATCCCTATATAACTAAGAGTGTAAACACTAAGTATTTTTTAAAAAAATATTATTATTATTATTATTATTATTGTTATTATTATTATCTTTTATTTATGTAGCCTAACAATTTATTCAGCACTTCAATACAAATATTCAAGGGGTATGTAGGTAATTGTAGTAATTGGTTAACTACAATCGCAATGTGTATGCTACAAAAAGGAATATTCAATCCCGCTTCCCTCCCACAGCAGCCTCTAGTGTAGTGTCTGAGAAATATGGTTATATGGTTGTAAAAATAAATATATACAGTACAAATCTTTAAAAAGAACACTTATGTCTATCTTGAAGAAGCCATCTGAACTTGTAATAGAAAGTTGTCTCAAAAGGGATTCATAATAGCAACTTCATAATGGTCCAGGGCACAGATGCACATATTTTATTTGATTTTTTTCCCCTCATTTTAATTGTATTTAACAGTTTTAATGATGTCAGCTTCACTAAAAAAACGTGTGAAATCGTGTCTGTGATTAATAAAAAAGAGAAAATGTTACAGAATATTTCCCCGTAATGGATGTAATACTGATCTGTTCTCATGGTTTTTGTTAAAAAAGTGAGAAAATGAAAAGCAGATTTGTCATTCTTTGCAGAAGAAATGTGATACCTTTAAATGTTTAAGTAATATTTCCTGTAAAACACACAAAGACATCTGCAAAGCTGTTTCCAGACACATTTGGAAGTGGCAAGGGCAACTACAAGTGACATGAATGAAGCTTGGCATTTAACCCCTAGGACAATGAAAAATATATAATCATGAAACCCCATAATATGTATCATTTGCTTAAATTGGGTTTGTCACTTTGCCCAAATCTTACATTTTACAATTCAGTAAAATACATTAACTCAAGAAAAATAAAATACGCTGATTGCAAAGTGGGCATGTGCAGTGTAAATGTACAAATTCTGTATTTAGATATTATACACAAGGTAAATTAAACTGCAACACAGCAAAGAACACAACCATCTATGCAACCAAGCATATGCAGACACATCTTTTATTTACAGTGAATATTGAACTAGTAGATCTAAAAAAAAGCATTATGTGTTGACACAAAACACAGTACAATGAAGTAACAGTAATCATGACACAACACGAAAGATTTTAAGTTGTTCTAGTGGTTTGAAAAACTGGTTTTGTTATAGGAATGACATTCAAGGAAGTGGGGTTGGGTGAATAAAAGAAAAGTCAGCTAAGAAGACGCTCAGGGGACCAGGAGAGTAGGGGAAAGGGATTAATCCTCCTCCTAAAAAAGATAGGATAGTCTTTAGCAATCTGAGGATCAGCCAGTGAAAGTCTCACGCAGTAATCTGTTCCCTTCTCGCAAGCAGGTGTTTCCTAGCAGACCACAAAGCTTCTTTAACAAAACACATTAGGTGCGAGGCTTCTTTGATGGCACTGTCCATGTGAGTTCGTAGAAAGAGTACATATAAAACAGAAGGGTAGGAGAAGCACTTCCTTCTCACAGATTTACCAGGGACCTCAAAGTATATGAAAGATGGTCATATTTATAGTGGTCACCCCTGCCATGAGAATATGTAAATGCACAGCCCCCTGGTATGCAGAAATGTCCTCAGAGGAAGGCCTCCCTTAATGGCTACCATTGCCATGCCCTTGTGTCTGTTGGTCAGCCTGCTTGAAGCTGCATTAATTTAGCCTCTCTTTTGGAAACAGAGGGCCCTCAAACCTGCTTCATAATGTCCTAATCTCTGATTAGCTCACCCATCACCCCAAGGGGCCGCAAGTCTTCTTTAGCTCCTTCCAATTGATGTTCTCTCTTAAACTTGATAACAGCAAGGTAAAACCATGGTGTATTCTAGTTGTAAGGGATTCATGTGTTTGTTACTCTCATTAATATAAAGGTAAGACCTTTATTCAACACTGAAATCTTCTGGGTTGTGGAAGCAGGGTCCTGACATGCCCCACTCCCCGTCCATTTCCCCTTTAAATGGGGGTGTTCCTCACAATGTTAGCGGGAACACCCACTGAAATTGGCAGGAATGCCCACTTACATCAGTGTGGCCATCCTCCATCGTCACCAGGATAGCCCACTAGTGTCAGTGGGCAGTCTTAGCTGCGTCCCGCAAGGGTAGGCTCTGGGTAGCCGGAGCCCACAACTTTACAGGTATGTCCATTTGACCCAAAGATAACATGAAAAACTATACTTGGCATTGCATGCGTTGGTTTACCTACTTAATATTCTTTCCCCAAGACCAACTCCTGCGAATGACCATGGGAGGCCTTGGCGCTTTAAGACTGGAAGCCTTCTGATGATGTAAGTGTGACTGGATATGTGCAGCTGCATTCTATATTTCTATGTTCACATAGCATGCAGCTGCACATTTCCAAGAGGTGCAGAGGCGCATTGGGCAAGTGCGTGGCGCTGTCGGCCAGATGAGCAATCTGGATCTGCTAAGTACTCTAATATGCATTCATGTTTGGTAATAGTGTGAGGTCACTATTATGTAATGAATTACATAGCGGGTGGCATACAAGTCAGTGAAGCCTCATCAAAAGAACCACTAAGCTGGTGCATGTTTATGTAATATACTCTCATATATTTTCCAGGTCTCTTCACATGACAAAATCCTTCTTTTTGATGACACTGCAAAAAAACACATTACACGCAGTTGGTTCTACACGAATAGAACATCTGAATTTGTTTTACCAAGTAATTTATTAATTAGTCACTTTCATGCTTTGAGTGTTTTGGATCCATTACCTTCATTTAATAGTTTGGCTTTAGGACATTTCTAAGATACATTTTCCTTTTTGTAACCAAGCTGAAATAATTGTTTTCCTTTGCATTATTTTACTGTCATAAATCACGAAATCATATTAAGTAGCTCCTGTTGTTGAATAATTAAATGTAATAATTAATAGCGACTCCATAGTATATCTTACTTCATACATTATCACTATTTTGGTGTTCCAAGCTTTTATCAGAGATAGATATAAATATTTTATAGTCGAGTTTTTCCTCACCAAACCATCCAACCATGTTTTTATGGACAGTCATGCTGGAATACAAAAGGGTCTTCCCCAAACCGTTCCCACAAAGTTGGAAGCATAGCATTGTTCACAATGTCTTGGTATGCTGTATGCAAATCCACCATCCAGATTAAAGTGATCTGGGTGGTGGATTTGCAGATGATATAAACATTGGAAAATGTATGATTTTTCTAAACGCTTAATTTTTTTTTGAAGCCGCGAGGTTCAATGTGGCGCCGTGAAGTGATGAAATGGTGTGGTGCCAAAGAGCCCAAGTAACCACATACAATCTTCATGGTGGGCTATTAAAAGGTTTATATTTCAAGAGTCTCAGAGTTAGCTCATTTAGAAAGTTCATAGATATGGCTATGACAAATGTAAAAAAAACCCTATGTATCAACAACCTATCTACAACATGATTTTGGCCACTATTAACAAGATACCTGTGTGGTGGAAGGAGTAATAGACCTGAAAGCATAATAACAATACACATAAGGCTATATACTATATATATATATAATATTGTGCAAGATCAGGAAACATTTTCAATATCCTCATCTTTTTGCCCACTCATGTCATTACAAAGCAAAATATTAATCTGCTAGCCCAACTTTCCATATGTGAGAGGCCCAATAGTTTTAAATACATATACTGGCCTTTCAAGTTTTTTGTTACACAATAAGGCAGATTGGACTAGGAGTCTATGTGTAAATTACTATTTGTAGCATTCAGGAGACACTCTAGAATGGGCAACACTTCAAACCTTTCCAAAAACATTTTGGAAAACACTCAACATTTATTCTTGTCATTCACTGAAGAATTTAGGAAAAGGTCACTAGGTAGGTCCCTAGAGAGTCCCATTGGAAATTTCAGAGCTTCCAGTGCTTGGCCAGCTCTCTTCGGCTCCAGAGGAGACACTTGGGAGGTTTTTTTTCTATAGATTAGGATGTTGCTGTGGACACATTCCTTTTTTCTTCAGAATCATGCCATATTATATCAAGGAAAAATCCCCTTCAGGAATATCCCATTATTGCATCAGCATTTAGCTGTAGATAGGCCTCAGTTTCTCAGACATTGAGTCGACAAGTTTGTGAGGCCACAACTGCATCCCTAGTGCAAGGTAATAGGTAGAGCTGATGAAAATTAAAGATTAGTCACCAGCCATGACAGACTGCATGTGTTTAATAAAAAGGCGACACGTAAAAGGCAGAGGATACACAGGGACTGCAAATAGATCAGACAATCCACAATTTTGCTTTTGAAAATGCAAATTACCTTAGCATATGACAATATTACAACTTTAGACTCCAAAATGTATTTTTGTAAATCACATTTTATTAAAAGTTTTTTTTTCTTTTTAGAAAATGCAAAAGAAGGTTACAGAAACAAAATAGGAATTCATTCCTGACCTTGTGTGTCATTGCATTTGATAGGATAAATGCAACCCAACTTAAACCAAACACGCCAGTGATATGTCTGTCCACACTGGGAAAATATATATATATATATGTTAAACAAGAAGGGGATATTAGACAACCTAATCAAAATTCCATGTCTTGGTTACATCACCAGTTCTATAGGATACTAGGATTGGATCTCTAGAAAAGTAGCTTTGCAACATATTTAAAAACTTTGGAACTCACCAATGAACAATTATGTAACGCTATCTCTTTTTATGTGGTGGAAAACAAAATCTATTAAAATATATACATACACATTTGTCATAGTTTTAAAACCAGAATAACCAGCTTTGAGCTGTCTGATTAAAATAATGATGATAACTGTATTTAGGAAATGTACATGCTACATGTATTTGCTGCTTATGCGACAGATGTTGCTGCTTAGTGCAATTTCATTAATAAGTCACTGTCTTAGAAAAATGCCTTATTGCTAATTGTACTCATTCATTCACTAGTTGCCAAAAATTACAAAGGTGAACATTGACTAATTAAATATGCTAGATATATAGAAAATAGCCATACATTTAAAATGTGCTCAAATTAGAGACAGCCATAATTTTCAAAAAATGTTTAAAGGAAATTTATGAAAATAAAGCTAATGTATAAATTACAGTTTCAGAAAAGTAACCAAGAATAGCCCTTTTATGCAAATGTGTAATGTATTTGTCTTTTAATCTGTGACAATAATTAGTTGTTTATTTATCCCTTTTAATTAACAATGCATCTATCAAAAGGATCACCCGGTGTTTTAAATTCATAGAGGTCAGAGAGATGAAATTGTTATATTCAATAACTGTTAATGTGCTTAAAGGACAAATTTAGCATTTTTTCTTTGTAGGGGAGCCCTGACTGTTGTGATTATATTTCTGTCTGGCTGAATGAAAGATGCTTTCATAAAGGGGCCCCCTGGGTCAACCAGGAAAGGAGACATGACTGTTGGCCTAGAGCTGAAGGACTTGTGAGCATCATCTTTTCAACAGGGTCGCCCTCTTTTTCTCTTTTAAGGCAGGTACAGTTCAGACTTTCCCACCCGCCCTACCCCTGTGTTGGGTCAAATGAAATTGGGTCATGTTTTGTTGGGTTTCTTCTTGGGGAGTCATGTCCTGAACATGGTTGATGGCATCGGAGGGCTATAGGCCTAAGCAGTCGTGCTGAATGTGTCATTGTCACAGAAACATATTGTATGACTCATTTGAATGTTAATGGGTGTCCTGATTCCGAGTCAGATGTGTTGGTACCGTTGTGTGACTGGGTGTTAGACAGGACTGGTCAGTGTCTACTGATTGTGTGCGCTTACTTTGTAATCTTTTGAGGTCCTAGGTATTCGTGTCTTCCCTAGCCACGTGAAGATGATCGTACTCCAGTGCCAAAGGACCACAATGAAAGTTCAATCATCTTCCGCTCTTGTGGTTGTTCTCTTGAACATGGGAATGCGTAGATAATTTCTTCCTTCACTTGCCAGAGCATGTTGGGTCTGATTTTCTATGAGCCCCTTCCAAAGGATTAGTTTTAACAGTAGCAGAGAGCAAGGGTTGATTGACTGAGAGTCCAAGGTGGAGACTGCAATTACTTCCTGCTTGCCTGCGATTGGCTAAATATTTTTTCATTTTTTTTAATACGTAGATAATGAATGTTCTATTTTTATATGTAGATGAGGAGCTACCAGAGGGTAATATTATACACTGTATATGATTTAAAAATGCTGAAATGGCAATTGCTTCTCAGACTGCTTGATGGATATATTTGCATAGAATCTGCATAAGTAATGCTTAATCCAAACTAATGACATCTTAATGAAATTCCATTCAAAACTAGTAGTAGTATCTGCTGTTTATTGTATATATTAAAAATTGGTAGGGAAAAGGGCAATGCAATTTTCTAAGTTATATGCCTTCTGAACCAATCCCACAATCATTCTGTACTTGAATAAAATATATGTATATTTATTTGTAGCAGCTGGTAAGACAAACATTTACATTTTCCAACATTAAATGACTGCATAATGTATATATTTATTTAATCATTCTAAGTATGTAGTTGGAAAAAATGGTGATCCTGCCATTTTGATAAACAAATTATTTTTAACACGTTTATATGTAAAATGTTTCATTTAACTTAGGGAATGAAAAGCACTTTGTAATTTGTTTATATACATAAATCCTGTTTTGCATGCATCCTCATCTTAATTTTTATATGGGCTGTTTGATGAGTGATCTGAAATTAGAGTGACCGTATATTTTATTTAAATGTCAACATTACATTTGACACATTACATGTCGGTACTTATTTGCATTTAATACATAATTATCCATAATACCCATGAAAAGGGCAGAATATATAGCAGAAAAAAGTGGAACAAAACTGTGGGTGTTATACTGGCCAATGGATATGCCCAGCAAATGCCCAGTAGACTGGTGTCCATCCCACTTAACTGGCAAACAATGCACCCTTTCAGTATGTGGCTTATATTAGCCAGCAGGTGGCCTTAAAGTACTAGTGCCCACTTTCACTTTTCTGTAGCTGGTATTATTTATGGCATATTATGGTGATTTTAGAATGTATGTAGTCAAAAACTTGGAGTTTATGTGCTTTATAGAGCCTCTAATGCATTTTACTGCAGACAATATGGTCCATACATTTTTTCAGTTATTTTTTTTAGTTATTTTCAGGCCTGGACCGGCCATCTGGCTCACCAGGCAAATACCCAGTGGGCAGCTGGGCAATAGCACCCAATACTTATCCGATCACTTCCTGCAGTGTGTTGGTATTGGAAGCATATGCTGGACTGCATGTTGCTTATTATTATTATTATTATTATTATTATTATCTTTTATTTATATAGCGCCAACAGTTTACGCAGCGCTTAATACAATACATAAATTCAAGGGATACGACAAGACAAGAATTGACAGACTAATACAAACCGATACATTTGGGGGAGAGAGCCCTGCTCGCAAGCTTACAATCTAGAGCTTGAGTTTAAGTTTGAGTGGCTGCTTGAGTTTAAGTTTGAGTGGTTATGCGTATCCAGCTGGGAGCCTTAAAATGCCAGGACTGCTTAGATATCCCCCAGTCTGGCCCTGGTTAGTTAGAGAATGGGTTGTAGGCCACATATCACACAAGCAGAGTCGGATCCAGAGGCACGATACAGAATGATAAACCAGAAATGTAGTCAGAAGGTCCAGATTCAGAGGCAGGCAGAACAGATTTGTAGTCAAGTAAACAGGCAAGAAATCAGATCCAAAATAACTGCACAAGCCCAACAAGTACAACAGATGTACTGTCTGTCTATACTAAAAGTAGGAAGCATACTTAAGTTCTTGCGCATGTGCTGTAGTGCGGCTATGAAAATCAATAGGAGTAGCAGCAGCCAATCACATGAATACTAAGTAAACAGTCCAATTGGCTTCTACTACATAAGTATGCTTCCTGCTTTCATAGCGAGAGGTGTGATGAGGCGGAAAGAGACAGGTCAAAATTTACTATTGTTTTTGAGCTGCTCATTTAAATTCACTTTCTTTTTATAGAAATATTTTAAAAAGAATGTGGAGAAAAAATGGAAGTTGAAAAATCCTTAATGTGTATAAAATGCAAGACAGTATATTATTTTCTACGCCATATGCTTATTAAAACCACAGGAGAATAAATGCACTTGTTTCTACACTATAACACGGGATATGGAAATGTGGCATGGCTTTAATAAATAAACAAATATTTTTAGAAGCGGTTTCTATCCTTTGAAAAGCCAGATAGAGCACTGAAATGTTTTATAAACACAATAAAGGTTCCCTATATAAGCACTATACATCATGAAAACAAACAGTTTTGCTTATAGAAGTGTGGAATCAGTAATGTAATAAATTTTCTACCGTGTGGACTTTGCCTAAAATACAATAACTAGAAGACGTACAGCACATTTAAACATGGGCTTTTAAAGTACCGGTTGTTAGGAATACATCAATATTTTAATGTAAACAAAAAAACAACAAATTAATTATTTAGTATTAATAAGGTTGAGTGTGTTAAATCAATTGATTTTAAACATAGCAGGAAATCCAGGTGTCAACACGGAGGATTTTAAAGTCTATTTTTTATATATGTTTAAAAGATATTGTTTAACTGAATTAGATGTACACGTGCAAATTTAATTTCTATTCATTGATGTTAGTTAGTAGACTTGTGCTAGGCAAGCAAAATTGTTTCAGATGAAACCTTTGGGACAACAAAACACGAACCTCAAATTGTGAGAGAGGACATCACTGCAAGCACCGCCATTTTGGCAGAAGTTCCCACTAGGTTATGTCTGCGGAGATATGAACAAAGAGAAAGATGATGATAAAGAGCAGGAAGATAAAGAAGAAGCGGAAACGGTTGGCAGAGTTTTAGACGAATGGGCGGATGCGAGAGTTGTTTTTTTAGGTGCAAGCGTCAGGATCTGGTGAGGGACTGAATGTGAGGGATGAAGGAAAGGTTAGAGTCAAGGATAAATTAGTCCACCTCTCATTTTCTTGGCTACTTCTACAATCAGTCATTGGTATTTACCCTCCTACACACAGTCCCTTCCCATTTTGCCTCTTCAAGGTGCTTGTAATGGTGGCTACACATCACAATAAATGGGCGAATTCTAACAAAATGTTGTCACTTCTGCAATTCCTTTTCTGCAGTTTTGTTGGGGAGTTCCCTTGTTTTCGGAGATTCATACAAACACATTAAAAAGGCTTCTTTTGGTATTTTCAAGAAGTTTGAGAATATGAAACGCATACTTTGACAGTTGAGGCACCCATTAGAAAAACTCATGTTAGCAAAAGTTAGATGCAGTCATCTCTTCTAAAGATGATCAGTTTCGGCACTTCCTTAAATAAAAGCTGAAATGTAAATGCTTCCCTTACTAAAGTAGATTTCAAGACACCGTTTGTAAAAATCATCATGATAATTGTTTGCAGTTTGCCAAAATGTTACTTTACAATATGCAGTTGAATTTGCCTATAGCAGCCTTAGCAGCCTAAGGGCTTCTGGGAGCACTGATTGCATTATTTATTCCTCTGTGCAGTCAGACATGTAAAATAATGGTGATGGTGATTGCAATGTATTTTTTTATTACCGTATTTGTTCAATTCCATAAACTCTATAAATTATAAGACGACCCCCCAAAATGTGAATATTAATTTAGGAAAAAAAGAAAAAGCCTGAATTTACCCTGTAGGAAAAGTTTTACTAGTAAATATTAATTCACATGTAAACTATTTTGTCATATTTAATAAAAAACTATTATTAAAAACAATTTTTTGTGTTTATTTACTTGTATTTGCCACTCCTGCCCCAGTTATGCGCATCTGCCCCCCAGATATGCCTTATAACCCGTTTGCCACTCTGCCTCCCAGATATGCCGTATACACCCATATATGCAACTCTGCCTCCAGAAAACCATTGCACCCCACCCAATGCCACTCTTAACCCCCCATACGACTCAACCCCCATGCCACTCTTAACCCCCCCGACTTACCAGTGCATCCCTTTACTTGTGACCCCTGCTTCAGAGTCCCTGGTGTCTAGTGGGGCAGCGGTGGAGGTCTGTTCGATGCAGACCTCTGCTGCTGGTGGCCAGTACTTCCGCCAGCATCACATGACCTTCCGGTGCTCCACTATAGAAGCCCCGGCTGAAGTGCCGGCAGCAGCGGAGGTAGGCTGTGCGCATCCCGCAAACGTTCACAGAAGTAGTAGAAGCATTATGAAACACTCGTCCACAGATGCCAGACAAGCCAGAGGGCTTGTTTTTTCCCCTGATAAATCTCATGGTGCTGCCACAAACACAAGGTATTCTGGGTAGTCACATGCAAATAAGGCGAACAATAATCACCTTTTGCCTCTTTATCCACTTTATACATGGATCCCTTGAAAGTAATTGCCCGCTGTATAAGACAGCCTTTAGACAAAACTCAGGTGAGAGGTGCAATACCCAGATCACTGCTCATGACAGCTGTAAATTAGGAAATAATCGTGGTGGGCATGCAAGTACCCCTGCCTGGGGTGCCATTTGGTCTAAGACTGATCCTGCAAATCAGTACTCCCTGCAAAACAAGGCATTAGATTGCAAATACATTTATATCTGTTAGAAGGATGTTCAAGTTAGGTAAAAAAAAAGTTTATTCACCATTAGAATTTTCTATTGAGGAACACACTTCTTAAATAGCAGAACAATGACAGTTATATAAACACTCACCAGGGAAATATGTTGTTGGATTTGCTTATTTTTTGCTATCTCATTATGCAGCTTGGACCTTTCAGGATTGCAGTCTAGCGAAAGGTCACAGGAAAATTAGATGAATATTCTCGGTTTACCCCACAGTAGAAATATACAGGGCAGTACACTTTACTCACTAATTCATCACTCTTAACTTTGAGTTTTGGCAGAAAGTTTCCAACATAAAGGGAATTTGATGAAGACTGATAGTTGAGACGTCCCTTGGGTTGGCAGCCAAAATCTAGTAAAAACCACAGATCAGGAACCTATGCAGGCCCAGTTCTCTTATTATTTTTATAATAAAACAGTTGCCGTTTATAATATTCATTGTACTTTAAGGGAAATAATACATTTATAAATTAGTGACTTACAAATCCATTAAATTCACGTGAGTTAATAAAGGAACACCAAGTATAACAAAATTCTCAATTTCTGGTTTTCTCAGGGGCAGGTCTATAATCTTAATATTCAGTCACTCATATTTGCAAGCTGGAACATCTCATTCTTTTTTTACTATAATACAAATTTCAAGATAATTTGTTCTTTGTCCAAACCAACACTTCGTACAAAACATGTCCTAAAAACATTTTCAGTGTTTACACGTTGCACTTTAATAAAGCAATTATGTGACTAGACACATAACATTTTTGGGCACTGTTGGAAAATCAGTCTGTCCTAAAAGACACTATGTGTCACATCTGGTTAGATTGCATAATAATGGTCCCAACAGCATGTTGAGCCCTTTTATGTTGTCAGTAACAGGAAATATCATTATAAAAAAAAGTAAAGGGAATTTCATCAAATTATTACCTACCATGAAGTAAAACTGATTTACATTATATTAATTTAGATTTAATATATAATATAGCCCTTAAAAAGTTAGAGAATAAAATTCCATAACAGCTTCGAAGGTTAAGAATTGACAATAATCTTTATGGGCCTTATGATCGTTTTGTCAAGATCTTTCTGGATGTCCATTTACACACACAATACAATACAAATGTGTAGGTATATATATATATATATATATATATATATATGCACATGTGTACATATGTACATTGAACCAATTCTGCTAGCACTTATCTGTGTATATATTTTAAAAATAAGGTAGACTCCGTAACCTTTCAAAAACAAAGACATAGTCTTAATGTAAAGCACACATACATAAAATGAAATCCAAGCCCATAATAAAATAAAATCATTATATTTAAAAAAAACATAATAAAGAAACAATGCAAGTACTTTAATGGTACATTGAGAAACCAGTTCGCCCCAAGTGTTTCTGGAACTGAGATATAATTCTAAAGGTAAATCAGATACCAAAATAAAGACTAAAGGATTTGCATCATGCTGTTATTGTACTTAATGGATATATTTATTTGGTCATAGTGGTATTCTTATTTTAAAAGCTTGTAGAAATGCTTAGGATTAGTTTGGCTTTAATAGATTTGATGTTAAAATAATGGAACCATAGAAAAATGACCCTATGTTTGTCACCCCTATTAAATTTTAAGGAGGTTTTGGCGTGCCTGACTCTTGTAACAATGTTCCGTTCTATAAACTCTTTAATGCATGTATGTGTTAGCATGAAAATCTGCTTGTTGCCTAGTTACCCAATTGCATTTTTATATTGTATTCTTCATATTCACGTTATTTTATAAATGAAAAAAAAGCTGGCAAGGACGTATTGCTTTCTTGAAACAGGCTAAAATAACTTTAACAAAATGTAAGAGGCCAAATAATGTATTCCCACAACAAAAGTGGTTAAACATGCTTATTGTGAAGAAGCCAAACTCAGTTATACTAAAAAAAAAATGTGAAAGACCATCTGGCAACTGTTATAGCTTTTATATAAATCATCAGATGCAAAACCTCGCTGAAGGAAAACAAATTAAAGGGAAAACATAGCAGAGGAAATGGAATTTATTATTTGTATTGTAATGGTAGATGGGAGAAAGTGAAGACGAATGAATGTGAGAATTTGATTTTGCCTAAGTAAATGAATGACATAACGGTATGTGTAACTTTGGCCTTATGATGATCTCCCCTCCTTAGGTCCCTAGGTATCAGTTTAGAGCTTGTTATATTACAGCAGAAGGTGAATTTATGAAACAAAAAAAAAATATTTTAAAATAGCTTTTACTTTAAGAACAGGGTTTGTGAAGAGGAATTTCCTGTTATGGAATGATATTACTATGTTTCCCTTCTCAATCAAGTAATTCTAAAAGGGAAATGCTACCCATATTAACTTTTATTAACCAAGTAATGACCTGAAGTAGCCATTTAGATTGCATTATATAAGGTCTATTAGGGATTTATCTTCTTATTATTGTTGATTAAGGTCTGAGCAGGCCTGGACTGGCAAACTGGCACATTGAACAAATGCCCAGTATGTCGCTGGCCATCAGTGACCTATATTCAACAGATCTGTTGCTCCAGCGGCAGATCAGGTGCTGCAGTTTATGGTCAATGGCTAGATGTCCCTGGGTCCACACTACATGAGTAAAACACGTAATGTGCAGCGGTGAATATCTTGGTATCTGTAGCACTTACTTCATCAGGTGGCCTTAAACTGCCAGGGCCACTTCGTCATTGCCAGTCTGCCTCTGAGTCTTTACAACAGGAAAAATAGGCATGAATGGGCTGAATGGTTCTTATGTGCTCTATGAAATTCTATATTTCTTTGTTTTATTATGTCTTTTGAGCAATCTTCCTAAATCAATTTATCTATTTTTTTTTTTTTAAAAAAGAATCAGCCTTCCCTTCTAAACAAACACAACATGACAGCGAAAATGCCCAGGTAGTAACCTAGGGTTTAACATGTTCCTGATGATCACTTAAGAATTGTGGTCTAAACCTTTGACTCTCTAGGCCATCAGAAGTAGATGTAGAGGCTAATACAGTGAGGGACTCTAAACATGCATGTGATAGGCATAAAGCTATCCTGACTCTAAGACAAAACTATCGACAGATTAAGGTCTTAAGCTCTGCATCAGGACAAAATGTCAGACTAGATGAGCCAAATGGTTCTCATCTGCTGTCAAATGATATGTTTATATGGCAATTGCAGTTCTTATGATTTGACTTTAAAAGGGATGAAAAGGGATTGTTTTATTTCTGGAATAATATCAGAGTAAGTTAATTATACATTGATGAAAAAAAGTACCGGTATATGAATTTGACAACATATAGCAACTATTTATCCTATATGGTTGGTCTATTTTGTTCTAACTCTACTTGTACACTGGCCGAGTCTCATAATCATTTATAACCTTTTTTCCTATGCATGTTTAAATATCATTACAGTATTTACCTGAACTGCTACTAGTAGAAAGCTCATCCACTATTATATTCCGGTGCAAAGTGTGATGTACTTACTACGGTCGCCATGAACATTGCTCTGCGTTTGGCTAACCTTTCAGGTATATTGTTTTAATTGTTTTATAGAAGGCCACATTTACACTGTATCATACTGTGCACCTTTTGATACAAAAAAGACTAAATTGTATGCTTTTAATAAATATTTAAAAAATACTGGTAGTCAGGTAGTTACTCCAGTACAGAACATCCTTTGTTATTTTTTGGTGTAAACCATACAAGTATCTTGCATAATTAGAATGATAAACTTGAAAATGTTAATAAACTAATTTGTCTAATAAGTTGTATACTAACACTAGAAAATATTTTTATCTCTTCTGCACCTTCTGCTTTTCCAATTGGTCGAAGGCTTGTTGAGGGCTTCAGTTTTGATCTCTTTGTAAGAAGCCCAATATGTTAGAGGTTTTGCATAAATATGAGGATCAGGAAATCCAAATATTGAATGGTTAATCTGGCTTTTATCCATCATCTGAGCAGCAGATGGTGTGATTTCTCTATTGTTTCCACTTCAGTGCACTTTTTTGTGCAGTTAAAAATTAAGCAGTATTACCTGATGGTGATTTTCAGTACACATGCTCCCATTACGATAAGCCTCACTACTAGCTATCACGTTTCCATTTTATGTTTCCTTGCAGATTTTCAATGCATTCCTCATAATATAATGAAGGTTAAAGGGAGAATGGTGCTCTGCATAGAAATGTGTTTGAATTTTTTTTTTATCAATGTTAGTTTTCATAGATACTTAAAACTTCACTGAAGGCAAGAACTATCTGGTCTATCTAGAATGTATATTTTCCTGATGAAAATACTGAAACTTTGATCCCTCACTGTAGTAGCCTCTGCCACTTATGCTGGTGGCATTTTACCTACCACCCTCTCAGTAAAGTTAAATCTCTTGTTCTAACTTTTCTCCTACTTTGATAACATTCGCCATCTTAAACTTGATCAGCAGTGTCATACTTCTTGGCATGTCCGAACACAATGGCTATAGTAGGGATCAAGTTAGTTTACTACTAACTTGTTTATGCTTAAATCATTATTCAGATATAACTTTTACCCATAGGTAGGTATATTTGCTAACATTCTCTCCTGGTGACCAAGGAAACTCTTGTTCTAACAACAGGCCAGCATTATATCATTATAAACAAGAAGAGCCAAGAAAAAAGGCAACGAGACAGGGAAGTAGTCGGCGAGAAGGTAGGGAGTAATCATGTGTGAGAGACTATGAGAGTATAAGAGCGCATGTGTCAGGGTTGGTGTAAGACCTTAGAAGCAGGGGGTACTATCTCTTGCCAGGCACCCCTATCAGGTAGTTTGCAGTTATAGGTAAGAAGGACCCACTAGATAGAGGTGGGTGCAAATAATAGGGATAGAACAATAAAATCTAAAAGGTCAAAGCAGACAGCAATCAAGCAAGAGTTCAAATACCGGGTAATACAAAGAAGACACTGTAACACAGCAATGAGGGTAAGAGGTAGCTGAAGTCCAAGGAGACACAGAAACCAAACCTCTGGAACACTGGAGCAATGATAAGGAAGTCTGTGAGGTTTTTATAATGCTACAGGTATCCACTACTCCCCTATCTTGATTTAATTGCAGAGGAGTTTGTTTCCATTACACATACCCCTATGCTTGTTTGTTTACAGGCCATAGAAGATTCCCCTCCTCAGCAGGTGCAAATGACCGCAACTTTAGACTTATGCTTTGGCCTACTCCACAATCTCGGAGCTGTGCAGTGGAGGACAGGAATGGGGCCTGACAGCATGAAAGAGTGAATGATGGGGCCTGACAGCATGAGGGAGTGAATGATGGTGAGTAAAAATTAAATTAGTTTCCGAAATTAAAAAATCCTCCAAATTTCATCTGAACCAAAAGGGCAAGAAACAAAATTAGTTGTCTGAAAACAAATGGACCAAAAACAAGACAAAAACAGTGCATTTGCACAAGTCTAGCAGACAGTAATATTTGTTTTAGAGCTATGATTTTTTTGCAGTAATGTCATTGTTTTGTTAAGAATTGGTTTAAATGGGGCAAAAGTAAAATATTAAATAGTTTCCTGTTCTAAACCTTCTCTCCTCTCTCATCGCTGGCATTATGGCAAAATACGCTTCCAGTAACAAGACATAATTTAGATTATTATTAAATTGTTGTTGTTATTATTATTATTTTTATTGTTATTATTTATGGTATTAGATGAGGGGAACAGCCTTATTAAGATATTAAGGTCTGACTCTTTTCAGCAGGAAAAATGGGGAGTCTAGGCAGACTGGGTGGTTCTTATCTGCCACCAAATTATATGTAAAATGAAACATTTGGGCAAGTAATACATTTACTTTAGCATTATAAATGCAAACTGAGGAGAGAAAGCAATCCATTACATCATGCACAAGAATGTGTTTATAGCCCCCAAAAGATATAGTGGGAGGGATCCAAAACAACTAAGTTAAAGGCAAAAAGAGCAATAATTAAATAATTTAAACAAACCATTGAGAAAGTAAGAGGTCTCATAATTTGTTTTAATGTACCTTTAAATTATGCCTCACATTATAAAACAATTTAAAGAATTTAAACCTTCTAGGATTCTGCATTTTTATTGAATTTTATGGGATGTCGCAACTTATAAAAAAACCAAACAATAACCAAATCGTACTTATAAACATTAACAAGCAGCTTTTAGCTGTAAATAATTTAATATGTTGAAATAATTGAAAAGCGAAATGTTTAATACTTTGTCGGATTGTATGAGTTCAGACTGTGCTTTTGTCTTTAACGTAGTCACATGTTAATGCTATAATCGTTGTTTCTCGTCTGGCATATGGGAACGCTGAGAAAATATATGGTTTTGTATGGGTGGGTATAATTAGTTAATTATGAATGAGCCTGAGTGAAAAGTACATGAGAATCTAAAGTAATGGTAATGTTTTCTTACTGAATCCAAGACAAGTGGCAATTTTCTTGTACAGCTGCGAGAAAATAAAATATATACACAGACAGAATTTCTAATTGTGTAAATACCTGGATTCGTTATAGAAGCTAATTAACTAACTTAACTGCGTGAAGTCAAAGAACACGCACATAAACACTATTCAGAGAGTTTTATGAAGCATTTTCAACAGACTTGTACATTGATTTGTAAGAAAGATTTATTCTTAACGTCACTGATTATCGTTACTATCCATACATATATATATACAAACCCATATCATTTTCAAGAGTAATTTGTTTTTATTTTATGCCATGTTGTGTCACTGCATAATTAAACCACTTAGTACTGTTGTGCCGTATGTATCATTAATATTCCAAAATCTAATTAGCATTTTTAATCACAAGCAATTAGGTATAAGCATTGTTTTCCATTTTGCTTTATGAAATATTTACAATGAAGTCGAACACAACAGAGCACTAAATAGGGAACTGAAAGGGTGTTATTTAAATAAAAATTAAAAAAAAACATTTTCAAAAAAAAAAAAAAAATCCTTTGCAAAACTGGCCCAAAAATCTCACCCTCTAAAAATAAAAGAGAAATATTTTAAATTAAAACTTCTAGACTTTAAGCTCCCTCTTGTGGATTGTTTTTCTTTTTTTTACACAAGGGAATGCAAGATGCAAACGATAACTTTTAAAAAAGAATTATGAGGATCGCGAACCCATAAAGGATTTTACTATACAATAAAAAAGTAATAATTACATAAATTATGTGGATTAAATAAATTAAACAGCATAAACAATAGATTTTTATGCAATAAATGACATTGTTACACTAGAGAATATATCCTATTTATCTTAACTACGTTCAATCTGTATATAGCTAACACATTATAAGAAGGTATGGCACAATCTATATAACATCCCCCTAAAAAGAATTATGTTAATGTAAATATTTGTTCCTTACATAGTAGAAAGTTAGGCCTTATCAACATAACTTCAGAGACAGCCAACAAACAACACTTGTTGCAGACAGCCCGGACTGGTCATTTTGAAAATGACCATTTTTACTGTTGTAAAACCTTTAATTGGTCCTTGGTATCGCCTTGATTAGGATAGCCATATGAATTGACCGAAACTGAAATAAAACTGAATAGAATTTTTAAGCACAACAATATAGGACCTGATTTACATCATCTTACAGCTTACAGAAGTGATGCTGTCAATCAATTATTCTTCTTCGGTTTAAATTAAAGAGTATTGCCGAATTTTGCCTGAAACTGGAATACATGGACAGCTGTGCCGTGGCCTGCTTATGGTGCTGGTATATAAAGTCATATTTGCCCATTAAATTCTGGACATATCTTACCAAGGTCTCCCATGCAGGTCTTAGTTTAAGTGAAGGAGTTGGACTGAGAAACAAACACTTTAACAAATTATTATTAGTTACAAGATAAAATTGTAACAAACTAAGCGCAAAACAATATTTTAAAAAAAAGTGTAGTATGGGGATCATATACTGTGCATACAAAGGTAAAATAAGTCTTACAAGCTATAGTGTGGTTTCTGTGACTCTAAAAGTCACTCTAGAGGTCACTAAACCTCTCAGATATAGTTGGAAAGTGGAATGTTAATGATGTAATTTTTCACCTATAAATAATAATACTAGAACACTAGTATATATCTAAAAGAGTCCAAACAATCACACCAAATTGTTGCTTTATCAAAAAAATAGTTCTTGTAGTTCTTTCATATATCAAAACTGAATTTAATAAATCAGATGAAGGGTGGCAAATTAGCCCAGATTAAAAAGCTGGATTTGATTTAACTTGTCGATTTGAAAGCAGAAATACAGAATATTAATATTTCTGTAACTCTTTTTGGAACTAAGTTACTCTGTAAATAGGAGAGATCTTTTAAAATAAATGCATGATGTTTAATGATAGAAAGCTAATCGGATTTCGCACTCACAGAATAAGATTTATTTTATTTTTTCCCCATCTTAAACCAGAAATCTCCAAACTCTGTTTCAAAGGTGTTATTGAAGTGAAATCAAGATGTGAAGCAATATTTTTATGCAAAAAAGAAAAAAAAATCAATATAGCATGTTATGCCTGTTAGCTAAATATACATTTCATTGGGGCAATATTTAAAGCACAATAATCAAAAAGAACTAATTCACCCTTTAACGTGTGTAATAGGAGCAGTTGGTCTCTAATTTCTCTTGTAGCATTTTTTTTGTGCGTTTTAGAGGTTGTGTTCCTTATGGACAGCTCTCTGCCACATCTATAAGCCCCTGGGATCATATTCAAATGCGGAATTAAAAGCACACGATGTAACTCAGGGGCATAAGTCCTTAACAATGTACTTTTAATGAGGACAGATCATTGGCTCTCCTGTGAACTGCGCTGCCTCTCTCATTCAGTTCAGATGTATCTTAGGAGCATAGGAAATTAGGAACAATACATACATTTAAAACTTTTAACAATTGTTAATTTTGGTATATTTGTCCACAACATCAATTATCCCTTGTTCTGAGTTGTTAGACCTTTTTTTTTTTTTTACATAAAAACTATTTGGTATATAAACATCCCTGAAAGGCTTATTCTTCAGAGAAGCAGACAAAACATTTGCATTAGAAGGGTATCATTATTAATTATTATTATTATCATTATTATTATTATTATTGTTATGAATTATTATATTATTATTATTTTTTTTCATTGCTATTTTTCAGGAATTAATAAAACAATCTAAGTAGTTTTATATTAAAGCTGAAAAAAATTACTAAACAAATAATTTTATTATTTCTGTGATTAAAATTGCCAATAAAATGTGCATGATTCAGGCATAGTTAAACTTTTCAGTTTTACTTTTGAATTTAGACAGTGATGAAGTGAACATATCTGAACATTCAGGGGCTATCAAAATCTTACCACTACAGACTACAAAGTTCTTGGGACTTTTCATGTTTTTATGGAAAATATCACTTTGAAATCCCCGAGCTGAGAATTTTAATCTCATTTGTGGATATGATTGGTACTGAGGAGAGTGAAGAGAACACTTTTTTTGCATAATTTCATTTGTCAGGAGAATCTTGCCTCTGACATTGGAAGACTGATTTAATTGATTTTAATCATACACCTGAGATTGGAAAATTGAGCCTTCCGTCCTGAAGAATAATTCTAGACGGCCATAAGAATATCTAATTTGCAAGTGATCATTTATTTTTTTTTTATTTCTGGAATTCTCACATAAGCTTTGTTGTAGATTTACATAATAACAATGAAAAAATCCTGGTTTAGAAACTCATGCTGTCTAGAAAACTATAAACACATGAGCGGCAAAAAATTAAAATGCTTTACAGATGTAATTATGTCGAAAGGTATATTTATTATGTATACCACATATGTAATTGTATATACCCATAAATGTATTATTAAAACACAGGCATTCAGAGTTATAAAACTATATGCACGTTAATAATGAAAAAGATAAACATAACACACCAAAAATCATGATTATTTAATCCAAGTTTTATCATGTTTTTTTCTATTTATTTTTGTAAATTGGTAACTCTTTTAGTGCATAATACTTATCAGATGCTGTCCGCTTTTCATTTAATACTGCTACATATTTATAAATCTTCCAATTAAGCATTCACTGATATTCCATTCTTAATTGAACTCATCAAATCAATTCATGCAAAAAAAAAAAAAATATTTTTAGGACAATATATTTTAAGGACACATTCTCTGTGAACAGTAAAATAAGCTGGGGCAGCTTTTTTTTCCTGTTAACTTTCAACGGCAGCAATGGGAATTAACACAAAACATCTGCCAAATATAGTATATTTCTTATATGGAATTATGAACTTCTTTTTTTCTACCTTATCGTGGAAATCTTTTTTTCTCTGAATAACAGGAGTTACAAGAAATCTATTGGAGCTTCCTAATAACTTGGAACATTAATAGTTCTAAATACTGTAAACCATATCCTATAAGAACACTATTCAAGTAAGGCGGGTGACAGAAATACACTACAAGTGTGAATTAGTATGTATCATTGGTATTATTTGTCTAGTTGGCAGCAGTCATATCATTTATTTTTGCATGTTATACAGATCTATAATTTGTATCCTATCCACAAAATACATTCTAGTTATTTGCCAATTGGCAATGGGCATCAATACCCTTTCGACAAACTGGACTTACAAGGTATTGTAAGCAGACACATACAGAAAAAGAACAGATATGAAGTTACAGATTTTGTCTGCTTCCAACAACACGAGGCATTTTCACAATTACGAAGAGATACTTGCAGACCACACAGATCAATTATCATTAAATTAGGGTATTTCTATTTTGAAGAATCAAATTTTAGATGATTAGTGGAATTTTTATAACGTAATCTATTTGTATTACTCAACAAACTATGCATACAAATAATCTATACATGTTCTCGAAACGCTGACCTAGAAATGCTTTAATATGTTTTAACAGTGCATTATGTGTATAGAGTCAGCGTGTTTGAGCTTAACATAAATACCTAAAACTTTACAGCGGTGCCATTAGGATTATCCATGTGTCCATTCTTGCCTGGGTCCTTCACCATGTCTTGTGTCCTTAGTAACCTTAAGTTCTTATATGTCCTTAATAAATTAACCTCAATTACTCCATAATTCCATAATTACAGTCTCAGTAAAGTAATGTTTTCTCATACTTTAAGCTTCTAACCCTCGTTTTGTAGCCTATGACCTCTCTCCCCTATAATAACTCTTCCTCTACAAACAATTTAACCTATTTAACCTATTTTGTTTAACTCAAATCTTTGATGCATGCCTTGCTTTTAAGCCTGTTTGTCATATCACTAATAAAAACACTAAATAACATGAAAATGAGTAAAAGATCCTTTAGCAGAATCTCCCCACCTCCCAGCTATATGGCATGCAGGAGATGTGTTCTGCTATGTGATATACTTACCGCCAGTAAGCTCCAGCACATGTTTGATGAGAGTTGCCAGATGGGTCTAACTAGATACCCCCCATGTGCTCTGCAAGTGCTCCTGGCACTGATTGGTTGATTCAAGCAGTCAATCAGCGGCACAAATCGGCAGACCACAGTGGAGGCAAGGTACAAATGTCTGTATATTACTTTGTTTTTCTATCCTATTTAAAGGATACATGTTGAAGTACTTACAAAGAACTTGATTAAAGAAATGTCTAGGACATTAAGGTATCTTCTTTAAAATAGTTACCTTACATAAGTATTGTGTATTAACTAATTAACTATAAACTGACAACTGTCATTCTGTTCATTACCATTATCCATTATTACCTTAACCACTCTTAACTAGATATAGTTAACTATATACACTAAACAATCTACTATCCCAATGTTTGCTATAAGAATCAAGAAATGAGAAATATTGAAAAAAAACCTGTGAGAAATGTAACTAAAAACTAAAAACTCACAATATACGTAGATGAGACTCACAGGTGTTTCCTCTACCTTATTTGTAAGTTTCACAGGTTTATATCATGGATATCAGTTGCCATTAAGGAGGAAATTAGTGTCTGTGTCGACGATGATCCATCCACACCCTTGGGGCATTACCCTTCTCTGTGCCATCTGCCTGCCATAATGCAAGCTGTTTCCTTGACTGACTTATCTACCTGTTTTATCACGCCCCTCCTGCACACAAAAGAACACGACATTGTTGCTCACATAGCTGCCCTTGGCACAGTTTGAATGAGCGAGATATATTGGAACCTTTCACCATGTGCATCCCAATAAATCACCATACTTTACAGAAGACTTTAATGTTAATAAAGAGCAAACAGCACTTTGAAGGAAAATCATTTGCTCAGTAGATTGCTTCACTCAATCAACATTTCACTTTCTCATATGTGATTATGTTATAATGTCATAACTGCCAGCAAAAATATGATCTGTGATACATGTCTCCTAGGTATAATCATTTACTTATATGTCACAGAAATCAACATTTAAGAAATGTTAGCTGACAATATAAATGTTAGCTTTGTAATAACAAACAATAACATTATATATATATATATATATATATATATATATCATGAGGGCCACATCTTTGGACCAAGAACGGACAGCGCTGGAGTAGCTTGCTTGACTTGGCAGTCAAGACCCGAAATGAATGGCAAATCTCTACATGAGAAACAGATGTACGGTTCGGTCTCTCATAGGCCTTGTCAGTGTGGTACAGCTGAAATCCCTCTAGGTGCAGTGCCCATGTCAGGGCATACCCTGAGTAAAAACAAAATGGGAGCCATATCTCAAACTGAAAACAGACAGCGCTGAAATAGCCCGGCCTATAGGTATACATATAAAACTATACCCGAGAACTGTTTGAGTTTGACCCAGAGTCTCTGGGGATAACACTGCTTCCCAAGGTCTTCCGACAACAAAATTTGGTTTTCTACCCTTTTGATTAAGTCAAAATTGGCAGGGCTATTTTTGGAAAGTAATCAATTTCTCTCTCTCTCAAAAAAAAAGAAAAGTAGGGAGAAAGTGAAAACAATGAACTTAAAATGAAAATTCTGAGCTTCCTTCTTCATTTTGATTTGTTTTGTTATCAATCTCCTACCTTGTTTTCGGACATTAATAAGAATGAACACATTTAACAAAATTAGTTAAATTTTTAAACCCATACAAATCCATCCAAGTGCATAAGTCTAGTGTTCAGCCTAACCTTTTCCCTGCCCACTTAGGCCATTTAGTGCTGGCTGGGGTCAAACACATGACTAACTCCACCTCTTGCCCCACCAAACGTGGAGGAGCTTGAAGTGGCCTTCCCTGGGAAGTTCCCAGGTATGCATATAACTAGTAGATATGCACAAATGGACCAAATCTGATTCAGACCAATTTTATTTTATTTAGCCCTTTGAGTTGAGACATAAAGCAGGCTTTTTACATACAGAAACAAACTTAGTTGTCACCCTTATTCATTGTTTTATGATCTTTCACACTCTCACACTTTCATTCACTCTCTCATACTCTCTCTCTGAATGTATATCTACCTTTTTTCCAGCCACTTCTATATGCCTGTCTCCTTCCCTGCAGCTCTGTTTCTTCTCTTGTTTTTTTTTTCTGGCTCTTCTGTCCTCTTTTATCTGTCTTCTTTTCTCTGTCCGCTGCTCTGTAGACATGGCCACCCGGTGAACTTCCTGGGAGGACAAAATAATAAAGATTGTTTCTTTTGTGGCCAAATGATGGTATTTATCTTTCCAACTTTCCTACACCCATAACCCCCCTTTTAATTCTTTTTTTTTCCATTCATCTCTCTCCCTCAGACCAGTTCTTTGGGGACAATGATGGCACAGACTACCAGTTGGGGGCACAGGGCAACAGGGCCATGTGGTTTCTAGTTAGGCCCTTTTTTGAGCAATTCATATGAATTAATGAAATTGGTCAACTTTGTTAAAATTTAAATTTGTAAAAATCTGAATGCACAAGTCTAATAACCATATTCTTAGAGTGACAGCTACCACCATATACTATAAAACCGGATGATTATTCTATTTTGCTTCCAACAATTCCTGCATTGTGCATTTTAAAGAAGAGCTGCAGGTTAAATGAAAAGCACGATAGCGGGAATCTCATGCCATGACAAGAAAAAGTTTCAGCACCACACAAGCTTAGTGCTCGGTCATTTCCATCAAACCTTTTCCTCTCACAACAAAACATCAAGAAATGTCAACAAATTCAACACAGGTAGGGTGAAGAAATACAAACATAGAATTAATAAGCGCTGCATAAATCGTTAGTGCTTTATAAATAAAAGATAATAATAATAATAAATGAATGTGAGATTCTAACATTGTATAGGTGGGTGGATGTATGGTGAATGGTTTTATACCATACTTCATTTCTGCCTATACCAAGCTTACAAAGCATTTAATCTTTATAGGCATGTGTTGTGTGTTTTATTTGTGCTTACATGTTCCTGTAATGTAAATCTAATCTGGTTGCTTGCATTTTATGTACGGTATGTTTTTGTTAAGATTACCAGTGCTGGCATATTTCAGGTTTAGTAGTTTATACTGACATATCGCTCTCTTTTTTCTGTGTTTCCTCAATAAATAGTATCAACTCCATCTTCTCATTGACAAATAAAACATTTCTATTTTATTTACAGTATACAAGCAGATTCCATAGTATTATAACAATATATGCACTATACATATTTTGACTTATTTAGTTCAATGCAATACTTTATTTATGAAATATAAATGCAACTAGACTTGCTTTACAATGTAAAACCATTTTATAAAACCATGTTCTAGCCTACTCTTGTTTTTTGGATACTCTGATATGGGTTGGATTATTCTGAAATTAAACATATATTGCAACACCAGAAAGTAGAAACTTTGATAGACTGTCCTAATTACACATTTTGAAGATAGCTAATATACTTTATTCTCTTAATTAACAGCACATATTAATAACACTGAAACCTACACTCGCCACTTTCATTTATTATGTCTTTTACATTAAGTCACATCATCCAACATCTTAATGTATCATTGATTGGGATATAATAAAGATTAGAGTAAAATTACAGTAAAATAATGATTAGAGATTGATAGTGTTAAAATAATGTGTGATATTCAAAAGTGGCGACAACCAACTTTTCATAGCTCAGCTTGTAATTTTCTGTTTCCTGTAATTTGCTATCTTTTTTCTGGCACCACTTTTAATACGTGACATCTTCTAATATTGCTTTGCCACTTTATTTTTCAGCTCCCTGCTGATCCGTCAAATCATAGGATATATAAGCTTCCAAATGGCAAAAGGTGAAAATTTCCGTTACAGGAAGTAAAAGCATTCACACTCTTCTTCGCGGCACATGACACTTTGTAATGAAATCTAGAAATGTGTAGGTTTTAAAAAAATAGTTTGCTGCTGTGCTTCAGAATCAGTTTGTGTTAGGACAATTAAAGAATGAACATTGTGGAAAGACAAACATTTAAAAA
Organism: Spea multiplicata; assembly: GCA_009364415.1. NCBI lineage: Eukaryota > Metazoa > Chordata > Amphibia > Anura > Pelobatidae > Spea > Spea multiplicata. The sequence continues at coordinate 3,424,586 of VKOC01000007.1, forward strand.
ATGCTAAACCACAATTTTAAGATATCGGATAAAGTGACAAATGTCCAATCAACCTTAAACATCAGGATGCTAGTTCTTAAATTGCAAGTAGAATTTAACTCAATTAATACAACTAAACATTTACATATTTATAGAAAATTATACTTATTTATGTATTAAATGAAACAACAAATGTAGCCAGAAAGCCTTTGAAAGAAATGAGAAAAATGTTGTACAATGTAGAAAAAGTAAATTTGCTCTTGTAATGTGGTCCAAGGGTTAGTAAGAAACATTTTACTCCATTAACTTCTTGTTCAGGAAATATGGATCTGGTGCTTGCAAGCCGATGCAACATCCACGCAGAAGAGGCCATGCTAGTTAAATCACAGTTTGTAATCTCCTTCACCTTACAGAAATAGTTTCTAAAGACCATCCTAACTATTCTTCTACATCTCTTAAGCACAGAATACCAAGATCCACCTTAAGTCTCTTGGGATGGCACCCAAAGAGAGAAAACTAAAAAAAATACCCCATTGATGACCCGCCAATGTAATTCGATCAGTGGCCAATGGAAACAGTTTCAAAAATGGAGGCTGCTGGTTGCACTTAAGGCTGCTTATATACTCCCTTGCACTCATTTAGATGGAGGATGTGTACAACATTTGTTATTTAATGTAGGCTCCAATTGCCATTTGAAACCTGCAAGCAACTTGTGGGTTAATGAGTCTGTGAGTCTTCAGCACTGCCCTAAATTTGAGTGTATTCAAGGAGCGTATGTGAGTAGGAATTTAGTCCACCATGTACAAGTTTGCCAAAAACATGAATTTTCTCCCAACTCCCACGTTTAGTGACTGTATACGTGGGATCTATGGGGGACTCTCTTGCAAGCTTTCTCTTTAGTAAATAAACTACAAAGTGGAGTGCCTTCTGACAGTTGTTATGGACTACTACCTCTTAAAATATGGGGGGAAAAGTGACAATTGTCCTGCACTCTTTGTATCATGTTATATGAGGACTGTGAATAGTGTAATACCACAATATCACACATTACAAGCTAAATTATGTATTGATAATATAGTCAGATGTGATCCCGCTTTATTCTAGAATAAGAATTTAAATAATCCATAGTATTTACATATTTATTCATAAGTAAGTATTTTATTCTGGAATATAATGGAATTGAATTGTTTAAATGATTGACTGGTGGTATTACATTTTTAGTCCCAAAATGGATAAATCTTGACTTTTTTTTATAGGGTTCAACACATTTGACAAGGTGTAGAATATAGTTGGCCTCTGTATGGTGACAATCATGTTAATTAACTTTACGTTGACTAATTATGACAAATCCTCGGTGGGCTGAATTCAAGGAGCTGTGATACGTTAATAAAAAAAAGTAATACTCTATTGTGGTGTCACATTCTCTGTGGACAAAAATATGTTATATTAAGATTAAATGATAGACATGCTTGAACAGAAAGCTTTTTTTGGTGGGGGAGGGCGGCATTCATTTATTTTCTACTTCATACAACTAAAAGGATTCATTAATTTCAAGTGACTTTTGAGCAGACATTGTAGAACATACCGAATGTGCTCCATAATGTTAACATAATGATGTAATAATGATTCCTTTATACATTAAAGACTTTGTTCTAATCCAAGACAGTTCTTTAAAGAAACATGTCATTTTGACACTAATTGATTAAAATAATCTCAGCCGTAGCATGTTTCCTTTTTTAGCGGACTATTGAAAACATGCACAGAAAACAAGAACATGTTAAAGCTATAACCACCATATGCATATTTGAATACTGTCTGGATCAGGGCATGGATATGCTATTTTGGGCAAAATCTTTAAGGTTACACAGTCTGAAGCAAATTATTTCAACACCTGACATGCTTTGTCATACTTTAAAGTGCTAATTTAGTGAATTGTAGTCAGAATATCTGTTTGAGGCTAGGGTTATGTCCAATCACGAGTAATAGGTTTGCAAAGAATTGGAATTCAAACAACTAGGTCAGAAGCAACCTGGAGCTCAAACCAAGTGACCGGACAGACTCCAGAAGCAAAGTCTGGAGCCAAGCAGACTCAGAACCAAACAAGCAGGATATAAAAGGGCAACGATGCAGGAGCAGAATCAGGATGAAGTCTAAAAGCAGGGTCAGAAGAACAAGCTGGGTCTGCAACAGTTATCAGACTACACAAAGCGGAGCAATACAGATCGCACAAGCTACAGGACACCGAGCACCTACTGAGTACAGGTTACTGAACTCATCCTCTTTTGGAATCTGGTCTTACATAACTTATGCTAGAATATCGCCAAAGGATCTTTCACTCTGTCAGTTCATTTACAAAATTCATGTATAAATATTTAATGCCGCTTCTTTGCAATCTAGTAGCACCAAATGCATTCTTTGTGATCATTATCCAACTAAATTATGAAAAAGTATACAAAACAGAAGGGAAAAACTCGAAAATCTAGAAATTTTCAGGAAAAAAGTGATCTTACTATTGTCTGCCAGTGGCAAAAATATCCCACTGGGATCAAAATTTGTCAATTTGATCACTTTTTTCCCCTTCAGATTGGGCTAAACCAGGTTTAAATGAAATGTAGAGAGCTTTTCGTGAAACCATGCGCAATTCACACTTGTACACGGACTCTATTAAGCCTCTTTTCAATAGTTTGCTGATATTCAGACAATATTGAAACATTCCCAAATGAACTTCGTAGAAAGACATTTTCATTTGCTGACTCCCTCCTCATGCATATTAACAAACGGTATGCAAGGCCTCATTTAATTCACTGATTTTACATTCCGATCACTTTCTCCTTTACAGCTATTTTTACTGGGCTTCATTAATCTTTGTTGAATACAATGGCATACATCTTTAATGCGGCCGCTGTCAAGTTATATTTCGGTTAGAGCTGCAAGCTGAATGACAGGAAGCAATATTAATAAATTTAACATAGACTGTATCAATTTTTAACAGAATGAATGCGGAAAGCTAAATTTATTATTTTTCATTTAAATCATTGGGTTTATCGCCAGCTAAACAGCAAAGATTTTTTTGGGGGAAACATGTGATGTTCCATGCAAATAGATTTACATCTCATTAATAAGTAAATTAGGAAAATGCCTTTCAAGTTCAGACAAGTACATAAGTGTAATCTCCATATTAAAGGAGCAGTCTTTGATAAACCGCTAAGGAATTGCAGCAGCCAGCTATGTGACATGTTGCCAAAGACTGAACTCTTGAACATCCCCACCTTTAATTACACCGCGTTATTGCTAAAGAGATAAGTGTCCGTCCGGTTAAAACTGTAAAAATGAACAGCGTACAGGAACCTCCCAAATAATTTTTTGCTGCAATAATGACAGGTGGTAGGCACAGAAAGCAAATAATCGCTTCATTCTATTATGCTGTTTAATTAAAATTAAACAAAGGAATTACAAAGAATATTTTGGTTGGAAAAAATAAAAAATAATCATGGACGTAAAAACATGAATAAAGAAAACCCACGTAAAAAATCAAAATACATTTATAAATATATATACCGTATGTATATATGAATGCTTCCTCAGATTCAAACTTTGAAAAAACTAAATAAATATATCATGCAAAATCCCAACAGAGATAATTTGCTGTAAAATTTAAACCCATGGAGAACTTCCCTGTCTGTGTTAAATAAAAAAAGTTCCGGTTGATAGGAGACATGTTTTGCAGTAGCTTTCGCTATTATAGGAAATTACATGCAAAACCAGCGTTCTGATCCTACGTTAATTTATAATTGGAAAAAACTTATTAATTAGCTATGTCATTCTAATTAAGTATTAGAGCTCCGTGCTTTGTGAAGTCAGTCAAACTTCTTATGACATTAAATTACGTTAAAATGGTAGAACAGCCACTGGTGCCTGTTACTGATATTTTTGGAGTGTCATGCATCAAATGATTTTTGGTTGCACTCTTTATCAAGTTGTTATATTGCAGTGGTCTTTAGGCTTAAAATCAAGGTCTGGAAAATAAAGGAAAGAGAAATCCCTAGGCAAAAATGATACATTTTACTCGTGGGTATGGATTGAGGAATAGTAAACTTTACAAAATAAAAGGATAAATATGCAATTTAAAAACAAAATTGAAAAAAAATAATAAATCATTATCTCTGTCCATTTATTTTTTTGTCCCTGCCGTCCCATTAGAAGTTTCCAATTCCTAGTACTGATCTGCCTATATAAGTATCCTTATTCTTAATATAGTTCATTCTCATAAACCACTAGCTTTCAAAGCAGAGAGGACATCAGGGATGCTATAAGTAAGTAAACACCCATATGCGAAACACATTAAGAGTTGAACTACATAGTTGCCATAGATAAAGCTTATATTGAATAAACTTTATTTATACTGGGACAGTGTTGCCACTGTTTGCTTTTGCATGATGCTCAAACTGGGCGTCAGGGCAAATCTACCCTCCATTTTCTTTTGTACCAACATCATACCCATAACATTTCAGGAGTAGAAATGAGACACTTTCTTTCTGGGGGGGAGATAAGAGGAAAGACTAGGGACAGGACAACAAATGTGCCTGACCTGTCCAGCCAACCCTGCGATGTGTTGATGGAAAATGGCAGGATTTGATGTCATATCATAGTGTGATATGATATGATATGACATCCTCAATCACTTTCTCCTCTTGTTGGGTCAGTCTGTGGAGGTCCTCTGATCTCATTGGCTGGTGTATGATTCCCATTGCACACAAATGTACAACAGCAGCTTGGTGAAACATTGCCTGAAAATCACGGCTATTGTGTACCAAAATGGGAAACTTTGAAGGTATGCAATATGGCTATATCAATTGTACTTATTAAAATAATCTTAGGTTATCTAATAATAAACAAGGCTCTTAATGCATGTGTGGGATGAAGTCAAGAAAAACCTCAGCTGCGAGGCCCCGTGGGGCCTTGTCGGATCTGATCCCTGACTCGCAAGTAGACCACCTTCATGTCTTATTCACGGTGAGAATTCATGGTATCATAAGATCACACACACGCACATGAGAGGATGTCACAGAACCCATTATACTACCCTGCTCCTTGATTGACTTTGGTTGAACCCTGAAGTGCCCTATAACGTGCCCTATACATCCTAGTGTTACCTGCTGCATTTGTGATTCAAGTTATTTGAATTGTTTCATCTCCTCATTTCAGAGTTCAAGCTGGCATTTTCTGTGTCCTTTTATTTTCGTGTGATGGGATTTTAAAGCAGTTTTTTTTATTTAGTTCCGATGCCTTAGCTTCCCCGATTCGTGTTTTGTGGACCTGCATTTCAAGGTTCCGGATTCCGGATTTATACATTTATACATACCCGTTACAGTTGGTACCGCATACTTTTAGATTAGTGGAAATAAATGCTCACTTAATGGGAAATAATTCACTGCAACAAACATACAGAGTTGTAAATAGCAGGCATACACTTATTTGGAGAAAATAAAGTAAAGATCTATTTTTAAGTCTAGGTTATAAATTCTACTGCCAAGGAGAAAAGCAAATGTGGGAAATTTTAAAAAATCTGTCCCATAATTTTTTTTATTTTTGAAAAATGCCAGACTAGCAAGATGGACTTATTTCCCACGTGGTCTATATAAGATATTGACAATAATATTAATAGTACAAATAAGGTCAGGCACTGGCTCGTGGAACATTCCATGAGTAATACTATTCTAACCTGTTGAACCTTTTATTCACTATAATTATATACTGTAGTCTGGTCTGGGTTTTCTAAATGATAAAAGGAGTACTCTTCTTGAGCTCCTTGTGCAATATGTCTTTCATAAACCATACCTTTCCCATATAAAATCTGAATATCAAAAGCTCATTTTGTGTGTAGCTTAACTTTGCCAACATCATCTATGTAAAGAATGCTTCATAAAACTGAGTGGGTTGTTGCAAGCTACAGCCAGGCTAAAACTTGATGCTTGGATGGATACTGGCTATAAGTAGGACCTTCTATGCCTTCTGGCTTATGCTTCATGCGAATACTGCCTACTGACTTCATGCAAATACTGGAAACAAAATTTGTTGCCTAAAAACAAATAAGCAAAAACCGAAATTAAAAATGTATCTAAAATTATTTTGGACCTCGTGCACAAGTCTGGTAATTATTAAACAGGTGCAAATAGACCAAAAAGATTCTGACAATTGTTTTGTCCCATTCTTTTTCGGGTAAAGAATTATGTACCCTGCCCATTTGGTTCGGATGATAGTGTGGGGGCATTTTTAATCAATTCACTCTCTCTCAAGCTCTCTAAATGTTTTCCTACCTTCTCTGACGTCCACTTATGCTTCTGCTACCACTTCTTGTTCTTCATCTTCTCTCTTCTACCTTCTGATTTTTATCTTCCCTACTTTATCTTCTCTCTTGCATCTTCACACACATCTCCATGGACATAACCTTGCGCAAACGTCTGCCGAGATAGTGGTGCTTCCAGTGCCATCCTCTACCTTGATCCTCAAATCGAGGGAGAGAATGTCAGGGAAAGGGCTACAATCTCCTGATTGGTGGAGAAAACATTATGGGATGGGATATCCCCCCCATTGGAAGATCAGGGAAGAGGATGTCACTGGAAGTGTCGCTATTTTGGCAGAAGTTTGAGCCAAGTTACGTCCATGGAGATGAAGATAGAAGAAAGGAGATAAAAGAGAGGAGATGAAAGAGAGAAGATAGAAGATGAAGAACAAGAAGATGCAGAAGTGGAAGTGATCGGTAGAAGATGACGTTTTAGGTAGAGATGGTAGGGTGAGATTCAGAGAGTGTGTGAGAGAGAATGAACCAGAATGAAAGTATGAAAGAGTCAGTGTGTGAGAAAGTGTGAGTGAAAGGGCCCACACATTTTGGATGAAAATTCAGAGCTTTTTACTTTGGTTTTCTCTGCTTCATGGAGGCCTGGCCTTGTTTTCATTGCTTTCGTACAGAATTCAGTGAATTTGCAATTTGTACTAATCCAAATACACAAGTCTTGTAATTATATGATTTTTATATGAGTGTTATACCCACATTTAAACTTTAAACTATAAGAGCAAGATACAAAAGTATGGTTATTACATCAGAAGCTAGTTTTTTGGTTATAACTTCAAAACATATGCTATCAGAGCAGAGAATAGAATGCAAACCTTTTACAGAGGACATTTTCAATATCAAAGTTTAGTAGGTCCATTTAGAAAGGAATGTTTCTTTCCTGCAGTTGTTAAGGTCTTTCTACATATGCAGACAATACACCACTAACTAATTAATTGCAGTCTAGAGCTTTAAGATGTAATATTTCTTGTCAGCTTTTAAATAATAGACAGAAATAGGAAATACAATGTCATACTTCTTATAAGAAATCTCCTTTGGTAATTTGCTCACTTAAATTCACAACCAGGGTGAAGGGAGGAGAGCCGTATATTCAACTTACAGAGACTTCGACTTCTTTTTTCATAGGCAGAAAAACATAAAAAGTCAACGGAAGGTCACTTAAGTTGAAGGACATACAGCATTCAGCCATCTGCGAGACATCTGCCCATTCAGAATATTAGACCATTACAAGAAGTACTGTCGTAACATAATAGACTCCATTCTGCAAGTGTGTTATACTTGCTTTTTGCTTTTAAAGGCCACCAGAAGGTCAAAACTGCAAATTATTTTGACATCCACCAGATCCAAGACCAATCTTTTAATTCCACAAACAATCTCTTTAATAAACAGCTTCATAAAATTGTATCTTAAAACCTTAGATTTGCCTCTACAATAGTGGATACGAAATAAAGATGCATTAGGGAACAGTTTTCAAGTGAAATCAGAAGCATGTTAATCAATGCGTTTCAGCTATGTCGAAATTGCACAATGTTACAGAACAGCAGCATATATTCTAAGAGTTGAAATCTTTACTACAATGCAGTACTAGGGTGATGAAAGGTGAGATGACATATTGATTATGCAGGGAATGCATAAACAAAGCCCTTCTACTGGGTGTTAATCTGTCTCTGGTGAATGACCATGAAATCCATCCTTGCACGTCTCACTCAGGTCAGACATGGTTCTTCTATTGAGGGATCATTTACCATCTATTTTAATGTGCACGCGGGTGGTCAAGTCATACTAAGGTCTATGGAGTGCAATCGTGATTTAAGCTGAATTCTTTAACAAACTGGATCACATGACAACACCTTTCTTATTTATGTAAGAAACACAAACATTTGCACGTTTGTTGTTTATTAAAACTGTAAACAAAAAGTGTTGTCAACATAAATAAGAAAAACATACAACTAAATACACATATTGGAGACATTGCTATAGTTTATTCATATGTTTAAGGAAAATTTAAGCACTTTTCCCATGCTCTGTCTACTAGACAAACCTGCACCACCCCATACAGTATGTTTAAGTTATTTAAAATAAATTGCTTGAAATTATGTCACAGAACCTGATTAGGGAATGCGTTACTTCTACCCTCTATGGCAGAGCCGGCTCCGGGATCTCTTGCTTTTTCAAACTATGTTCCTGCTTCCCTCCCCGTGAATGACGTGCTTGCTGACATAGGAAAAAACTTCATGACAGTACCTTCCCATCAGCCCGGGGCCCTAGGCAGCTGCCTAGTTTTCTGCTATGGTGGAATCATCCCTGCTCTATTACCCCCGCTCCCCATGACCATACCTGGGAACTGCCCTTGTATGATGTCCCAGGTCTCAACCTTTCTCTCCATTTGCAGTTAGTTGTGGCTTAGAATGAATAAAAAGCAACATTGTTAATGGCAAGCTAAAGATTAAAAGCAGGTAGAAGCTGCTGGAAGTGGGTAGTGCTAAACACTCCTCCTGTCCTGACATTATTAGTACAGGTCTAAAGAATTCCTAGGTATGACCTTGGGAAAAACATAAAAAGGAGATTTACTTACCTTTTATTAAAATCAGCATCCAGATATGTAAATGGTAATTCAGCTATATGCAACTTCAACGAGCTAGGCACATTTTTGTGTCCACTGACACGGCTAATCTGGTTCATTGTAAAACCCAGACCTGGCAATGGCTTCTTAAAATTCATATTTTTGTATGAACTTTAGAATAAAAATAACGGAGGGAATCACTTAAAAACTCTGGAAATCACTATGTAATCCTGTTATTTAAAGTATGTAAATTTGTTGTTTGTTTTTTACCCAATCATTTTCAGACCACAAATTAAATTTCCGTTGTTAGACATCCACATTTACTCAGAAGAAGACTTTCACTCTTCTCTCATTCTTATTTATGTTCACTCTCTCTCGTACTCTCTGTCTCCCTACCTTCTCTGCTGACCATTTCCGACTTCCTGTCTTGCAGCTCTGCTACTGTGTATTGCATCTTTTTGTGAACTTCGGGCTAAAATGGAGGACATTCCAATAACATCCTCCCCTCGATCCTCCGAGTGGGAGAAGCGCCGTCATTTTAGCTGAAGTTTACACAAGGTTATCTTAGGACGAAATGGTGATGCTTCTTGTGACATCCTCTCCTCGATTCTTCAACCAGGAGGAGAAGTTTAGGTGGTTATGTCCGCAGTGATCCGGACAAAGAAAGAAGAGAGAAAAAAAAGAAGAAGAAGATAAAGAACAGGAAGATGTGAAACATGGAAGCGGAGCTGTGAGACATGATAGTGGTTGGCAGAGAAAGTATGGAGAGAGTTTGGAGACTATGAGAATGGGAGTGAAAGAGCCAGAAAATTCCTGACCAAAATTCATAGCTTTTTTTGTTGTTGATTTGTACAAATCTGAATGCAGAAGTCTAGTGACAATGTCCTAATTCCACTCCCTTCCCTACAGAAAGAAGTAACTGATTCATAGACCTGGGGTAATAGCAGGTCACCCATAGACTCTGGGTTAAATCTAAAGTGTTTCCAGGTATGGTTTTAGTGTGGCCACAGATGAAACAGAACCCAGGCTAATCCAACAACCACAGTCCGAATACTTCAGTCCTAGTCGGCATCCTTCCGGACACACGTAAAAAGAGTAGCTACATCCACGTTTGTTATACAAAATTTAAATACAATCTTTTTGTGAAATCTCAGCTTGTTTTCTGAGAATTAATATTGTAGTTTTATACACATCAGAGCTTCAGATAAAAAAGCCTACTAATGTACACATACATAGATTTTTGCCTTTTTAAAAAGCCAACTTTAAATAAGCTTCTTTTTTAAAGCAACAATGTAAAGGTCACAGAGGAGGAGATGACAGTAGACTATTGTAATAAGGAAAAAGAAATAAAAAATAATGGCAGAAATAAATTGTCATAAGAGGAGATACAGTTATGATTTATTGTGATATTCTACAAATTTGGAGGTGATTAAAAGGCACCTAAAATTCACATTAACAAGTCACATAAAAACGGAATTAAACTAGTGGGCATAATATGGCAGGGTATAAAGAAAAATCATGACAAGAATAAATTGACGGAAGAATGATACTATTCAAGTTTTACTCTGTCATGTCACAATGACAGGAGACTAGTATTTTAATTTTAGAGTTGTGGATCAGTTTTTGGAGTTCATTAAAGGCCTGTATTAGGAATCTCGTAAAAAAAAAAAAAAAAAAAAAAAGAGTGAGAAGAAATTAGTGACCATAATGTAGCAGAGGAAATAAAGAAACAATAGTGGCAGAAAGAAATTGACAGAAGAATGATACACTTAATATTTCACTCTGACACCCTCTATTAATAGGGCCGCTGCAAGCTGGAGCAAATGTCATTCATATTTTAGCCAAACTATTTCACTAATTAGACCGGCTTTCTGCATTTGAATTAAATTTGAGATCCCTCACCTTTAGAGTGGAATCATTTGAATTCTAAAGAAAAGAGCTGGTGACAGAACGAGGAGAAAAAAAAAACTTTCTACTTGGGTTTTTCTAATGAGAAAAAAATTCCCCCTACTCCCCATTTCCCGGCTATAATTGCTGATTATGTTGTTACATGGTAGCGACTTTCTCCTCTCTCCTCCCAATCATTATGATTTAGTCTGGCATATCAGGATGCTTCAAACACAGACTGAAGTGTATTGAGTCTAATTTTGCACTCATTTAGGCAGCAGGTACCAACCAAGGTAAACACTGAATTGTTATAATTAATTACCCCTTAGGCCTAGCCAGGCCGTCTTTGTTTCAGCTGCCCCTTATAATAATAAGGCTTAGGGGCATATTGTATTTCTTTTGACAGATTAATTAGAAATTCAGCCGTGGAGGTACAAAGCATCTCTGTCATGAATATTTAAATGGCCTGACACAAAAAATCATGAAAAGGCTGCTGAACTACATGACAGACAGGGGATATTAGGCAAGTGATTCTAATCAATAATCTCTTGATCTCTTACATATTAATACACTGCCTGCTGTTATTAAGCTCCATAATAAGGAATGGGAGCGAAAGTTAGTGTAGCTCTGCTGTAGGCCTTTCTAAGCCCCTGGTGTATACGCTAACTGACTGAGAAAATGCACAGAGGAGCCAATCCTCAACCTCTTCAATCTAATCCAATCTTAAGGAATGGCAGCTCTGAGCATCACTGACTGGATAATTACTGGCCCTGACAAGGTGAAGGCGTTCGCAGGCAAATGAGATAGGAAGTAGGATAAGTCCCCAGACCACCCGGCACAGGGCACGCTTAAAACCAACCACATAGTGCTGTTCAGTTTTATATTTGCTTAAAGAGAGGAAAATCTGTGAATCACAGCACATTTGAGTGAAGTTGAAGGGTCAGTGACAAGTGATTGCCAGGAGCGTTGTCTTTCTTGCAGTTAACGCACCCTGTCTTCTGGATTCACCAAAGGCCGTTTCTCCAGTGACCTCCAGGGTTTCTAGTAAATTAAACACTACTGCTGAAAGATTATCTCATGCTGTACAATCCGTTCCTTGTGTTATATATTAAATTAAATGGTACCAATGGAGAAATAAATTAAGCCGTCTAACATTGCAGTATTATTATTATACAACATATATACTTTGGACACAGCCCTAGGCCCCTCCAGGTCAGTATTGTAAGTTGCCCCTTCCACAGCTGCTTTCCTCACTGGGGTGTGCTGGGATATGACATCATATCCCTTCTTTCTGTGTCTGAAAATCACACAGCGCCTCGTAATGCATCCTACGAAGGCTATGCCTTGTAATCGGCCTACATAGGAACAGCACAGCGGAAGGGCAGATATGTGGCCCCTTCTGGTCTTGAATATATTACTGCTACCATTTTTAGTTTCTCATTTAGTGCAGGACTGGTACGAGACCAGATCGGTAGCCACTAAATGACATACGCTCTTAGAGTGCACTGCCATTATACTCTTACACTCTCGCAGCATGCAGTCAGTTGCCCCCAGCTAGTACTGTTTGACCATAGAAGAAACATTTAACTAGGGAATGTTTGTGATATAGTAACATTATAACATTTATGTAAATAAATAACATATATATGTGGCCTGGTTACTAAACAAAAAAATAAATGTTGCCATTTAAGTTACTTTTCAAAGAAAAACTTTTGCTGATCTAACTGGTCATAAATTTGATGCTGAATTTCTATAAACGGAGGGAGGGTACATTTTTATTTATTTGAGGGTACATGTTATGTACAAAATGACCTCAAATAATTTTATTATTTTTATTCTGTGAAAAATTCTAACTTTTGCAAACTGATGTCCAAACGAGCACACAATGCATGCTGTCCAAACCCTCCTGAGTTCGGTCCACAAAAAGGACTCCGTACAATGCGCAGAGAACATGCACTGGATGAATGCAACCAACAAGGAATGTCAGCCAAGGGACCTCAAGCGTAATTGAACTGCTGCACTCAGAGGCTGATTAATTTCCATAGCTGGGTGATGACTACAGTATAAAGAAAACAGAAACATTTCTGTCACGTGGGTTTATATCTCTGCGTTCCAGCTGCCATCATTCCCAGGAGATTCATTGTGGTCATTTACTGGGTACATATTGAGTATAGCTAGACTAATTTGCTTTTGTATCTAAGCCATTACTGACCTGTTAAGTAAAGATTGCCAAGACCTTCTGTTTTCACAGGAATTTTTGTAGAAACGATTTCTAGAAACGTTCTCATGTTGTCAATGAAAATTCCATGAAAACGTCTACGCAATTACTTGAACAAATAAGTTACTTTTTTGTTTGGCAGCTTCATGTGAATACATCAGTGAGTACTTACAGTACCTTTAAGAAGACTCTCTAGTGTTTTGTTCAGCCTTCCCCCAACCAAAACTGCTTATTACAGAAGCTGCAGCTCCAGAACTTCAGCTCCCAAAGCCCTCTTTGGTCTGGATTAAGACATTGTAGGCCCCTGGGCTACAGGTACTGTGAGGCCTCCAGTAATATCGGATTGAGCATAATTCACTTGACAAATGTTCATTTTAATTTAATTTAAACCAATTACTTGAAGCAGCTCTCAATGTTCTAGACTGTGACACACACAGTGGGTGAATTATTGATCTCTTACCTGGTTTGTTTTCACATGCGCATTAATAGCGTTATAGCCAGCAGGGGTTGAAGATTGCAGCATTGACACACACTTGCACGTCTGGTGGAGACTGAGCCCATGCTTCCTGTCTTGGTTGTTGGTGGCACACATGCGCTGTATATTTGGCCCGCTTCCCCACTGCAAAAAAATACCGGCTTTTGTATTGCCGATTTGCTGGTATTCATTCATTGTGCACTGCCAGCATCAAGGAAGTAAGTGTACCGCGTGATATACAGTATGTCACAAAAGTGAGTACACCCCTTACATTTTTGTAAATATGTTATTATATCTTTTCATGTGACAACACTGAAGAAATTACACTGTGCTACAATGTAAAGTAGTAAGTGTACACCCTCTATAACAGTGTAAATTTGCTGTCCCCTTAAAACACAGCCATTAATGTCTAAACCTTGGCAACAACTTTTGTGAGATACTGTATATATTTTTTTAATTGTATGACTGGCAACCCGGGCTGGGGCCAGGGCCGGACTGGGAATGAAAAACAGCCCTGGAAACATTTGGACACCAGCCCCATATATTTTATCTTGTGGTTGAGCTCTTGTACCCACACGCAGCCCGCAGTCACACTATTTGCAATCCAAATCATTTTTATCACATTATTTGTATTAAAATCCCAGAAACCAAAAATGTTAAAATGCCCAAATTAGTTACAGAGATTAGACATAATGGAATCAAAACATTTGCTTCTACAAAAACTTTTGGATTAAAAAGTTCCAGTTCCGCTAGTGTGTATGTAAAAGGTTCTCCCTTAACGGGGAAGGACAGGGAATTGTCCCATTTAGAGCAGAATGAAATAACACCTTACAATTAAATTGGGTTTCATAGACTCTGAAAATCCCAACCGCCATCCAAATTCCTGCAACTATACCTTTGTGATAAGATCTGCATATTGAAATTGAGTAAATAACACAAAACCTTTACTTTTCCTCTCACTGATTTCTGGGCCTAGAAAGTTTTGTCCTCTGAAGTGACTACAGATTCATTGATTGATGTAGTGATGCCCAACAACCCTCTTTCTGTTTATATTGATTTTGTAATGCCAAAACCCAGCCACCCCCTTAGTATTATTTAATTTTTAATGCTGTCCAAAGGCAATTCGCCCCTCCCCCTACTCCCGTGAATATGGGTCCCTTTCCTCTAACCCCTATTTTTTCGCAAATACTTACTTTTTATTTTTCTTTTTTCCCGCTCTCCTCCGACATGGCCACTCCGAATGTCTGTCTGCCGGCCCATGAACCGGCCAGTCCAGCCCTGACTGAGGCCCCCAGCTGGTCAAGGCCCCTGGGCTGTAGCCCCACCAGCCAATGCCTTAATCTGGCTCTGCTCTGTGGTCCCATTTTTCAAGCTACTCAGCAAAACATCTCCCTTTGCAGCGGTCTCATTAGACTTGAACCCCCCACGAGAGCCAGACCTAAAGCTGGCCTGCACTGAATGCATGTTGTTTTCAGATTTCTTTTTACAGAATCAGCTTGTCTTTCACTCTCTGACCATACAATTCAGCTACACAAGTCCTGTCTAATTAAAAGGCTTGCATTGTGTGCAAAAGATTCTGTACAAATGATAACCTAATTTAATAAACAATATAGTAATAGACTGGAAAGAAATACTAATCTGTTTATACAATTACTTTTATTCATGAATGAAAAAGAAAGGAACCATTACAAAATAAAAAAAAAATCTAATGGTGAATTCAGCAAAGTTTATGTTTCAAAAAAATGGTCTTTTATTGTGGGCGGCTGAAAATCTGGCAGGATTTATTATCCTCAACAATGTGTAAAAGTGGCCAGATGTTCTGTAACTACAATATTTTATTTTACTTTTCTCCACCCTGTGAAAAATAACGCAAATTATATTTTTTTTCTTTGACAAATGAGCAAGGCTAATGTTCCGTAATATTTACTCTTCGAAATAATACACCTATCCTCTCCAGTTATATATTTCATAAATTGTGTTTTTGAGTGGGCAGAAGAAGTAACATACATCAAATATTGTAGCTATGCCCCTTGCCGCTCTCTCTTTAGGACAATGTCTGATGCAGAGCCTGATTTTGAGAGAGGCATTAGAACAACTAGATACTAACACACACATTAACAGACACAGTAAATTACTGACAGTAACACAACCAGACACTCAACACTGACACAGATGCACACAGACACACACTAACCCAGATTCACACTTAAACACACACCTGGACACTCACACAAACATACAAGCACAAAAACACCCACACACTAACACACCTACACACACAAACACTTTCACTAAAACACACACCTGGACACTAATGTGCACACCCGAACACTTACACTAACACATACACACACAAGAATTCAACACACTGACACAGATGCACACAGACACACACTAACCCAGATTCACACTTAAACACACACCTGGACACTCACACAAACATACAAGCACAAAAACACCCACACACTAACACACCTACACACACAAACACTTTCACTAAAACACACACCTGGACACTAATGTGCACACCCGAACACTCAACACTAACACACACTACCCACACACTACCAGACACCCATGCTAACATGCAAACACACTTACAAACCCATTCACTATACACACAAGCAGACACATACTGTAACATAAACAGACACACTACCATACTCGGACACACCGACTCTCACACTAGCACATAGTCACCCAGACACCGACTAGAAAATACATTAACACACTAACATACACCATAAAATATATAATATTCTTCTAAATTCTTTATTTGGTTACATAAATAGGTCAAAATAATAAGTCAGAAAGTTTCATTAAAAAGGCCTTGGTAGAACACCCTAGCCATACCACCAAAAATAGAACCATTAAACAAACGTATACATTTTTACAGTACCCTTGCCATAAGCAACAGTATGATTTTGTGTCACAATTCGTCTACTTATTTCATGACCTGGCTTCAGCACCTTTCACACATGCGCAGTTACCAGTTTGTCCCTAGTACATGAGCAGTTGCCAGCAGTACCTGAAAACTAAGACAGTTGGGGTAGCCATCCCTCACCAGTTACGTCTGTGGCTGCCATTCTCTTTGATAAGCACAGTCATTGGGTATGGAATCTATAGAGGCTGTGTCAGCTAGTGGTCATTGATGTCCATAGTATATCTGGGCTGGTTACAAAGAAGGTCTCCAATCAGACCATTAATCATTGATGCACTGGGGAGTCTAATCATCCAATGGTACAATCTAACCTTAGTTTGAGAGCAAAAAAGCTTCTACCCCATCCAGTCTTGCTGCCATAGACCTAGGACAGAACACCATATTGTTGTATGAACAGGTTCATATTTATGGTTATAATAATAGTATCTGCCATGAACAGAATCAAAATGCTTTAAAGTTGACGCGGCTTTAAAATAACAATTATCTTAGTAAATATAGCCCTTAAATATAAGCAAACTACTACTACCAACATACTTTTTAATGAAGTAATATTGAGATAAAGAGGAATCAAAATCCTTGTGAAAAAGATAGGTGGCTTATGTCTGGAAACAATTAAGGATGAGTGCAGACAACTGAATTCCGTAATAGCTTGTTGGATGTCTGCAAACTTGGTTTACTGTAGGTATTTTCCAAACGTTTACTTTCTGGAGCTTAGCAACCTATATTTGTTGTCAGTGAACTTTTAAATAAAATAGACATATGTTGGCAAGAAACACAGAGACTAGGGATGGAACTGATTAAGGGACAGCCTATGAAATAATGGTTAAAATAGGCTCACTGCGGGATTTTAATGTCCCATGACAACACTCGGTTGTTAAACTCAGCCGAAGTGTCCTGGATGCTACTTAAGTAAAGCCAGAAATTCCTAGATCTATATATTTTTTTTTTCTATAGTAAATAGCAGGAAATGCCAGTAATCTGTGAGAATTGATGGGGTTTAGGGAAAGCTTGGGATACAGGGGATGGTCTAAAAGTTTATGACACTTTTTCCATTAAATCCTGAAAAAAATGTCTTTCACCTACACACATGATAAAGAGGCAATGTGGGATTTTAATTGGAGTGTTGACTTTCCTTTATTTGATTTAAAACTAGGTAGAATTTCAAACAATAACATTGAAACACCTGGTTAACTCGTCAGATGATATGTATAGTTGTGCACTGAGAATTTAATAGGTGTTCACATGGGGATTTGAAAAGGTCCCATTGTTCGGCTTTGCAACAAGTTCATGAACTACTTGGGAATATAAGTAGCTCACATGATTTTAATATGACTTAAAAATGTAATTTGATAATTTGACCAAACCTTTTGCCAAATGTTTGATTAAAATGTTACAGAAGAGGAGAGGCACAATTCCGCATTATTCGAAACACGCATTCTACACGACGGCATTGGTTCTTAAATCCATATAATCATTAAATTACATACATTAGGGTAAAGTCACACAGACACGGAAAAATAGAAAGTAAATTGTGCTTTTTCACATGGCTCCCAAAATAATCACAAGGGTGTTTGTTTTTTTTTATTGGGCTATTTTTGTACCAGATGAAATTTTTTCGAGCGCTGGAAAATTTTATTCACTTCTTAAACAACACACTATAAATCAAGCAAGTTATACATAAAATCCTCTCAATTAAT
Source organism: Spea multiplicata (assembly GCA_009364415.1). Taxonomy (NCBI): domain Eukaryota; kingdom Metazoa; phylum Chordata; class Amphibia; order Anura; family Pelobatidae; genus Spea; species Spea multiplicata. The sequence continues at coordinate 3,442,698 of VKOC01000007.1, forward strand.
ATTATGTTACAGATCGCTGGATTGTGTTTTACTATACTAAAACAAAGTCCTGTCGTATGTAAATCTATTGCCTCCTGTGGGAGGCAAAAATGGTTATGTGTATATATATATATATATATATATATATATACATATACATATATATATATATATATATATATATATATATATATACGTTCCTTAATATTTAACTTAATTGCTTTCTAAAATGTGTATGTGTGTATATACTTAAAATATTTTTTTTCCAGACTTACAAACTTAGAAACATGCCGTAACAGAGATTCTCTGCAGCTCCAGAGAATTTAATTCAATATTTAGCGTTACATTTTCAGTGGCACAGTCTATTCAGTCATAGAATATTAAGCTTTCTATCAAAACCCTTTTATGTATATCAGTTGATATACAATTAATCTGCTCTCTAGTGAAAAAAAGCACTTGAGGTGGATGAAAAGTGTCGAATTATAGTAATTATAAGCAGCTGTTCACTTGCAGGCACCTCTGGCCTACATGGGAAATGCTGTGAGTTAGCGCTCCTCTCTGTAGCCCACCTCATTAGACTTGACCTTCCCAGCTGGGGATTTCATTTTGGCTCTTTTTTCCTCTCTAATAGGTTGGTTTACTATAAGATGAACACCTTATGAACGCTCGACCCTGCTAGGAAAAAAAAATATGATGTCTTGAGCCAATATGGTTACATAGTCCAAACTTAACGGTTTGTTAACGGTATACCTGAAGCCCATGTGCAGATGTTTTGCCCTAGTTAAAATAGTCAGAACTGAACCTTTAGTGTTCAGCAGAAGAAGCAGACGATCTACATAATTACTGCATAATAATCTACACATAAACCGTCATGTGCAATCTAATATTTACCCTGTGGCGGATGTCATTTTCATGTTTTTATTGAGTAACCGTTGGCAGCAATTATTTATTTATTTAATTATTTAAGTTCTGCAGGCATGGACAGAGTAAAAATATTCATCACTGGAAACTACAGAGTTTTATTGTGTAAAATATATATGTCTGCAGAATAATATCACCACTCAAACTTACATAATAGTCTATAGATAATGAATGTTAGAATATAAGCTCTATGGAGCTATGGAGTAGAAATCGTATTTACTCTCGGTGGCATATTTATCTTGGTATATGGTTTACCATTGTAAAGCATTGCTGTACGTGCTGCTGCTCTAAAATGAATTTTGAATATACTATCTCTTTGTATGTGTGCATGTGCACATATATAAAACACACATTTATATAGACAGATCATTTTCAATTAAAATATTATATTTTTATAATTTTGTATTTTCCCTGTAATATCACAAGATAGAGTAACTGCTCTCCTTGTACCCTCTACAGTGCATAAAAAAGATCGCATTACCTAATTTCCTGCAAGACTAATGAAGTCAATCTCACACAATTAGCCTCTATTGCTTTTATGTCTAGAGAGACCAAAATGTGGCCAGCTTGGGGAATATGTTAGTCATCCTTATACCTGTGTTCGTTTGCCCAGATCACCATAGTTACATCTAGGGTAAATTGTTTATTGTCTGAATCTTTCGGAACCCCTTTATAGCTACTAATCACCTTTCGACTCATCCAATAACATCAAAACAAACCAAGGAGGCTGTCCACGCCATTAAAGCCAATTGCCTCTCTAGTACTGAGGGACCCGTGCTTACACTCATTTATTTTCTCTCATCTGATGTAGCTCACATGCCGCTTTCTTGTCTTTAAAGAAGAAGGAAAACTGTGGATTATTGATTTGCTTCTGAACAGAAGACCAACCCAAAAGCCCAAATGAATTGTCACTCATTATTGAAATTACTGAACACTAATTAAACTGGCAGCTCAAATCCCAGCAGGCCATGTTCAGCCGAAGCTGAAATCCAGACACTTGGACAGTAGAACAGAGGAAGCTTCCACTACCACCAGGATTTTAATAAGTTTAACATTAATCTTTATATCTTAGGGAGCATGTCAGGTTTTAGCACACAGCAAGCAAATGGCCACATTGTTACAGCACAGTATTATCATTGCAATTTCCAGCTATACAACATTAAAAATTGCCACATTTTAAATATTTTGAAAATAAATGTTTTAGAGATCAAAGTCAAAGACCAGAGTGAATATTTTGTTTCTCACTCCAAATTGTTATGTGATATAATACTTGTTACATACTGTTGTAGAGTTCTGCTAGACACAGTGGCCCTATATAAATCAATATATCATATTTACTACCATATTAAACATCTTAAAATTACACAACAATGGTATGGTTTGCATATTACTTGAACTAAATAAAAATTGCATTATAATTGGTTTCTTCTAGGGAAGGTAGGAGCAGAATAAAAGTACATACAAGCTTCAGCCTCACGGATATGTGTGATGGAAACCATCTATGGAGTGTGTTAGGAGCACTAGGAGAAGACAATGACACCTCTCATTACAGATGGAACCATATGTATAGGATTTCTTTTCACTTCAGAAAACAAAAAAAATCAGTGGGATTTTTCCCTTACAAGAAAGTTCCAGGACACTGAAGATAATCATGAAATAAATTAAAATGAGTAGGATAGGAGCAGCTAAGAAGGATATTTGAAGGGGAGATTTAGGTTCTCTTGAGGCAGCGGATTCCTGATAGAATTCAACTGCAAAGATAATGTATCCTTGAGTTGCAGGAAAATCTGTTGAAGGTATATAGCTGCATAATATTTTATGGCATTTTGAGGGTTTGTAGAAAAGTAGAAGATACCTGTTGGAGCATAAATAGGGGCTGAAACTTAATAGTTATAGCAAACGTTTAAGGTAACCTGTTGTATACACGCAGCCACATACAATGCTCTTGGAGTCCGGCCACTGGTACAGGTGATGGTAGACAATTTAAAGTTTGTGGCAAAAGCCCCACAGGCGAAGGTAGTTCATGCCCTCACCTTAGATTTTTAGATATTTTTTTTTAAATATAGATTCATTAATGGGTCTTATGAATCCCAAATGGAAATAATGCCCTTCATGGCTAGTAAGCAATCATAATCTTGTAAGCAGTTGCCTTTTACTAGCAATGTGAGGTTTCATAACCATTAAGCATAAGGCACTATATAAAGTATTGGCACTGTGTAAATAATAATTATAATAATGTAATTGAAGTTTAGAAATGTGTTATAAATGTACACAAAAACAAATAAAACCTTAATGTTAAGAAAAAGTATTTTGTTTAACTTCACCTTAGAATTTAACCATGCACAATGCACTTTTCCTTTTTAAAACGAAATATTTATTTGTATGTTATTATTGTTTTTTGCAATCTTTGATTACCAGGATAAAATGTTGTAAAAGTGAAACAAGAACAGGAAAATGATTCTCTTGTCTAGAGTTCTGCCAGTGTCCAGGACGCTTTTACACTTTCATTCAGCAGATGTTCCCCATACAGATGTGTCTTGCATTATTGAGACCACTGACGTGCATCAAAGTGTCCCAGAGCTGTCACAATAACGCAAGGACATTGCACTGGCCAGCAACCATAGTTTTTTTGGCAGGCGTTTGCTTCATTAACATGTGAACAAAAAAGCAGTTCGTTGTTGCTTTTATTAACTTATTTGTTAGTGTCTGATACATGCAACAGAATGGTGATAGTAAATAAAGATCACAAGATATTATCTTTATATTTTAATTAAAAATATTTACCTATAAAAAGGTATATAACAGTTTATCTTGTAAATACCAATGTGTATGTGACCTGTACCAATCTTTTGATTGACACACAAGACACAGAAAACACACACATGCATACTTCACCTCCTTTGTGATAGTTTTCTCTGAGAGATACATTTATATTTTTAATGCAGTCGTTTTTAAGGTCTACATATCTCATCCATTCGGCTTCCGGAGTGAGATAATAATCCATTTTAGCTATCGATGTCAACTGACATTTTTTGGCAGGAGGTTAAGATAAGGGATGTGAAGTAATCCTTGATTTAAATCTGGATGTGTACCAGGAGAGGGTATCAGATTTGGCACTGATTTGATCTGAATTTGTACAAAGTAATTACAGTTCTTAATCATAGCAAAGTGCCCCCTGCCCATATTGATCCTTTTTCTTAAATTTTAATAGTGAAAACACCTACCTAAATATAAGTTAAAGCATTGGTGTCAGAGATGGTTCTTATGTTTTTGTTAGGGTCCCAAAAATATTAAGACTAGTTCTGCCCTTTCTATTTCATGTCACTCATTATTACCAGTTAGTCTAAAACATAACCAATGTACTCTACATAACCAATGTAACAAAATGTCAGGGGACAAATCCACACCTTTTGTTCACACAAAGTAATTTAGCTCAACTACATGGCCAACTATTTTACACAAGAACAACAGAGCCAAGCTCATCACAGAAGAATAGAACAATAGGTGTTTCTGGTAAAATTTCAAAAGTAGCATTTAGGCGAGTAATTGTGCTGTTGTTTTGCGGCTTTACATTGCTCCAACTATTGCGATCTGATCAATGTTTAGTTTGACCTCAAAAGAGCCAAGATTGTGTTTTATTTTGATGCTCTCACTGAGTTCTCAGAACAATATAAAGTTTCCGTTCATGGATTTGTAGCTCACTTGGTATCAAACAGAATACACAATAACTTTCCTATGAGATGTTGTGTTCTTTCTCTAGAATTATTCCAGCTTCTTCCTGTGATTTACTGACGCTACATAAACACCATTATTTTTCTAGCTTGCCCGTTGATCCAAAATTGGCATCTAGAGAGTTATGCTGAATTATATATGCCGTTCTCTAATATTACAGGAAAATATGATAGTAGCACTGTTTTAAATTATTTGTGTTGGAGCTCCAAAATAAAGAATACTTTTTTGGAACAGCAAAAAGTGAATGTATGCTTGTTCATCTCAAATAGTACATTCATGTGGATTTCATGGTCTAGTTTTCCAGTTGGTGTATATATATATATATATATATTTCACATAGTGGCAGTGTAGAAGATATTTGCCAGCACAGCGTACACTGAACATAGCTGGCATTGTGTACAGGAACATCTGCTAAACCCTCCCAAGTCCAAA
>VKOC01000007.1:3450261-3507802 GCA_009364415.1 Spea multiplicata
CTATTGTACTAAAAGCCGAGGAATTGCATTGAATTTTACCTGCCTGACTGCTGAGCATGAAACACACAGCGGCTGCAATCTTCAAGGAAGTAAAGGAAATCTACAGACTTTTCTGGGCAAGTAAGAGGTGGCACATTGTATGCGAGGGATGTTTTGGGTTCATTCTCTGTTGTGTCACAAAAAAAAAAAAAAGAGCGAGAGATGTATGTTTAAAGGGGTCTATGCTTAACTGAAACCCTTTGGCTTCACCTAAAGCAAAACCACGGATCACACAGCACCTGCCGCTCCAAAGTGTCTACATGTAACCATGCACCGGCTTACATTCTTTAAACATCTGCTCAGTAAAAATCTTAAAAAATCGTACTTTGGTGGCAAAAAATTTGCATAATCAAACTGTGATGATAGATCATTTGCTACAAAATATGGACTTAAATCCGCCACTGGATTATGATACCAAAATTACCCTAGAATCTTCAGTATCATCTCACTGTGGTTCTACTTGTAATGGCTCTTTTTAAAAAATGCAATCATTTATGTTGGGGTTATCTGTAATAAGGGTGTATTATGTGGTCCTTTTATTTAGAACATAGGTAAAGGAAACATCCAGTTGAGGAAGAAGGAGGAGTAATTTAATTGTCTAACTCCTTCTGTGCCTGAGAATATCAGACAGATGGGAGGATAAAACCAAGAGCTCAATAATTAATTTTCATGTTCTTGACTAGTGGGACCACTTTTAATCCCTGTTCCTGTGATTATAAAGAAAAAGGTTGGATTCTCAAGTTTTACTCATTAGCCAGGAGTTGTAGAAAAATACCTGCATTTTTAAAAAAAAAAATGAGCAAAAAGGAAAAGTGACAAGAATGAAAAATTCCTCCTATTAATGTATTCTGGTGTCAGGTTCCCTGTGAAAGAACAGAAAGTGATTCCTTCAGATTAATAATGAAACAGATGGTTGTTCGGAGGTGAAAGGTCAGGGCTCCCTGGTTGACTCAAATACAAGGTCAAGCTAAAAGACTTTTTTTCCTGGAATATTCAAGTCGGCTCATTAGCTTATCTGATACACTTCCTTTCAAATCTGAAAGATAGACTAAAGGCATTAAGTATGATAATCACATGTAAAATATTCAAACATGTTATATATTTAAATATATAAATATAAATATATATAATATATACAAAACATTAAACAGTAAATTAAAACTAATATACTGTATATCATGGAAAGCTAGTAATATTAAAATAAAAAAAATCTACCAGTTAAAAAATATAACTGAATGTAGTTTTATCTAATAAAGATTAACTTTCCATTCATTACTTGTTCTCACAAAATAGAATAATTTATATTTACAATAAGCAGTTTGGGATAATACAAAAACATTGAATTTCTAAACGAATACCGTAACTAGGCATTATAATTTAGGCAGAGGGCACAATCTCTGGAAAACACAAGCATTTCAAGGTAATTTTCATAAATCCCCATTGTGATCTAATTTCCTATTAGATGGAACAATGCAGGTCGGCATTGCAATTAATCAGTCTTTTGCTCTATGGAGCAATACTCCAGTTTATTGTATTCTTCTTAATGGATAAGTGGTGTTTTTTTTTTCTTTTCAAATGTAACTCTATGAGAACCAGAGGGATTTTAAACTTATTTTTGAGTTCAACCCAGCAGCATTCATAGGGTTGTCTTTGAGTCTTACGATTAATTAAACATTGCTTTCATTTTTGTCCCACCGAACCCCTCCACAGTGTCTTACACATGTGCTGTTAATTTGCAATTTCAGGGATTTTTCAAAAAGTTACAATTTTACACTCATTTTACAGTATACCATCAATAAAATTAATGGAAGCTACTTAATAAATCTTTTCAAGCTTACAAACCTGGGTGCATTAACATAATATATATTAGCTTCTGAAGTATTTCTGTCTATCTAGATGTTTGTTCGGCTATCTTTTTATCTGTCCGGCTACCTCTCTATCTAGAGCCAGATTTAATGTTTGTGATAAGTAAAATCTCTTTATCTTTCCTTTGCAGTAAAAACCTAGAAACAGGGAAGTCATGTTAAATAATACATAAACATTGTTTTCATATTGCTATATATATATATATATATATATACATATATATATATAATATATATATATATAACCCCCCTCCACCCTGATTAAGTGTTATCAATGTCTGTTGATGCAGAGATTCCAACTTTGCCAATTATCCTCTATTACCTTTTACTATTACCATTACATTTAGCTAGCTTTACAGAGTGATGTCATTCCCAAGTAAAGCAGAATTTACTACGTACATGACATCACCCCAATAGTTTTATACTGTTCTTAAGTGTTTGCTCAGGTGGGATTTACTTACAAAATAATGGACTAAAACAGGCCCCGCTCCCTTTTTATAAGCCTTGTTTAAGCCCAACACTGGATTGTCATACCTTTGAGCCTGCCAGGGAAGTCTACCCAGAGCTCTCACTGATTTGACAGACTGCCTTCACGATGGTACAGGGTTATCCATGTGTACAGATGCCCCAGATACCCTTTAGTAGGTAAGGAGTGGGTAGGACATTCTTGTCCACAAAAAGAAGAAAATGACCAAGAACCCGGAGAAGCAGATTTCAGTGCAGTAAATTAACATACTGTGTGATGTGATTGGAAATATTTGGTTTAAAATACACTATTTCACCTTAGCAGAATGGGCCAGGGGCACATTGTGGCGAGTGAGGCAGGTGAACTGCACCTAGGCACCCCTCTAACAGAGGAGCTCAGCAGGGCCACATGACACAATGATGTTAGAGAGTACACCTTGCCAAAGTCTTGGTGTACGATGTTAGAGCATACGTGTCTGAGTGTGTTATCAGATTGCATTAATATATATGGATATTGGTGCATGTTTTGATGTTAATATATGTGTGAGTGTTAGTTGCAAGGGAAAGGGTGTCAGGAGCCCAGGGTGGAGGGCACCAGTGACCCTATACTGACCTAAGTTCCCGTTATCAGGTCGTCTCAACTCTCCATCCTTCTACAACTGCTAAAACCAATTAGAGTACTCCAAATTGGAAGAATGGTCATGTCCATCCTTAAAATAGGAAGGTAATACCAAAGCTCCCTGTTTTATCTCATATGTATCTACATTCATGTGCTGTTCTTCTTTTGAATTATCCAAATGAATGAACACTCGGGCTACAATTAAAATACTTATTACATCCTTGTGAAAGTGTAGCAGGACATTTTCTGGGAGCTAACAAACTCCATGGCACATGGAAATTCAGTACACTTACATCATTAAACAGTAGTTTAAAATGTATAAATAAAACCTAAAAATGATATATGAAAAATGGAAACTTCTATTTAAAGGCAGATGGTTACAGCCAAATCTAAAACTAGTACAACCTGTCAGGTAGTTGAGTTATCCAATTAATTTCTAAACTCAAGCCTGTTTCAGTACTGCCAATTTAATGAGTTTAGCTATAAGCCTTCCAGAACAATTATACAGTTTGTTAACAACTTACGGTGGAAATTGGGTAACTTGGACATATATTCATTAAGTATATTTTTACTTCCGATAATAATTTGATAATGTTGAGTCTATATCTAGCTGAGAATTCAACTGCTGAAGCAAGAAAATAACACACCTCGGAAATAATACTACATTTTAATAAGAAACAGATACCATTTTTTTCGAGGTACAGACAGTTTGGAAGGAAGATTTTCATGTGATTTAGGATGCCTTCCAAGAAAGCTTCATTTACTGCCTCTGTCGCTTCTCCTGTTTATATAATCACTTTTCCTTAATTCAGTAAGGGAATAACTTGGTTTAAAAAAGGATGAACTGAGACGTTTCTCATTTGGTGTCACTGAGTGTTTCATGTTATTAAGTGAGTTTACTCTACTTCAAAATGTTTAAACATAGATTAAATTATCATTATTACCGCACTAAAAAAAATCTTACTTATTGTATAAGCAAGCATTACTAAAATACTTAGGGGCTAAGCTACCCTTTCTAGTGGATGGGTTTTTCCCAAAATAGTAAGGAATAGAATGTAATGCACATCACTTTTTTTTACGTTTTTCACTGTTTTTTTTACATAAAAGTTTGTATCCAAAAACTTAAGATTCAAAAACTTTGCCAATTAGGATTGTTGGGACACAGGAAAACTTTTACGGGTGCCCATGCTGAGAAGGCAACTTTTCACATGGATTATGGTGTTAAAACATACTAGAGATTCACCCCCTGCAAATACTGCCTGAGGCTTTTTGGCTGCAGAGCATAAAGAAAAACAGAACAGAAAGACATATATAAAAATATACAGACACATAAATATAAAGGAAACACAAAGCAGACTTAAGAATTTAAAAACGTAATAGTCACATAACAAAATGTATAAACAAGCCGCTGTTTCCAATGAACCGTTATAGTACTTTGACCAGCGTCTCTCCTACCTGCTGTGTGCTTGGGTCTAAGATCATGGTGAAGATCTTGTCTTCTAATAGTCAACAAATAGTCAACACTGACTACACTGGAATGTTTAGGTACTTTAGTATAGGTAGTTATACTTTGAAAACAAAATTACGTACATCTTTTAAATAAATTTAGGCCATGTGAAAATGAGATAGCAAACTAAATGTAACTAGTTCGTGGATGTGTATTCATTGTCTGTAAAGAATAGGATAGACTGTTTTAGAAGATGTTCTAAAATGATATCAGCAGTCATTTTACCTCAGAAATGAGACATCGCAGTACCAGGCTTTGATTCTCTGTCTAATTTTTTTCACAAATATTTGCAAATGCAGATTTGGTGCTCGATTTCATACATCTGTTGCAATGGATCTGAAACACCTGAATTAAATAATTAAGAGGTGTGTCCCGATTCTTTGTATTGTCCATATAGTGTATAAGTTTCCCTGCACATAAGTCAGGGCTAGCCCACGAAAACGCTGAAAGCATATATAAATGTCGCTGCCCGGCACAGACAACGAGTGACCTGAAGATCCAGGGAAGCAGTGCAGATAACTTTATTGTGATATATTTCAGACCAAGTTAGGGGTAAATGAGGTAGGTATCGGTTAACAAGAGAATTGACCTCAAAATGGTAACAGACTGAAACTGAATATACATTTCTTGCGTATACATAATTAAAAATAAATATATATATGACTCCTTTTACTGGGAGTGACAGGAGAGAAGATCAATGCTGTAATTACACCAACAACCATCATATAAACTATTTCAGAGTATATTATGTGAAATGTATTGTCAGTTTACAAAACCAGACAGCCTAACAAGCTGCTTGCGTCTGGAATTTCACAGACATGATATGTAACTATAATTGAACTATTCATAAACTTGGAAGGCATACAATCACAACAAATGTATTTTACTGCCATTTGTTATGAAAGCCAATTGCCACTTTATGATAAAAAATACACAAGCTGAATTTATTTCTAATTTCTAGAGGAATTATTACTTTTAATATACATGTGTAACTATCCACAATCCAGTTAATCATTATTGTCATCATACAACATTCAAATAGTTAAATAATAAGAATTTAACATTATGGGAATATCAATTTAATTTACAAAACACTGGTGATAAAATATCATTGTGTCAACTTCACTTCACAGAAAAAAATCTTCAAAATGTGGAATAGTTCAGATCAGACACACTTCTGCCTCAAATGAACAGCTAGGTCCATTGTGTTTATGGGCCGGACATCTCTATTCTCCCCAACCTGTCCAAAATTGAAGACCATGCATCCTGTGCACCCAATAGGTCACTCAGCCCCCAACTTTGCATCAAAGGACTGCCGCCGGTGAAAAAGGGCATTAGGTAACTTTTTTTGAGGGCCTCCTACCTCTATTGATGATTTCAGTGGTCCCAGCCCTAGCGGGGAGGGACCAAGAAAATCCGCCTCTCCTGCAGGGCTTTTGGCCGAGAAGGGAAGTGGTCGCATATCCCTTGTGGAGTGTGACCACCGAAGAAACGAAGAAGGGGACTGCGTTATGGCGCGTTTTGGCAACCGTCGCTTTTTTGTTCTTCTCCATGGAGCCACTTACCTCGAGGCTTTAAAAAAAAACTTCCCTGTCATCTCTACCCTTAGTGATTAGACCCATTTTGTTTTCAAACCACACTTGAACGAATATTTACAATCAAATACACCATTATATATATCACACAATGATAGAATTTGCTTATTTTCAATAAACATACAAATCTCCCAAAATTTGAAATTTCTTTTGCAAAATGTCATGATAATGTGTTTAAAATAAATCTTTGTACCATTACAGAAAGCATTTGTGAACTCCAATCATAACCATAATGTAGATTTAACAAAAAAAAAAAAGTTTCTGGGCAGAGTCTTAAATTAGGTAATTATGGTAATGAAAAATAATATAATCTCACATTACAGATTTGGAAAACAAACTATGTAGTTCAAACAAGAACAAGTATTTACATATTTGATGTAAAATATATTTTGTGTTATTAACAAAATCCTTTTCTTTCATGTGTGTTGTATGATACAATAATCTTGGGTATAATTTGTACGTATTTAAAGTCTTGGTAATATGCCTAAAATTGTCTTTGGAAAACAGAATTTTGCATTTATAAGCTGTTTAACATTTTTAAAGCAAATGTGATTATTTTTTTATTCCTTATGTGAACATCAGTGCTAATTAGTTTTGATTAAGTAAACCATATCCTTTGAAAATGAAAGACAAGTTCCCTTTGCCCTCTGATGAATTGCCTGTTATTTACATTGTTAATATTAATATCCTGCAGCTTCTTAACCGTGATTTGATGTCATTAGAGATACCATCCCTGCAAACAAACTCTAAATTCAGCGAAATGTATTTGCCAGGCCGTCTGGTAGAAAACTGACTTAATGCTGTAGACCTAGAGCAGACAGAATACAATTTGTCCAACTTAATGCTACTGACCTCTAACAAAGCTTACTATTTAAGTATCACATTAGAAATAAGCAATGCTTTAACTTTACTGCTTTTATGGAGTTAATTGTCCGTCTCTAATAGTTTTACTAAATTATTGACTGTGTTTTTCTATGTGCCTCTGGCTCATGAACCCATCATAACTTCTGCTAAAGTTCTTAGATGTTTTGATCACTATAGGTCGTCTTGAGATACACCGTATTATATAGTACATGTACAAGCGTTGGCGGTCTCTACCCAAGTCTTTAAAGAGAGAGAAAACCTTCTGATCAAGAAGATATAAGCCTTCTCAATCGGGTACTTCCATAAAAACAATGGTACTTCGCAAACTACTATTTTACGTACTAGAATTTGCATTTCATTTGCAAACATAAGTCATAGACTTCAAATGTTTATATTAGGCTAAAATAACCCAAAATATTAAAGGTGGCAATTTCAGTCTTTTATATCCCGTTTTACACATTGGATAAAGATCACTTGAGATTAAAATGTAAAGTTGTCTTGGATGTAAACAAGGTGTATGCCTAGTGACATTATAAGGGCTATGTCTACTAAAGAACATGATTGCTGCAAGAAACATAACCACATATGTACTGTATATTTATGTATATCTATCCACATACACATTTTATGACCTCACAAAATCATAAAGCAAGTATAATCTCAACCAATTTTTACTACTCACTAGTTCAAAAAGGCTTTGTAGTACATGCTATTATAGTCAATTAATCAGATGTTTTATCTCCATCATTAAAGTACAAATGACACCCACCAGTCTGGATCAATAAGTATAAGCTTGCACATCCTGTGCTCAACCTTTTATTCAACCTGAACAACATTTGTCATTTTATAATAAAAGCTTTCCATTCTCTGATTAATATTGAAAAGAAATAACATGACCCGAGAAACATTAAAACATATCTTTAGAATAAGATAATGTTGGATTCAACATGCTCTCTGGAATTAATTAGATATCCAGTGACCTAATGAATCGCTCTCGGATCTTAATATTTTCATCTCTGAATTCCCACATTGGACATACAGTAGTATGGACATTATATTGTGGTGTTTCACAGCCTTCCTCTATGCTCATTGCCCTTGTGACTTGATTTTCCAGCTAAGTACCCCAGAATTATTTTTTGTTTTTGTAAGTAAACCTAGTCCTAGGTTCAAAAGTACCCCTGGAGCCAATCAGAAGTACCCCAAGAGGAGCACCCCAGGTTTAGAAGCATTGGTAACTTGAACCCATAAATATATCTTAGCTACATAATAAAGCCCACAGTACCGCCGACACAGTAGACAGTATGACAATTCTTACATATTAAAAACTCTTTGTAAACAACATTGAAAGTGTAAACTGTTTCATTTGATGGTACGAAGCAACCCTGAGTGGGAATACGCAGAATGATCACCTTGACAGCCTTTTCAGCTCTAGAAAAACTGACAATGGTCCCAGACTAAATAGGGGTTGGGACAAATAAATTCCAGTTTTACCTAAAGTGTGACCCAGGCTTTTTTTTATGCTTATTGAAAAACTTAAAAATACTAAAAATAATCCGTTCGGTAAGCCATGTAAAAAATTCAAATTTCTATTGCACCAACTTAGTTCATGTGGAGGCATGTCTGAAGGTGGCAACACATCAAAATTCCCTTTCTTCTCCATCTTCTCAGTCAATTTTATTTGTTGGAAGTACCTCCAAGCTTTACTGTATTTCAAGCTGCTTTCAACATTTGAAACTCTGATGCCATGTTTACTTTAAAGAGCCGTTAACACGCTGTCTGTCTTATTACAGAGATCACTCTGGTCATTAATGCATGAATCATTTTGACAAGCTACTAGACCACTGCATCGGTTACATTTTCGGCAGCATCACAGTAGATTGACAATGGTTGCTTGATGCAAGAACTGGTATTTAACTGAGCCATGGTACTTTAAAGCCACCTGCTGAATACACGCTATAGACACTAGCTTTAATCTAATGATCTTGCAGTGTGTGTCCATGTGTACTCAGCAAGTGGTCATACAGAAAGGGACCAGATCTGTTGTCTGAAAGGCAGTAGAGGTAACTGACTTATACAATCACAGAGCCAGTTTGCCAGATGGCAAGTAAGGGCCTGCCTTAATGGACAACCTAACACAGTTAACAACCTGCAACCCAGCTACAGATTCATATGCATCAGGTCTTATAAAGCATGCAGCGTCGATAGACATGCAGATAACTTAAGCATCTGCAATACTAAGTACTGGATTATATTCAACTGACCTGGTAATTATCCCTGAAATAATCAATTGCAAGCCAGAGTGAAATAGGTGATTAGTTGGCTATGCTTTACAGAAGAGAAGGAACAAACAAAAAACTCTCAATGCTTAAGTTACATACTTAGCTTTCAAGCTGCAGGTTCACTACGCAGCTGAAGCAGGCAAACTGAACCTTTTAATTAAGCAAAAAAATGCAAAAAAATGTCCATCTTTCCCCAAGAGCATGGTAATGTTCATTCAATGTGACTGCTTGTGATGTCATGATGTGACATTTCTTTTAGCGGTTTAGTTACCTTTATGCTAAACAGTAGTATATTGATTACTAATTTCATGGGAGAGAACTCAGCTTGTAGGATTCCTTAAAATAAGCCTGCATTCTACAGTAATTATCATATTTACTGTACCAATATAGATAATTTACAAAATGACTGAGAAGGTAGATTTATATAAACATATCAGTGGAAAATTATCTTACATTTACCATTAACAATCTCAACTGGGCCAATAAATTTCCATAGTCAAGAAAACATCACTTATTAAGCTTTTCCATCGACCATGGGAATTTGTAGTCTACAGTAATAGATCATCTATAATTCCCGCTAACTAAACTAGATTACAAACAAGTGAATATTAAATACACATTTTTTATATTATATATGTACTGGCGCACAATGTGCTCAGCAAGGTAAACCTTAAATCAAAATATCAAAGAAAACAAAACTCATACTTTGATTTTCTAAAAGGAAAAAAAAATCAAGATAAAAATTATGTTTCCATTTAGTGTCACTCAGTTTCATTATCTTTAGAAATTAGCTTGCTGCTCGGTAAATAGTTTATTGCCCAGTATAAAAATATTGCTGTGACCTATTAACTAGGCCAGTATATTATGAAGTTATTGACAAGAGTAATAAAATTTACTTACGGCTATTAAGCCATTTAACATACTTGACATGCCTTTTGCTGCAGAA
This sequence comes from Spea multiplicata, assembly GCA_009364415.1. Lineage (NCBI taxonomy): Eukaryota > Metazoa > Chordata > Amphibia > Anura > Pelobatidae > Spea > Spea multiplicata. The sequence goes on from VKOC01000007.1 coordinate 3,460,441, forward strand.
AACAAAGCTTGACTTTAAGTATACTGTGCAACTGATATTAAATGTGCACAGGATCTTAATATATTGTCTAGGTTTATGGATAATAAAACAAGCCAGGGCTTTGTAGAAATGTATAACGGAATATTGCTTAAAAACACACACATTTTAATAGCCTAGTGTAAGAAATGATGCTCCATGCTGTTTAACATATAAAGAATACATCATTCATAGAACATCGCATTTTATACTTTCCTTTTTCCCCCCAATCATCCGAGCTTGCCGTGTAACTGATCCTGACATACTAAGTTCCTTGCTTCTCTTTGATATATTGTAAAGTCAGAAAAGCTCCTGTATAGTCAAGAACAAACACAGAGGATGTGTTTAGTTGTTTGTTTTTGTAGTAAATATAAAATATGTATTATACACAGCCACCTACTGTGAACAGAGGGTAAGTCCACCGTGCTTGATCTCGAGGGTACCATGTTTGACTTCCATTAGGGATGTGTTACAGACCTGTGGGTTTTCATCAATTCAGAAAGTCCACTTTGAACCCAGATTTCAAAGCCTATAGGGGGTGGGAGTGATGTAGCAATGTTGCTTCGTTTGATGGAACCTATTGAATTGAAAGGAGAACACATTTTCCTTTTAAGTTATATGTGAGAACAAAAACACATATTTTTTGTGAATGCAAATATGTTTTGACTCTTTGATTGTGTAAAACATTATGAAGGTATCATATTGAGTTTACAATTTTTTAATAATCTACAAGGATGCATGTAAAGTAGACCTATCAGTATTCAAAGTGCTACATTTTATAGTTTTCTACATTAAATAGACATATGCTATGGTGCTTTCTAATAAAATAAAATGCTAACCGTGCAGTAGAGGTCCATCTGGGTATACTTGTATAGGGGGGGGGGGGGCTGGGAGATTAACTAGGAGCTATTAATGAAGCTGAACACTTCGTCTTCATGAATGTTTACCGGCCGCCATTTTAATTTAGTCAGTATTCGGTTTGAACAACGAAAACACAACATTTGTGTTTGTTTTCATGTTCTTCCGAATATGAATGCACAAGTCTAGTTGTTGCATTTCAGGTTTTTAGTATCAGGGGAAAAGGAGAAGTAGAGTTGTGTATCAACTCTGTAGCAATCTTGGGCCACGGTGCCTGATGATGTCCCCTATTGGTAGCAAGTTAATTGTGAATAGCATGAAAGACAAGATGGAACCTTGTAGAACTGTGGGGGTTGATTCTGTAGGTGCCAATAAGCATGATTCAGATTCTGTGTGATCTACCAGTGAGAGGGTTTAAACCAGATATGAACTGTGCTTTCTAGACCACAGATGAAGCACTCTAGTAAAATCCCATGGTCAATGTTGTCAAATGCAGCTGAGAGATCCAAGAGGGTTAGGATGGTTTAATTACCTTCGTCTCTCGCCATAAGAATATCATTTAGCACTGCGACAAGGACTGTGTGCATGCTGTTGTGGGATCTGAAACCTGACTTGAAAATATCAAAAATATTATAGCTTGAAAGATGAGCCTACAGTTGATTTGCCGCTACTTTTTGAATGATTTTTCACAAAAACGGAAGGTTAGATACTGATCTGTAATTTGCAGTCTGGGTCTAACAAAGGTTTCATTACTGTTTCTTTTAGAGGACCCAGTGTTTTCGGTATTCAAAGATTAAACTAGTCAAAAGGTCTGAGGGTTCTTGAAGAAATCTCTTCCCATTCCCTAGGGATCTGTATATTAACAGTATCCAGAATGTTCTATCTATTGGGATGCTGGCAGCTACTCATTCCAAAGATTGGGAGTGTGTGGACTGATATTGGTCTGGGGTTTATCGATGATTTGACACAGGTCATTGCTCCCCATCCCTTGTGCTCTTCTCTCAAGTAGTGGAACATTGTGTAATTGCCTTAAACAGCTACTAGAATATGCCCCACATTGTCATCTAGCCACGATATATAAGTCATAATAGCTTAGTTGATCTAGCATTGCATATGATTGATCTGAAAAGTCTTGGGATTCTGAGTTCTTGTTCTGTACTTTGGAAACTGTGTGTGGGGGTCACACAGAGTGGTTTCCTTGATTTGATTATGCACTTTTTGTGGTTTCCAATTTTGAATCACTTTAATTGGGTTTGTAGGTAGACACATTTCCAGAGTGCCTTTGTTAGTATCAATAGATTATACTTTAATTTTTAATTTTCCACCTCGGGAGCCCATGTGAGTGCCTTTGAAGATGCCAAGTGATTTGAGTGTAACCACTTGTAAGGGAATGAGTAGAGAAACCACTTTTTGGGATTGCGTGGAATACAGAAATTAGGGAGTATAGGTCATTATTCCCTCGCAGTGAAGGGGATAAAATAGTCTCTAATTCCGCAGGGACATCAGCAGTAGGAGTTGGTCACATTGTCCCATTCAATAGGATGCAGGCCAGTGTAAGATGTAACATGCTGGCATAAATAAGAAAGCATGCATACAGGTCAGATTACAGGATTTCAAAAGCAAATGTGCTTCAATGATTTTTTTCCCTATCAATACGTTTTTGGAAATTAAATCTAAGCATTGCTAAATGGATGATAAAATCCAAAACCCATTAAACAATTGGAGGTGAGTTGGTTATATAGTTTCAATGTCTCTTGCTTGTAGTGTTCAGGTGAAGGAATCTCTTCTTAGCAGTCAGAGGGTGCAGGGGAAGCATATCGTGATATAAGTATAATCCGCTGTGTATCTCAGTGTAGTAATGGTAATGTCGTACCAATGAATGCACAATAGTCGTACAAACATTATGATTGAGACAAAATAGATATGAATGCATTAGGAAAAGAGATCCCCGCTCTATAGAGATTGCAGTCTAAACGATAGTAAACAGGCCCATAATGGCTATTTGGCCAGCAGTGCCACACACATTTCCATTCTGTTACCGCCTGTCCTGCACAGGTAGTAGGGAGTGCAAAGGCACACATCATCATCAACAAGAGAAAAGTGTAACTTATTGTACTAAATCAAGGTTTGACTTATCTGTAATGCTATGATAAAAATGTGTGCAAACTTGGTGAAGTCCTGTGAGGGAATTTTAGACATACAGAGCAGCAAGAGAGAAGGACCTTAGTCAAGATGGAGCATTAGCTATTAAAGGAGTAGAGAGACGCTCACTATGTGGGGGAGCAGAGGTCTTGCACGTATATTGTGGGATATCACAGGTGAAATGTATAATATAATCTATAATAACATTTATCTTATCATGTTAGTTATTCTTTTGCTAGAGTCTAATACTATGCTATTAATCCCCGGTAACGCGGGCAACTAATTATTAAATCATTTTTTATATGAATAAGGTGATGCACACAGTTTAAATGCAATGTTTCGGAAGACAAAGTCATACATCGCCAGGCTTTGTGTTAACAATGACCATAAATAAAATATATAAAGCATTTTTATGATCCCTTCTGGGCCCAACATCTGGTTCACAGCAGTTCCAGGCTGATATACCACACCTGTCATCTGTAGTCCAATTAGTATCCTAAGCAGGAGAAATCAGCACTATTTGGTATATATAAAAAGCATAATTAGTAACAATATAACTATAAACTAATACATCTGTTCTCTCTGGGTACATATTATTAGAGCTTAACAATATAACATAGAATTGTTACTTATTTAAAGCAAATAATCTGTATTTATAGTGCAGTAGTACGTATTAAGTTAAATTACAGAAACAAGATTATGCAGCACTGGGCACCCAGGACAATTTGCAGCAATTAAGAGTGACACTCAATGGTTAATAAACCTGGTTATTGGTTAAAGCATAGAACGATATGCATAGAATATATATATATATATATTAGACATACAGCTTTCAATGCAAACAAATAGGGTTTTATACCACATTAATCTTCATAGATTTTTTAAAGGTCAAGAGTATGTCCTTTTAATTTATAAATTATTCTTCTAAACATATTCTTTTATTTGAAGCTATTATAGGTGCCTAGCCACATTTGTTGTGATGGGTTAATGTTAAAACTATAGCTCATATCCCATATATATATATATATATACATATATATATGTATATATATATATCAATTGGTGAAGACATGAAATATCACCAGAAAGAAGAGAGAAAAAAAGAGAAGAACAAGAAGACGCAAGACATGGAATCTGAGCTGCATGGTAGGGAAGCGGGAGAGGTCGACAGGGAGACATTCAGAAAGAGTAGGAGCGAAAGGGCCTGCACATTTTGGACAATTTTTTTTTGTTTCTTGCTTAATTGTCATCTATTTTATCTATTTTGTGGGGTCTGGACATGTTTTTGAAGATCCATATGAATGGATGAAATCTGCAAATTTAGTTAAATTTGTAATTCGTACAAATCTGTCAGCTTTACTTAATTTAATTCTTCTAAGTGTCTCCAAGAAAGAATTCTGTGACACATATACCCACCAGCAGCATTCTGTAATTATATGTCCCTTGTAAAAAAGGACCAGTGTGACAAGTTTACTTTTCAGTTCTGATGTGTGTCTATAATAATACAACAATTCTGCAAACTACTAAGAAATACTTTCTCTACATACAGCTAATAATGTAACAGAAATAAAATAGTCCCATTGATAATAAATAAGACTTTTTTTGAATGACACACTATTTGTGAGTTTAACCAGTTGGACACACGCAGACCCGCATTGTACTTGTATACTTTCGTGCAGGGGTGTGTATCCAGGCAGCAGTCACACATTGCGCAGCCCAAAGTGTTTACCCGGTGTGGCAGATGGCCAGTCGGGGCCTGCTGGGCAACTGCCGGCTTTGGATATGAGAGTAAGAACCAAATAATGCAGTGTGGAAGGGTTAATACTTCCAAGCAGTGTGTGGCCATATTAGAACAATTATAGTGATTCATTGTCTACATCTAATGGCATCATTTGGTTGTAAAGACAGCAGAGTGGGTGTTGGAATATACATACAGCCGCTCACCAAAGTCAACGCAAGGCGTGACAGGCAATGGCGGTGGGTGGTATCCCTGTCACAAATGGTTGGATTAAATGCTGATTCCACGGCTGAAAAGATAGATACGAGAGAGCTATTAAATATGATCCAGACATATTACACTATCCTATGATGCGTCCAGAAAATAAAAGTCGCAGAAAGGACTCTCATTCACTATTATTTGAAAAAAAAGGCATTTCCCATTGAAATAACAATTACATAATCTAATAATATTGCCAGTAAGACACTTATTTTCAATTAGCAATCTGTAGCATGGAGGATGTTAATGGAGCTTTAAAATGCACTTCCTGCTGCCTTTCAATGAAACAGTCAGAGAATGATGGGTTTCTCTTTTTATTCATGGCTCATTATTGTAACTATTTTCTTACATGGCTTCATAATTTAATTAGTCTTCCATTTTTAATATCATATACCACATGCTAAGGCTCTACGTGAATATGAACAAAATATTCAGTGACACAACCTCACCTATTGGTTATTGTCAGCGATGTGATTATAGTTTTTTATTTTTTTGATTACCCGTATTAGAAACATTTCTTAATTCTTCAATATGTCTTACTTCATAGAACTTTTAATTTGTGCTGATAAAATAATCTTTACAATATAGCCATTTAACCAACAATCAATATCATTTTTTTCTGTAGTAATTTCTGCATGGTGATTGCAATGTAACATTGTTGTTAAAACATTCCTTAAATGAAATAAAGATTGGAGAAAGTTATTTATTTTAATTTACGCATTTTTTTTATCTGTCTAGTATATTTTATAGCTATAATTTTACTCAAGAAACTTTGATTATGAAAAAGTTAAAAGAAAACATAAAAATGTAAAATAAAATAATACAGGAAAACAATTTGCCATGATTATGGATCTTTTAGTGACCAGTCATCAGCCATCATTCAGGTTGATATCGATGTCCTTCCTTCCAAAATCTGTATTTTACCAAAATAGTTGCAGGTCAGTAGAAAAAAGCACATTTCATGTTAGTGTTGTCTGTATTCGCCCAACCTCCTAATTCTTTGGTTGGAAAGATGAAATATTTCAACTCACTGCAACTCACCATTTACTGTATAAATCCCATTGGGTTTATTCACTAAATGGACAGTTGGCAGGAAAGTTTACGGAAGAGTTGTGGTCTCACTTTATTATTCATTATGAAGGACTGACACTGGCAGTGTTATGTATAATTCAACATGTGAGGAAATCTCAATGATTTAACTATACATTAAAGAAGGCAGCCAAGCTCTTCCTGAAGCAGATGTGGAACTTTTAGAATGTATAGTGAAGTCAAGGAGCTGAAACACGGCTCTCCTGCTGACCAACCTGTAAACTCTCCCTCTCGTCAACAAACCCCATTGTATACTATACTACTATCAGCAAAGACCACACAAACATATGTCATTCCATTTCATCTATTTTGGCAAATTCAAATAAAACTCAGGATGGATTTCTTTCTACTTTGGTGGTCGGTAAAGTGTCCTTACAAAATTTCAATATATTGGGAAAACAGCCACTCATAGCTTCTGTAATGATTGTTGAGGAACAAAAAGGGGTCCTAAACCTTTTTTTGATACAAAGACTATTTTAGGCATTGGAAGAGATAGCCAACAACATGCTTGTTATCTTGATTTGCGTTATCATAAATAATATCCAATAAATGCAAATCTTTGCTTAAACAGCGGGGTACTTTATAAAAAAAAAAGCAGTATGTAGAAAAGGTTATAATGTTTTACCATAAAGTGAATAGAAAGAACAAGCCCCAATCAGAGAACTTTATGAAACTTTGTTACTTGATGATAAAAAGTACGTTTGTAAAATCATAATCATGTGACAGCTAGCAGGAAAATAAACCATTGGTTCCCATGGTGAATGTGCAATATTATGCATGCTTGCCCTAAAACCATAGTATGAAAATATGGCCTTTTCTGTTTTGGAAGAATGCAGATAATTTGTGGACGTCCGATCAATGTTCCAGTCACCCATATCCAGCATAGATCAAGAGAGGAAATCTCCCATGTCTTCTTGTATATGTATTCAGTGCCTTGTCAGTGATCTATCAAATAACTTACCAGAAATTAGGTAGGAAAGGCAGAATAAGCATTGGTCTGTTTCCATTTTTATTTTATTTTTTTTGTTACCGAAATCGCTACTTGAATTCTTACAGAACGGTGCAACATGGGTGTAATGATCCATCGTCTCTTTAGAAAAAAACCATATATATATTTTAGAATGATTCCACATGTTAAAACATTGCCTTAACGGCAGTAAGGTATTTTTTGATAAATTCATTGAACACTGGAAATAATAAAGGAAATTAAAAAAAACTTTCCTTCTTCCAAATGTTTTTTATTGCTTCAGCAGCTAAGGCCAAGAAAAGTTATGTGTTGAGACCCTTTACATGTATCGTAATACTGTCAGATCATGAAAAAATGCAGAAATAGCACAAGGTATTTCCAGGCTTCGTGAACTTTGTAGCATAAATCTGAACCAGAGATTAAACTCAAGCTCCATAAAGCTTTCCTACTTTTCTCAATAAGGATATGAAACAGTAACGCGGCTTCAAACTGCTTTCAATAGGATGAGTGGTGGTGCTCTGCTATGAAATTATAGCGGTTTTACCTGGAAGTCTGATAAGTCAAATATATTTATATGAAACCGAAAAAAAAACTGTATTTGGGAACTGCTAGCTAAATCAAAGAAGATTGTGGTCTGAAATATTCAACAGATGTTTTATAAGAGGGGTTTTCCTGTGTGTAATCTCTAAGACTTTAGGGCTCTATTCACAGTACGATTTAACCGGTTTTCTTAAACATGTTCAAATATCAATAAATCAGCAAATTTAAGTGGACTAGTTACTTTAAAACAATTTTACACTAATCAGTAAAACATAAAATACAACATGTATAGTGCTACAAATTTTGAATGGTTCACCAGGGTTTAAGACATTTTAATGATGCATCTCCACTTGGAAAAACTAAGTTATAGTCATCAGCATGCTTCCTATACCAATTGCCAACATGAAGCATTCTTCTTGAATAGTTCCAAATTATACATTTTTTTTAACTTACCAGAATTTACCAACCCTGCGGCATATTTACTAAGCTTAGAAATTACAGAGGGATTGAGTTGGCCATTTATCGCACTGGGGTAATCAGAGTACAAGCCAAGGTCATTATCACAATAGTCAAAGCCAATGGCCAGTACCAGGCATAAAGTCAGTTACAGCCAGGTAATAGCACGAACAATCTGGAATCAGCACACTCAGAGTTAGAACGATCTACTTACAGGCAAAATGGGAACTTAAATAGCATACCCTATAAGGTGTCATGTATATAAGCAGTGTATGGCATCAGGGGAAAAGCCAATGTTTATACTTAAATAGTTAAAATGTTTATTCTGCAATAACTTTTATGGGATCTTATTAACTATGATGTTCTGTTGATACTGTATTGCAAGAGCATCTAACATGGGGCCTGCGGGCCAAATGTGGCCCACTGGACATCAAGGCACGTCCTGCATTTGATCTGCAGCGGTAACTGCACCTCCAACCTCTTTACCTTCTCAGATGACTGCTTCTCCTCTCGCCTCTTTGTCTGTCTTTTTTTTGTCCGCTTCTCATGGTGTCTTCTTCATGAACAGGCCTCCCAGAGCACTTCTGAAGTACTTAGCGAGGCCAGATTAATGAATGCGGGTTCACAGAGAAAGAGAAGTACCCCTTTGGGTACCCCACAAAAGCAAGGAGCCCCCAGGGACAGCCCTTCCCCTGTTCCTCCAAGAGAACATAGGAGAGGGTGTGCAGAGGAGCAGACAAAGAAAGGAGCGTTCCTCCTGCGCTGTACTGCAAAAGCAAGAGGTCAAGTTTTTTTCATGAGGAGTCATGTTTCCCTTTTCCATACCCAATGCATTTCATAGACAAAAACTATGTAATTGCACAAATATATATTTCAGATATGCTAACCTCTCCGGGAGCACAACCTCGAAGGAAATAATGGAGGATCAGCACAGCCCTCCATAGTGTTGATGGGCCAGTTGTAGAGATCAGTGATCTCCATTTTAAACTCCTCATCTAGTAGTGGCATTTCAGTTAGCCTGTTTTGTGGCAGGGGGGCAAGAAGAAGAAACAGAGGCATTTTTAAGAGTTTACAATCCATATATGTTGGTTGCAGATAAATTCTATTGTCACAATAGCATGGTATATACAACAATGCAAATTGGTCTAGGTAATGTTCCAAGTCAGAGTTCCAAATGATCTGGATGGAAGAAGAAGAAGAAACAGAGGCATTTTTAAGAGTTTACAATCCATATATGTTGGTTGCAGATAAAATCTATTGTAACAATAGCATGGTATATACAACAATGCAAATTGGTCTAGGTAATGTTCCAAGTCAGAGTTCCAAATGATCTGGATGGAATCCTAAACTAATGTAGACGCTGGCATCTCAAAACCCTAGCTCTGTTGACAAGAGGTGACAATATGGCATATAAGAATGTAAAACGAAGCCAAATGTCTATATAACACATAATTCATGTATCCATAAGATATTTGATCCTGCCAAATTTGGCTCTACAGGTCAGGTTCCCAAAATATTTCACCAACAGTGCATGTTACTAAAGTATGAGCATACTGATGCTTTCCAGCAGAGATCAACTTGAGAGGGTATTTCCACTTATTTGTTTTTTTCTCTATGTTTCTTGGCAACCTGAAAATGCCAATTTGAGTTGCACAATTAAACATTCAATCCTTTGGGATATTTTCCTATGTTCCAACTAATCACATTCTGTAATAAAAAATATATTTTTTAAGAATGACATTTGTACATCTTAAGCAATCAAAAATATTAGGATTGCTTTTTTTTAATTCAACAACATATATAAGATATATAAGAGACCAAAATAACAATATGAACTTACAAATGATTTTAAACAATCTGTAAATCTACAACTTGTTATAACAGAATTTGTGAACCATTTGGCCAGCTCTTCCTGTTTCAAGCTTGCTGAAGGCAATTCCAAATCAGTGACCATTAACAGGGAAATGTACATATTTGCAAAATTGTCTAGTTGGCTTCCTAAATTAGTCAAGAGCCAATAGCTGAGATGACCGAACTGGCAGCAGTTAGGTGCATCAGCAGATTTTCAACCCAAAGACCTGAAAAGAGACAATTTTCTAGCCATACTGCTTGTGCCTTTTGACCCACAGCAGAAAGGAATATCATTGCTAGAATTACAATCTCAATTAATTTTATTGACTTTTTTGCATTCACCTTTATTTTACAAACCCACTGTAATCATTAGTACATTAGTACTATTAGAAACATTAATCATACTAAAGATATTGTATCTTCCCATCTTTATATTACATCTTAGTGCTACAAGAGGAACTATGTTAATTCAGTGGTTTGGATCTGATCATGTTAGAATAAGTGGTTAAATGCATTTTTTATACTTTTATATTCTTTTATAGACAACAGGCCGGGAGCTCATGGTCTGCAGAGACAGTTGAGAAATCAAGTCCTTGTGTAGAGGACTAAAATTGATATAAAACCAATATATATCACTACCTATTATCACCCCTAATAAAACAAATTACTGTTTTGATAATTGAATAGAAATTGGCATATGGAGATTATTGCTTACTAAAATGAAAACCACACTTGAACTCTTGGTGTAATTGAATGCATTCTTTTTCTTTATACTCTACAAAGTGAGTTAAGAGATAAGAAGCAATGTTTCAATTTCAGACCACTACTATGAAGCCAACTTTTGGATTTTCAAGTCTCTGGTCACGAACAATGCTTCTACCTATTCAGGTGTTGTTTAGGTAGAGACCACGAAATAATATAGAATTATCCCAATCCCACACTACCTACCTGCAAGTATAAATTAGATTATCAAGGTTATTGATAAAAAAAGAAAGAGTGGTACAATTTTTTTTTTAAAATGCTGTGATCACCATAGCGACCAATAGAATGATTGAATCAGCAGGCATATTCCATTAGTTACTTCATCAGAATTATTCTTTACATAAAAACATTGTAATCGATAAGTTATGCTTCACCTGGTTTTCGTTACAAAGCAGTGGCGTTGAAGTAAAAGGTGCATTTATCTGAAGAGAAATACAGGCTTAAAGAACGTGATTGATGATGTGCAGATGATAATCTTAGCATTGTTTCTATGACTGCACATTATTGGATCTATTTGTAAGGCAACCATATTGGGATTCTTAATATTTTGCTGACAGCGCTCCAAAAGGTGATGTCACATTTCTAGACCATTGGTTGAAAAATAATGAGTGTTCTTGATACCTTGTATCCATTTTTCCACCATCAAACCTTGTAGAGGTTTTTCAGATTCTGCAGCTATGCCAGCACCGACTGTTCCACTCATGAAATCGAATTTAACAATTATGAGTGCATACCCAAGTTAGCTCGGCCCTTTAAGTCTCTTTGAAAATTACTTAATGCCGTACATTATTTCTGTTTCAGTCTCCTAATAAAAACCATGTGATCGCTATACTGCATTGAGAGACCTATTGGGATAAAGTAATTGTTAAATGGCAATTTTCCTAAACAAATAAGAAATCAAGTTACTTAAAACTAATCATAAATTGGACAAATTGGACCCACGTGCAAAAGAAAGTATGAGTTAAATAAATAATCTAACAAACCAATTGGTTTCTATGAGGTCCCTTGATGGATGCAACATTGTAGCTTTCTATCAAGTAATGTGTTTAAACAAAAATGCATTATATTTGATTTATTTGTGTGAGAGAAAGGGGTGGAGGGACAGCAAAGGAGAAAATTAAGAATACGTATTAAAAGAACAATTTTTGAGTTTTAATGTTTTAATTTCAATTTACTTACAGGTTGGTAGATACGTGCAACAGCCCCCCAGCAGTAGTGGTAGGGGCTAATAAAGAGAAGGGATATAAACATACATGGGAAAGGTACAGTATATGGTTCTCCCGAAACTAAGACGGTATTCACGTTTTTGTGTAAGTTCATCATACTATCACACAAAACCATTGATATTCCAGAATTTTTAGATTTAAAAACAATTTTAAGAACCACTGTGAAAAAGTTCAATAAAAATCTATAGATATTTATGAAATATATAAATGATAAAGAAAAGAATTCTGACTTAAATTCATATTTCAAACTGAAATATCAACTCTTTTTCCAGGATTATCACATTAATCTGCCATTAAACTATATAAAAAGAATTTTGGTTTATATGGTTTGTACAAATTTTAATATGTGCCATAACTTTTTTTAAACACTGTATCATATCTGATTTTTACCCTTTAAATTTATTCACTTATATTTCTTGCAACATTTCTTTATTAAAATAATAAAAGTCTTTTTTTTGTGTTTTTTTTTTGCGGTGACTGGAATGACTAGAAAGACATTTTTTTTGCCCAGAACAAAACGCCATCATGTATTAATGGAATGTTTTCCTGCAGTAAATTGGAAAAATCTGGTTCAACAGAACAGATCCAAATCACTTGGCATAAGGAAGGTAATTTGTTACCTTGCTTCCTCTTGGAAACAGAAACGAATCCAAGTGTGTTGGAGCTTAATATCCATTACAGTATCCAAAAAAAGAGGAGAGGAGAAAACACATTTGTGGGAGTTTTTCTTTGTGCGTGTGTTAAATTCCATTCTTGTGGCTTTAAAAGAAAAATCTTACCAGCCAAAATGGGAATGATGGGTTACTTAGGAAACACGCCAAATCTGTAGACACCTTCTTCTTTTTACCTTTCCAAATCTCCAGTCTGCTTAATTATGATTAATTGTCACACAGATAATCAGATACAGTTTCAAAAGGTTGGGGATGACAGTCCAAGGACACATGGGAGGTGGCAAGGTAGGCCTTTGTTTCTTGAAAAAAAAAACCAAGTTCTTCCTTGGCTCGTAACCTTTTCTTTTTTTAATATCTTTAAACAGAATTAATACCGTCAGAAAAGTATCCCTTCTACTGGGGATTGAACTTCAACTGTAACAATGCCCGCGTCTGTCAGCTCCCAGAGACCTCCTGTCAATAACGTGCTGTTGGGGTGCACATCCTTTTTTTTTAATATATACTGTTTAAAGTTTCTGTACTATGTGTAAAAGCATTCGGCCGAGATACGTAGAATTTGACAGCAGATAAGAACCAATCGGCCTCTCTAGGCTGCCCGTTATTATTACAAACGCAAACCTTCAATCAGACCTTGGTATCAACTTAGATTCAGGATAGCCACGTGTCTATCCCATACGTGTTTAACCCCTTCAGGACCGACGTTTGCATACTGTGTCTTCCCTTGAAGACCTCAGTTTTTTTTTTAAATATTTAAATTCCGTGCTCATGATTCGCTGCAAAGCGATCACGTGCACGGAATGGAGGGGGAGTGGCTGCTACGGATCGCTGGGGACACCCAGCGGTCAGTAGCAGCCGCCCCTCGCGATCCCAGCGTTCATAGCGACGCTGGATCGCGCATCATCGATGACGTACCTGGTACGTCCCGGTCTTAAAGGGGTTAAATTCCCTTACTACGTTAACTTCTGCTGTTAACTTCTGCCGTTCCACTTATCTACCACCCTCTCAGTAAAACTTCATAACGTTACAATTAAGCCTCTGACCCTCTGTTTTTCGATGATGACCTCTTGTTCTAACATTTCTCCTCCGTTGTAATAAGCATCTCTCCTGCATGATGGAGGGGTGCAGTGTAGTTACAATAGAATAAATAGTAAACATAACACTAAACATAAAAGCTTGACAATAGTTCTTTACCCTAATTTCCTTTTTTTTTTTTGCTTGTTTTATGAAATATTCTTAAATGCTATGGAGGTTTCACTGTGCCAAGCTCCTTCCTCCACCCAAAGTCCCTTTGGCTGAGTTACGGATCACAGTATGCCATTTGCAGTCTAACAAAAGTGCTGGGTCTTATTCGGCTCCTATTACTAGGAAGCAAATCCCTCGATCCCAGACGCCAGTATTTCAGCTTTTGGCTTTTTTCCCGGTATTGTTTTGTTCATTACATTCCATAGTGCCTCTCAACCAGTTAATGTTTGCACTGGGAGGTCCACATATACAGCAATCAGCAATGAACATTTTTTTTTCTTTTTTTTTGTTGAGAATTGCAGGTTCCAGATATTTTCTTCCACATCACAGCAAAATGTACAGGTGAACGAGGAAAGATTTTTGCTCGCAAAAGAAAAAGTATTTAGTGGATATTTTCTTATTGGTTCTCGAGAATGGTTATTTTCCTTGTCTTTTTTATCTTAAACAGACTTAATCACTATTTCTTTATGTAGAGAATATTTTAATGTTGCATTTTTTTTAAGTAACACATATAATGGTGTGTTTGTGCAAGCTGTATAATGTTATATTTAAAAACTACACATATTTTGGCATATATTTGCTTAGTATGGAACAGTTGCAGTGGGAAAATAATAAAAATTCTGTTTTATTTTATTGACAGTTGCAGCATTAGTTTCACAAATTTGGATATTTTGCCCATAAACATTAAGATTTAAAACAAAAGAAATACTTTGAGGTATGACAGTATGAAAGTTAGAGTATAATAATCGTATGAAAGAAACGGAGAGAAAGATGACATTGTACTTACAACAACATGTTTCAGACATTAACACATAATATTGTTAATTTAATGATTAAATATTTAGACAGCAGAAAAGCTCAGGAAATGTAATACATAATTTTGTTTCTAAATTAACTTTTTAGCATCAGCTAGAAATTGTGATGTCATGTTTTAATAAGTATGAATGTATGTGTGTCTATGTGAAAAAGAAAAATATTGAATAGAAATATCAAATTGACAGCAGATAAGAACAATATAGCTCATCTAGTCTGCCTGTTTTTCCTGATAAAGACTCAAACCTTAAACAGTTTTTAGGGTAGTCTTTGATTCAAGAGCCATATGTCTATCCCATGCATGTAGTAGCCTCTACCACTTCTGATGGGAGGCTGTTAAATATATCTATCATCCTCTCATTAAAGTAAAAAATCCTTACATTACATCTAAACCTCCGACCCTCAAGTATTCGATTATCACCTCTTATTCTAACATTTCTCCTCCTTTGAAATACTCTTCCCTGCTGTGCTTTGGTAAATCCTTTTATGTATTTAAATAGCCATATTTGTATTTACACAGCCATACAGGGTAACTGGGACCGTCAAATGACGTAAGTGTGGATGCCGGATGGATACGCGTGGCTGCAGGGTTTTTTTTTTAATCTTGAGCAGCAAGGAGCCCGGCATATTCCGTCGGCCGGCAAACACTACAGCACCTGAGCTGGCACTGGAGCTACAGATCCAGTTAAGTATAGGACCAGATGAAACGTCCAGAGCTGGCAGACTTCATTGCACAACACAATGTTACCTGTATCTATTGTACCGTACAGTTTATAATTTTAAGTTCTATTTGTAATTTTTATAGATAAGCTTAATATGCACGCTTAAAACGACTATTTGTGCTACTGTAGCTTTTAAATTGAACTGTTCACTGGTGCACTAACTTGGAGATCTGAGTAATCATGAAAATGGTGTAAACTCCTAGGTGTAGCATTATCGTTGGAAACCTATTTAAAATGTCTTACTTAAGAGGAAGATTAAAAATGACTTTCATTTCAACAAATGCATCCTTTGTGTATTTTATCGCATCTAATACAAATATATAGTATGTTTGTTGGATAGGAAATGATATAATAATGCGCACTACATATTTGCATGTAAATTAACTTGCGCTATTGATAAATACATTAGAAACAGAGCTCTAATCAATTGTATCATTTTTGCTGTCAGCGTTCCTGATTTACATTGATATTCTTTTCACTTTATTAAACAGAAACGGGAATATTTTTCTTTTACAGACAGAGCAGATTATTTTTGTAATGTAGTTGAGCCTTTTTTTTCTTTTAAATGAGCTGTCAACCCACTTCTTTTGAGGGCCTGGGAGATCCTCCACTTTTGTTGATTGACGCATATAGTCCTACGTCATATAGGTAAATGCAATGTGAGTGCGAATAAATATGTGTAACATACATACACATATTCACAATCCCTCCCTTCGCCTTTTTACCCGTTCACATTGCCAGGAGCCATCTTTCCAGCTGTTATCACACACTGTGGGCTAGTAACTTTGTGCTACACCACCCACTGCATTCCTGCCTCCGCGAAAGAGGTCGGCCCAAATCAGACCAGCCCCTTCTTAAGAATTTTGGACCAGTCCAGAGGGCAATCGTCCCTCTCACCAGCCTGTCCCTGACTCTGCTTCATATCGGTTTAAAGGAGAAGTACCTGCAAGTTAGAAACCAATCCGCTATACCTGCTGCGATTTAATTTAATTATGAATGTTGTTATATACAATATATACAAATACAAAACAAAATGTGAACATGTCTTCTATAATAACCATACTTGAGAACTGTGTTTGACCTGGAATCTCCTGGTGGAATGTTGTGTGCCCGATCCTCTAGGACCTAGGTCACCTTCCTTTTTCATTGTGCCGTGGAGCGGCATTTGGCCATGCTCACTTCCTCCTACTTCTCCTACATCCAGCTAATTGATGTCAGTTGGGCCAATCCCCGCATCCTCGCACAGCGAGCTCTGCCTCTAAAGCCACCGCTCTCCCATAGTAGAGAGAGATCTATGTGGCTTACCTTGGGAAGTTCCCAGGTATGAAGATATCTCAAATTGACAAGTTGTCCATACAGCTTAATGTCATTGTTTATGTCTATAGCTTCATCTCATCCTTTTATCTTTGCATGCAAGACCAAGACCCTCTTCTTCTTCTTCTGTACCAGTATGTCTTAACAGGTATTCATATTATTGTTATTTCGTATGTAGTCAATTTTCATATTAGTTGTAAATTTGTATTCTCCCTTTTAGTAATAGCACTATGGAATCTGCTGGTGTTCTATAAAGAAAATGTAATGTAAGATATAAGGAAGTTCCTTTGTGGCACATAACAAACAGTACAAGGGTTGGAAGTAATAATTAAGCACTAAGCCTTAACATGCAACCTAGTAGTAAATTACTGTTTCCTTAAAGAATTTCGATATTCAAAATAACAGACTTGAAAGAAAGTAAAATTACCTTTTATTATGCAAAAGAGAGTAACACTCAGCAGTAAACAAGATAAGCACCTCAAACAGCACTAATAATTTTAATTAGCATATTCCTGTTTCGTTTCACCTCTATTCAAGGTCAAAAAATACACTTGAAATGCACTGTTTGGAATAAAAATGTTGTGAAGTCAAGTTTGTTGTTGTTTATGCCATCATGAATAATTAGCCTGCAGACAATAAAGACAACACATCGAATGGATAAAAAATGTAAGTAGTATTTTTTTAGCAATTATATAAAACAATTAAAATGATTAGATATTCCAAACTTCTGAGTTGTTTTCATTTTAGAAATGAAATATAATATAATTCACATTTTTATATACAAAATACTTACCATTACAAACAGAACAATTAACCATTTGTCTAAGAATATTTTATGTATTTGGCCAGGGAATACCATTTTCACTTTAAAGTACATTCAAAACTTTTGAACCTTTTTATTGTAGCAATGATATAAAACAATTTATTTTGTTTTTATATAAAATAGTTACCATTACAAACATAGCAACCATTGGCCTAAATAATACAATTTCATGTATTTAGCCAGGGAATCAAATGTTCACTTTAATAAATATTCAAAACCTTTGAACATTTTTAATTTTAACAAAGGCACAATTTTTTTTTATTTTTTTATATAAATGTATATATATTTATATATGAAATAGATACCATTACAAAGATAATACTTTTACAATTGTTATAAATAATAGTTAATGTACTTAGCCAAAGAGTAACATTTTTCTCTTTAAAATAGCATAGGCACATCTTTTCTTTTGTCTTTTGAAAACTTGGTAAGAAAAGGATTTTTTTGTTATATCTGGGAGTTTGTTCCATGCCACAAATTTAATGCACGAGGTCATTTGGAATATAATGTGTAGTGAAAGAATCTCATTAGGCTAAAATGAATGTAAAATGTGTCAATTTGATCCAAATGAGAACTGTAGTAAAACCATGTTTGATGTTCATGTGCAATAAATCTTTAACATTTGTCTGTAAAGTATTAGAGAACCCACAGGGAAATCTGTATTTGTGATAGCGGTACATTCCCAATGATTTTTTTTTTTGTCCGCTATCCATTGGCATTTAGCATAAGGACATAGAAAACGAAGACAAGATGCATTAGCTGTTTGTTTTGAGATAAACATTAAATGGTCTGTGCATTATGCAAGCTTTCTTGAGCACCAAAATAAATTTAAATAAAACATGACATACGCTGTTATCAGGTGGCAAACAATACATATTTTTGGAATATTGATAATGCCAAGACGGAAATTGATGGAAGTCAGGAAGCATTTGTATGCAGAATTCTTGCTCATGCTCAACAGAACTCCCTTTCCATCAATGGAGGTAGCAACTGCCAATAACATGTTTTTTAAGCCCCCAGGTCAGTGGCTCTGCTGTGAAAAAAGGCATTTAGTGCCAAAAATGTTATGGCAAGGCCACGGCGAACATCAGGTGCCATTCTTCTTTTCTACTTGGGGGGGCGCACTTCCCGAAAATATATGCGGCCCCTTCCCTCTCCGACCAGAAGACCTGCAGGAGGGCAGAATCTTCTTGGTCCTTCTACACAAAAAAATACTTTTGGTGTGCAAAAATCAATTTGCTGTTGAGCTCAGTTGCTATTGACTGGGAGGTTTAGGTGTGAAATATATTGTAGTGTTTGCAAGTACCTTGTTGCCTTCAGCACCATGGAGAGGGATTGGGGGTACAAAGAGAACAAATTCTGTTAGTAACCTTTAGCACCTTATAGTGTAAACCACTGCATTGGGGGAAAAAGCAACACATCATAAATCAAGAATTATAACAATAAAAACATTCTCTTTGTGGGTAGTGATCAGAGAGTTTTGCTTAGCTGTTTGCCTTTATCTTTGACTCCATGTAAGCTTAATCTGAAAAGTCCATTGTCTTGACTCTCTTGCAATGTCCTGATTTTTCTTTCTTTACGCTTGATTCTCATTTTCCTGCTTTTATAAGGCCACTTTTAATGTTGGTATTTATAATAGGATATTTTGAACGTCCCTTTCCTTGGGAGATATGTTTTGCCAGTCGATTCGCTTTTCTATCTGATATTCTGCCAAGCTTTGTTTTTCTAGGTTCTTATTTGAACCTTATCTACTTTTCCTTGATATGATGACCTTCCAAGTCATCTGTATCTTTGTCCAAGGTAGCGGTTCCTTGTGCCAAGTGTTTCTTACATAAAGTGTCAATAATTATTCAGTGCCTGCCACCTCACTCGATTGTGTAGAGTGTAAGAAAGACTTAAAGTACTTAAAGTACTAATTAAACTTGATATCATCTACATTTATTACATCTGTAATATTGGCCATTGTCAAATATGTTCATATGTCATCAATACCCTTGTACTTAAGACTAATCATTTCACATATATAGCTATATAAAACAATAAATAATAACAATAATAATGATAATGATGATAATAACATATGTATTGTACTATTCTCTCTCCCATTGAAGCATTGTATGTGGAGTGAGAAAACAGACCATTCTGTTTCAGAATCCACGTCATTTCTATGGATTACAGCTTCTGACTTTGGGTCCCAGAAAAAAGACTCATTAAACATTGATCTTTATCCCTGAAGCCACTGCCAGCCCCCTCGATGAACAGCGTCAGACCCGCTGTGATGTTAGTGTAGAGTGCTAAAGCTGCTAGTGAGCCAAGTATGTTGGCTGGTCTCAAATGCGATACTCTATGCTATGAATGACTTGCCAGAATGTTTGGAGTTATTGCTGACCCAGACCATAATAGATGCCAGTCCATACAAACTTGCCAAATTTCATAATAATCGCTTTAGTTGATTTAAAGAATGAAGGACATGTTTAAAATGGACTTTTCGATATTAAAACAATGCTACAGCGCCCATTTGCAATCAGTCGGGCTGTCTCAAAATGACACCGCTAGTTGAATGTAGGGGTTTATGGACTAGTGACATGTTAGCCATAGGGAAAAAAACACAAGGGTGTATTTCAGTTAAATTCTGAAAATATATAATGACAGACAGGCTTTTATGAAGAGGCTGTGCTTAAAGGTGTTGTTTCCAAGGTGTTGTTTTCAACCAATCAGGGCATGCTTTTGTGTCACATGACAATTAAGTGTTCCCAGTAAAATCGTAAATGTGACAGATTTTTACATGATGAAACAATTATTTCAGTGCATTTAGTTACAAAACTATGAAATTCAGCAGAATATGCCGCCTGTCAGGTATTTGCCCAGTGTGCCAGATGGCCGGTCAGGACCTGATAATTGATGAATGCCAAGTGCAAACTAAAATCAATACTTCTAGCTAGAATACATACCTTCCCTGTCACCATTTTAAGTGAAATTAAAATGTAATCTTAAAATGTCCAGTGCAAGACACATCCTCTCCTTATCCTTAGCTACCCCGGCCAAATAGATATCCAGAATCTGTTAAATATACATACTGAAAATATTAATTTAGGTTTCAATGAGTTTAAAGTTTCATGTTTTTTTGTAATAAAATTCTGGCTTTCAGTTATCTTAGAAAATTTAGCACAACCACTTGCCAAGAGTTGCGACATAGCCCTTGGCAGGAAAACTGAAAATAGCATGGGAAAAGTATTCCTGAGAAGTTCCATCATCTTGACAAATGAGTTTGCATCAATATGTTCAAGCAAAAATAACAAATTTTAATTATACCACCAATTTGGTCAAAGTTATATTCTCATGCATAGCATTTTCTAAAAGTAAAACGTGGCATGTTTCATTTTATAAGTTGCTTTCTATTTTCAAAATACATACGTATTTATGTTTATTAATAAATGAAGTATATTTGTATAGTTGCTTTTGGCTCGGCTTTGATTGAGGAAACATCATTGCATTCTTGATAGTCGTCCCAGTTTGTAATGAAAATCTCAGAGACTGAAACATTAAATGATGTTATACATTTTTATTAAATGTCAAAAAACCTGAACCCTTGAACCAAAGGTGGTCATAGTTTAAGGTTAAAAAATGAAGCATTATGCTCACTTTATATGTGATTTTAAAATATTTTTAGTACAGCCACATTTATATTATTGTTTCCCGTGCGTTTCCACAATGCTCTGCTTCTGCTTCCCCTACTCTTAGAAGCCTTCCCCTGACCCTCTATTGCATTGCTAATAACATTTAAAATCGTTGTGCTCAGGGCCGGCCCGACCATGAAGCAGAGTGGGGCAACTGCTCCAGGCGGCACTTTTGAAGGGTGGCACTTTGCCACCCCAAGCCCTCTTTTTTTTTTAAAAGCAGAAGAGAGAGAGGGGTGCCAAGTGGTTTTCACTTACCAAGTTGTCAGTACCCACTCGCCGCCCCTCTCTCTGTTCTCTGCGAGCCCTCTAGCTCGGTCTCTGTGCCGGCTTCTAACGCTGAGCGCCGGAAGATGACGTTGGAAGAAGCCGGCACCGAGAGCGAGCAGGGAGACTCGCCGCTGGACTGCTGAAAGGTAAGTACAAAGGGGGGGGGGGTAGGATAAGGGTAGATAATGGTGAGGAAGGGAGAGGAAGGGTAGATAATGGGGATGCGGCAGGGAGGGAGAGAAAGGGTAGATAAAGGGGGGCGGCATTTTAAACTTCGCCCCAGGCGGCATTTTGTCTTGGGCTCTTTTTTTTCCAGTTGAAATCGGCAAGTTTAGTTAGAATTCAAATTCATACGAATTTGGATCCACAAGACTAGTGGATAAATCTTTACAAAGACTATATTTATACAAAGAACACATATGCTATAATCGAATATTTATTTAAGCTGGGATGGACTTTGTTTCAAGGGAAAAAAGTTAAGAACACTATTCCACACCTGTGCATTCTGTATAAATATAAAAATAATATAATTCCCTGCAGCATTTTCAGACAATGCAGTATCCTATATTTCTGAAACTTACACAATAAAAAAGAACAATAGAAAACAGTATTTAACAGATTTTTCTTTGGCACTATTCACACATTGAGAATGTATCTTTTCTATGAAGGCAACAGACATTCAGAATCTCAACATATAGGTATTATTTTGGGTAATGTCCTTCGGTACTTCTTCTACTTGTCGAAGCCCAAAGATTATTATAGAATATCTAGTTTAACATTATTTTAAATGTGTAGAAAGATACATTTCCTCTATTAGTTAAAACCCATAGGTAAACTGATGGAGTTGGACATTCCATAATTTAATTCGATGTTAATTAGTGATTAATTGTCCATTTAAGTAATATTAGTATCAAATGACTGTATCAACCATTGTGGCCTATATATATATATATGCTAAATAATTATTCTACACAGAAGAAAAAATGTAATCCAATGACCCATCTAAAATTTACACTTTCACATAAAATAACGATTGCACATTCAATTCATACTCTCAAGTTAGATTGAATGTATGTACACGTTTAGCATGTGTATCCCCTAATCACAGCAGAGTGTGAGCTGATGCTACTTCTAAACTTCTTCAAATATAATAAGATTTAGTAAAAACGTTAAATTGATGTGAGCGTATGATTTTGCCACAACAGAAGCTCATTACATCAAATGTGTTATAGCCACTGGTATGTGTACTTCTGTGTTTGCTGATATCTGTTTATCTATCTGTTATTTTTATTTTTTGTAGCTAATAAAAGTAATAATAATAATAATAATAACCAATAGAGGTTCTGAAAAAAATTAAGTCAATTGTATTTATGTGACAAACATCAGGATAAAAATGAGACTATGTGATTTGATGAAAAACAATCCATATGGAGGGTTGGAAATGTGGTGTTCTTATAAATTAGCATACTATTTGGTGCAGGAATAGTGTATTGGCTTTCTTTGAATGCTACTGTGTATGTCTTGAAAGTTTTCACTGGTTTATTCTGTTTTTGCCTCTCTGGATGTGCAGTTCTACGGCACAGAAGTTTCTTTAAATGTATTGTGTGAATTCTGGAGAATGCACCCCACTGAATCTCTTAGGAGGTGCTTTTCTATTGATCTCAATGTAGATTTTTTCTAGCAGATGCAGTTTAGAAACCATGCATTTTCAACCGATATTAACTATTAACCAATTTAGGATAAGACAGCTCATCGAAGTTAATGCCATTAAATTGTGACACATTTTGCAACCTTCACATGGCATGCAATTTTTTTGCTTTGCTAAAATAGTTCACGCTATGAAATTTATTCCAATTTTATTTTGGGAATGTTAATGACAAAATATGTTATTATGCACAGAATTAGTCAATTTTATTTGGAATTTGGATTAACAATCTACCTATCGATAGATCGATAGATAGATCGATAGATAGATCGATAGATAGATAGATAGATCTTTTCAGTCCCATATTTAAAAGTTATAGGTAAAAATGCAAGACGCTTGGCTATAGGGATTTTAAAATGAAATCAGCAAAATAAAGGTGAATAATAGCCATATTCTTAGCAATTCCAAGGATATGTTGAAACCAACTATTATCTTTAAATGCAGTTTATTCCATGCCAAAATGGTAATCTGCTCTACGATTCTAAGGATGCTTTTAAGACATAAAGCATTAACATAATTTTTTGGACTGAGGTCCTCACAGGACATCATATAAAGTCTCTGCTCTTAATTTTAATTGCATAGGCTGCATTCTTAATTAAAAAGTGTATAAATGGATTTTATGCCATGCCACAAGAAATCCAAGTTCATTAGTTATAAAACCTTTTAAAAATTGATGTAAATATGTGAATATTTTAGAAGTTTGAACTTCGTATTCATTTTATATTAAGAAGCCCTTTTATCTAGAGAATAATAAAACACATATAAATTAAGTTATTCAAAGTTTTTTTGGGGGGCGCTATATCATTATGTCATTACACTAGTCCTTGTAAAATCACATTTCTTTTAGTTGTAATACCATAGAGGATTGCAGAAAACCTCCAGTGAAACCTTTTAACTGTGCCACATGAATTAAGGATTACATGCAATTTACTACACTAATTCCGATATAGAAAAAAAAAATCCCAATCAGGCATGCCAAGAAATATCACAGAAATGTTGCTGCAATAATGTAACTACATGAAACATTAAAAATTGCATTACATGTGAGATAAGCAATGTTCAGCCTTTCAGATATCCCAGTTAATTCCACCAGTTTGACAGTAATTTAACAGATACTGTTGCAAAACTGTCCTTTAAAATAAAGTTTTTCTAATCCTTTTTCCACATCCTAAGTGACTTTGTGAAATACACATACATGTTTGAAAAATATGTATATATATGAAATTCAGCAATCACTGAAACGTCGACTTGACTTTGAATAAAGAGAAGTTGTTAACTTAAAGACCGGGAGTGCTGACCATCCTTTGTATGTGCTTTGTATGGAAACTGCTGGTTACTAGCACCAGGCTTGGAATATTTGGAATGGTGTGCAAGGGACTTTGTAAATATATATATATATATATATATATATATATATCCAGTATCCCAACCTCATGCTGACGAAACAGCTGTCCATGAGCATTGATCTGGCTACTGCACCTCTTACATGAGTTTTGTCTAAAGGCTGTCCTATGCAGCCTGCAACATGCATAAAGGTGATATAGAGACAAAGGTGATAATTGTTGGCATCTTGGATAGAAGCGTGGTCCCGAAGAGGAAGATCCTCCATATACTCACTATGTGAGCTGGCGGGAGAAGACGCCATCTTGGAGAGCGAGTCCCCGGAGTCCAGGTCCTGAGGCCCGTGAAAGAACGACCGGACAGAGGTAAGTTGGTGCCGATCTTTACTCCCGGACGGTTTAGGGAGCTTTGTGAGTCTTGCCCATGGCGAGAAAAAACACATGTACAGCGGTGAAACACGGAGAGGGTCCTCAGAGCACAAAACTTGGTCGGCTGCGAGACCACGCCCCCGAAAGGTGATAATTGTTAACCTTATTTGTATGCGCCTAGCCAGAATCCTTTGGGGTTGTGGCAGAACCATGAGATTTCTGAGGGAAAAACAAGCCTTCTGGCCTGTCTGGTGTCTGTAGATGAGTATTTAATAATATTTCTACTATATATATATATACGATGATACCTTTTTTAATTGGACCAACATAATATTTAAATACAAGCTTTCCAGAGTTATCGGAGAAGAAGATGCGGAAGTGGTCAGCAGAAGTGGAAAATATTTAGGAAGCGTGAGAGAGATGCAGTTTTTGCCTTATAATCACATCTATTTTAAAAAAACTAACAAGGTCTAACAAGCACAGACAACATTTAATAACTTACAGACATAGGAAATATAGAAATAAACAGCCGATAAGAACTGTTAGTCCCATTACAATGTAAAGGCTGAGACCTTGGTCTTGTCTTAGTACTTTGTTTTTAGACTCTAACCTCTTGTTCTAACATTTCTCCTTCTTTGACATAAACTCCTCTCCTGTACTTTGTTATGATCTCTAATAGTGAGTTTGCTCAGTTGTGCCATTTAGGACGGAACATTTCAATTTGCATATCAGACTTAACCCCATCCAACAGGGCTTGCCAAATTTAGAATGTGAGGAACTTTTCGTGTACATTAATCTTTTTTTATTTTGTTTTCTCTTGGAGCCAATGGAACGATTGCCACCAACAAAAGCCAAGGGATAGAAAACATGATGTGTCAGTAAAAAGAGAGAAGTCGAAGAAAGCTGAAAATTATACTTTTATGAACCAAGCAAATGCCAAGAAAATGGCCATATACATAGAGGAAAACAATCCGATAATTAGGTAGGAACAGCATATAAACCATGGCAGACAGATATTGAATTTTATTGATGATCTGGAACTTGGTAGGATGCTCGCAAAGGGTTTTTATTAGTAGGTGAATGATTGCTGTTTTGAGAGAAAATTAAATTATGCCATTTCTGGACTTTCATGTACATTTCACAAGAAACGGCTTCGAGACAAAGCAACCTGTCTGGAATTGGGTCTGTCTCCGTTCTTATCTTGAATTGAGCACAAATGTCAAAAGCAGGTCTCTCTTCTGAAACATATACATCATCTCCGGATGAAAACATTAAAGAGGTATGGATTTTACATAAAGCTATCAATGAATACACGTGTAACCATAAATCGATTATCTAAAAAAAAAAAAAATACCCTTTGTTGATTTAGAAAAACAAAGTTTCATTTTATTAAGCATAATTTTTTCTGGAACGGGAATTGGCAAACATTCCAGGCGGCTCAAGCAAACGAGGAAAGCGTATTCACCAGAGGATTTTAATTTATTGATGCTTCTTGCCCTACTGTACATCTACTGCTGCTATTTGAGTGTAATGGATGAAGCAGATGTTTGACACCGCAGCACCTCTTCATAACTTCACTCTTCAGAAACAGTTTTACAAGTGCTTTCTTGTATTGGTTCCCATTCAGCACAGGAAACTGAGGTCATTGTGAAACATGAGGCTTGGGCAGGGGCCTGAACTCATGTGCAATGCAGCTGGGGCTAAATCTTCTAAGCACGTTAGCAATTTATGAAAAAAGTCATAACTCTCAGCTCTCGGACAGAGAAATAAAAGTGTTGGCACCATTATTGTAACATTTGCGAGGGGAAAAAAATCCGAGCCTGATGTTAGCTGTACAAACGGCGCTGTAGCTGCGACAATGACTTTAAACTTAAATGCATTCATCACATTAGCTGCAATTATCATTCCACGAAGATATTTTATCAGCCGCAATGTAAAATAGTGATGTGGCAGTATATATATCTGTTTGATAATAGCTAGTACCATTTATTACGGGCATTTATATGTTTTGGCTAATGGTGCCAATCAAATAATATAAGTAAAAACAACTCTACTATATACTAAACAACATAAATTTAGAATTCTTGCTCATGAACATGTATGTGCTGCATACAATCATAATTAATCGCTTGACCGGACGGGAAGTTTGTTATTACCTTCGTTCCGCTTCACTTGCACCAGCAGTTTTCTTGTGTTTTCCTTAATACCTCACATGTTGCCTTTATCCATAGGGGTTGATCTATGACAGGATCTTATGCCACAGTTTAAGCTTCTTGACAGATTACCCTTCAAAGCTCAGTCTAGGAAAGAATTCAGATCTCACCGTTGACCTTTTACACCAGGACTGAATCAATTCTTGCGGTTACCTTTTCTCTTAAAACAATATGGATGCTACCTTTACTGAAAATACTATGTTCTTAAAAAATATTAAAAAATGCACTAAATAAAATACATTGAAACTTTAAAAGAATGAAGTTAACTTCTCATGTTAAGTCATATGGTAATATAAATACCACGATAATTATGTATATGTGAGAGTGCAGAGGTAGTTGGGTAAGATTTTTTTAGTAAAAAAAGTAAATAATCATAAAACAAACCTGAATTTATCAGTTTGTTTTTTAGATTTTAGACTTTTTTTACTAAATAAATTTCTAAAATACTCAGATTGTTTAATTATCAATATTCAATTTATTATTTATGAATATAAAATGTAAGGGAAAGACAAGTTTTTGACACTTTCCCTATACTAAAAGTTTTTCCGTACTCTCATAATTTTGAATTGTAATTTCACAAAGGGGAAAGCTTAGTCTTTTGATATATAACAAATAACATAACTCATCGCCAGTTGGGAGTAATGTTTAAAACTGATGACAGGAACAAAATATCAGTACATATTTTAGGGGCATTCTGATACTATTTGCATTTATCAATAAAAATGTAATTTAATCTTTCGTAACATATGAACAATTGGAATAAGCCCACAGAGCATTTACAAATAGGCTTGATTTTTTATTTTTATCAAAAGATTAAGATAATAATTTCAAGCGCAATGGCTTTACCTGTAACATCGCTGAATATAAAAAGGCACTGTTCTGAAGTATGGTGACAGGATAATTATAACCCTTGTTGAAATTTCACGTTTATGTTAGAATCATTGAGTCTCACGGCGACAATTTATATCCTATTCACACTTAGCTACAGATGTACAGAAAGACACCGTAAGTAAATTTTCTTTCCTCGTTTTGCATTGCATTGCAATGAGAAGTCTTGGAGTCGAAGGTTTTAAATTTGCTGAAATTTATTTTTTACAATTGCCATTAAATAGACATTATTCTCTCTCTCTAACAGATAAACTCCCCACCTGACAACAATCTACATTCATTTGTTAGACTACCATTCATCTTTTGAAACGAGTCTCTGATTGTGTAATATGTGTCTTCTGGCTCGTTCACGCAGACATTTATGTATGTGTGTGTGTGTGGTTGATTCATCTGTTCAGAGTATTTTATTGACATAACGGTTACAGCAAGTCAATCCTGTTTTATTTGTTTATTATTTTTATTTTAAAAATTATTGAATTAACCCTTAAATTCCATGAGAAATATTAAGCAGATGATCAGGATCCCTGCCCTTTACTGACATTTTCTCCCTTAAATTTCCACCAAGTGTCCACTTGGATGACATGGATAAGATACTGTTGGGTCCAGTCTCCGAACATGGTGTACATGGAGAGTGGTTAAGTGTTCAACCAGTGTCTGTATACAAGGATGACCACATCAGCCAATGTTACTAGGGCACATATACATTTCGCACATCACAAAAATATAACAGAAGGGTATCAGTTACTCAGTTATACATGTCACATACTCATTGGGACAGCACTTTACATGTGATAACACCATTAAGAATATATTTGTTCATATGCTTGCTGCTCCTCACTGAACACATTCATTTACTGAACCCATGACATCAGGAGCTAGAGTTTTAAATTGAAATGTTAATTGGTTTACTCTGTCAGGAACAATAATGACATCGGAATTTGTTTCATTGTTCTCTAAATAAAATAGGAGTAACACTTTCCATTGGCCGCACTTATGCCTGTTGGCCTTTAAGTGCCAGTGCTGCCCAGTCATCGCCAGTCTGTCCAGGTCTGGCAGTTTAATACTTGACACAAACTTATTTCGTGAATTGGGTAATGAAATAAAAAAAACAATACAATGATTAAGCATCACGTTCATAGGGTCACAGAGATATAAAAACTCAGATTTTTCATATTTAGACATCTGTATCTTATAAAAGCCTGATTAGCTTAATGGTCTGTCAACATCAGTCGTTTGTTCATTTCAGCCTTGAGTTTTCAGCAATGGTGTTCTCCAAGGAAGGGAAAAAAGGAAAACCCATGGTTGAGAACAAGATACAAAAAAATAAAATAATATATTGTGTCTATATTATTTCTGCACGCATTGCATACTTTTTAATTGTGTGTGGAAACCTACAGCATTCACGATAACTTTACACATCGAACACCAGTGAAAGTGACATAATTTTTCATTTGAATTTATTTGGGAAATGTTACACTGTAACATAGACCATGGGTTTCATTATTTGAATTAAGTTTAGAAACTCAACAGATGTTTGCTGTCAGAGTTGTAACCTACTGTCTATTTTCAGCTGTGCTAATATACATTTCACCTGGTGACTCAATAATGTTTTAATATAAAAGTACATGATTATGGAACATATGTTCAGTTTAAATACACAGTTTAATAGCAGCAGACGAGGTAACAATTAACAGTTTTGTTTTTCTGGATGTGTATGGTCCAAGTTTAAAGTTTTTCCTGGACAGCTTCCAAAATATCTCTGTTCCTACTTTCTTGACCTCTTTTGGAATCAATAAACCACATTACTTTCCATAACAGTGTCAAGTACAGAATAAAAAATAGAATCACGTCATTTTTCATTGTAGCCAGATGAGGTCTGGGAGAAGAGACCAGAAGCCGGGGGGGAAAAAAAACCCCCATCTGAATGAATTGTCTGTTCACAACGGAATGTCGACCCTCAATATGTGGCAACCTTCTCTACCTCCTACAAAAGCATGTACGCCATAGACGGATTGTTTTACCTTGCCATTCAACATTCTCTGGAGACATGATACGACTACAAATACGTTATGTTCAACGGGCATTCATAAGTTTCATTTATCTAACATCTGTAATTCATATTTAAACAACCAATACTACTCATGCAAAGAAGAAGAGATCCTTGTGCGTAAGGCAGGTTTCATGAAAAATCACCCGTGGCTAAACTAGTAGATCCATTATCTTATAAAATCTTGCGAAATGCTATCAATTTTAACAACCTCTTTTGTCCACTAGAAGACAGTAGAATTACTCTTTATTTTCAGACGAGCCATACCTGTTTCCTTTTTCATGACTGATGCCAATTTCTATCCGATTCATAAAATTCACCGAAACATTTATATGAAGGATGTCAAATGCCCCCCATTTTAACATCTTTAAAACATTTAAAATCTTGCTTGGGGTTATGTGAAAGGTTTTTTTTTATAACACTAGAATTTCTAGTCTGTGTCTCATTTTAGCTTGATTTCCTTTCCATAGTAAAAATAATTAGCATTATTTAGACCAAAATATTAACTATATTATACATATAGGATCATTGATAACAACAGAAATGACAATGTACAACATGCAGTTAAATAAAAACTATTTTTTACTGGTGGTGCACTCCTTTAAGTTAATAACTGATGCCTCATCATATACATGACGGTATTCCGATGGGACATATGTGGGGGGCAGCATCTAGCATCTCTATGAAAGGATGAGGCTACTCTGCTGAAATTAACACTTTTGTAAATCTTGTAACTAAATGCAGCATTAGAAACATCATTCTTACCACCGTTGATTGTCTAAACCCTCATCGTAATTTTTAACAGCAACGCTTAAATACCACTTGATACAAAAACTGACACTCAATCAAAGGTTTTTACCGTGCAACTGAAAAAGCTTCTTCTTTTCTTTCTTCTGCCTTGTTTTAATATGGTCAATCCTCGCATACAAGAAGTCAATGGAACAGCACCTTTAAGATAAATATATAAGCATGCTTCCATTATCTATAATGCATCTCAGATCATAGTACTTAGCACTACAGTATCACTTTTTCAGAGGATGTCAAAAAGATTAGTAGTAGACTTGACAATTCTATCCACACTACCTAAGTTTTATTATTCATTTCTAATAAAGATAAGTGTGTGAGGTCATTATTGCACCTAGGCATGTCAATTGAGTCCTGGATGTTACATAGCATGAATTACCACCAACAAATGTGTGAAGCCCGTTAGAAGAAAGACTTCCTCCAGCAAATAATTTCTAGAAAGTCTAGAAAGAAATCTAGAAATCCAGACAACCTGGTTGCAGTGGAAGGACATTAGACTCCTTCCCATGAAACCAGTCCGACTCTCACCAACTCGACCCTCCTTGAAACGCAAACCTTTCTCTTCTGGGAAGCCTACCATTGACATAAACATCAAAACTTCCCTCTCACCCACTTACAATCCTTATCCCGCCCTACATTAACACCATTCACTACCACGCAGTCTTCACCTCCTGTTTCTCACCCTTATCCACCTAGATTGTAAGTTCCTGCGGGGACAGGGCCCTTCATTCCTCTTGTATCTGTATGTCAATTGCTGTATTGTGCTTGTCGTTTTCTGTAACATTTTCATCTTTGTACGGCGCTGCGGAATCTGTTGGCGCTTTATAAATAAAGTATAATAATAATAAAAAAATAATAATTAAATAATGCTAAAGAGTGATGCTATAGATTGCAGTGTAAATGGGGCACCAGTAGGTAGGCAGGGAACCTAAACTTATTTAATACTGAGTGACAGCAAAATATTATATTTCTTTTTTAAGACGTTATCACTGTTATTAACAATGCTTTGTTATGGTCCTTCTCCCACAAGAAGAGAAAAATAATAATTTGAGATTCAACGAAACCCAAATAATTTTCTTGTTGGTTTGATGGCAAGATGTAAGTAAAACATGACATGAATGTAAATATATTAAATATTTTATTATTAAAACTGCGTAATTACATGCATGTATTCTTTTCTATTAGGGTTTACGCTTTTGGGTTTATGGACAGTATAGTTTTCACTGATAACTTTTTTTGAAAATTTCAAGTTCTAATATTATTTTAGATTAATGGAATAGATGAACACTTGGAAAACAAGATCCTGGGTTTATTTCCCTTGTTACCATGTGCAGAACAAACAAAATGTTACTATAATTATAAGGATAAACGGAACATTATTTACCATGATGAATTGCCTGGGACGTTAGAAGATTTTACAGTATCAGAGTACGTAGTGAGTCTGAGAGCAGACACAAATGCAAAATAGTTTCTAGTCTATCTTACAAAACATCTCCAAACATAAAAGCTTTATGGTGGTCATTTTTTCATAAGATACAACAGTTTTAGTGCCTGCTTAAATATATGTACTACATTTTAAAAGAATATTTGTATTACATTTTTTTTTCTCAGCGCTTTATTAATGCTTTTAAATATTTTAATCCTTTTTGGTGGTTGGTTAAATGAATCTGATCTAGTCTGAAGAAGATAATAATATGGGAGAGTTTATCGCCTTAACTATGTATGTACAGAAGCAAAGTGCATTAGAAATGCTAGAATTAAATTATATTTGTGTGTCAATGTTGACATTCATTCATACACTTCCATTAGGAAGGGGACATCTCCATGCACACTAACCTCAAGGGCACAGCCAAAACTTTATGTTTAAAACTGCATTATTTATTTTCTGTGTGAATTTATTCAAAGATTTATTTACGTATATACCTCTTGCACTACTCTTTTTCAGTCTAGCCAGCCTAGACCAGGATACATCACTGCTCATAGTTTAGGGAATAGGTAACATTTTTAGCACTGCCAAGGACAAAAGATCCAGGTGGGGTGCAAGCCTTTATGGGTATAGCAGCATCCCATTGTACAACGCTCCGGAATATGGTGGCGCTATATAAAATAATAATGTAAATGTTCAACAATGTTCATTGGACTGATGTGTGGATACGTGACATCATGGCTGTGATGTGGGGAGCTATTTCCATTATGCTGTGTAAATGCCATTTTTTTCAGTTTGTAAAAGTGTAAAGTGTAAAGTACAAATGATGATGAACCTCCTTTTCTACCTCTCTATCACATTAAAGTAGATGTAAGCCGTCATTTAGTACTGGGACCAAGCTGAGCACGTGTACTTGTTTTCTTTCTTCAATGAACTGTTTTAGCAATTAACATATTAACAGCATACAGATGTTCCTTTTTTTATTTTAATAATTACATCTGGAATGCTAAATTAATGTCAGCGTCATGGCAAATTCTAAGCTGGAATGTTCAGCATTCTCACTGAGATGATTCTGTAGTTAACCAAAAGGTGGCCTCTTGCTGAGTGACCTAATGAGCCCAACTCATCTGTAAGCTATAATTCTTTGCGGTTGTCACAGGAAGCTGCTGAAGCCTAATCATGGTACAGGGCCAAACATACCTTACATATATGTGCAGTCATTTACAATAAATATTACTTGTGACAAGATTCCCAGTGAATTATGCAAAAGCAATTAACCATTTGCTTTCCCAGTGTCTGCAATATATCTTTGTCCAATTGCAATGATATTTCTTGGGCTTCTATAACTCAACTGTCATTTGTATTGTCACAAGTAACAACCTATATATCTGTCAATGTATATCACAGTATTGTACATTAAATTATAAGTAATACATATAATTACCACTTATGTTTTCTTGTATTGTTTTTAAAGGTATGAGTCTTTACAGCAGGGGAAACTAGTCAGACTAACTGAGTGGAGTAGTTCCTTTGAGACTTGTGCACATTTTTAGCTTTGTTTTTGGTCAATTTGTTATCGGACAACAAGTTTTGATTCCTGCCCTTTGGAGGGCTTTTTCCATTTGGAAATTAAATTCATTGTCACTCACTACCACTCACACTTTCACCCACTCCCTTTCTCCCACACCCTCTCTCTCAACGTCTCTTTACCTTCTCAGTCAACCAACCATGGAGGCATGGGGAGAGGTTGTTCCCGTGGGGCACCTTGGCTCCACGCCTTTGCAGAAGTAAATCTAGAGGATAGAATAATGCAGACAGATCCGCGAAGAAAGAGAAGCCTTCGTGCACTTCTCTTTTTAGGTGAATTCTTCTGCGTTATTCTGTCCTCTTGGAGTACCTCCATAAACGGCTATATCCATGGCAAGGACCATGGGGACAGCCTCCCCCCTATTCCTCCAATCAGAGGTGAGGTTGTCCCTGTTGTGTGCGTCACGTCTCCGCCCTGTTGCGGAAGCGCTCCAGGAGGTAAGGTTGACGGAGCAGATACCATTTGGGAGAAGCGCTGAAGAAAGAAGAAAAAAATACAGAAGAACAGGAAAAGGCAAGACAAGAATGTCCTCTCCTCGTCCTCTGTTCTCACATATTTGTAGAGATTGAAAACACTACCTTGTGTCATTGCAAACACAATTTCATATAACGACCTTTTTGTCACCTATGTAATAGCAGAGCATTTACAAGTTTCATGGCCCGGCTGGCAAAGGCGACATTTGCCTTCTGTGCTTATGAGCTTTTAATGAATTAGTTCACCGTGGGATATCATTACAGAACCTAATTAAGTTTCGCCTGTGACTTACTAAGTGGTTCTGCAGCAGCTACAGTCTAATTTAACCACATTGTCCAGGCTGATTAAACTATTGTGTTTTGCCATTACTATATATATATATGTATTCAGTGTGCACTTGAGGATTACTAATAGACTAATATCTAGGCCAGTAAGATTAATTAACCTGGCAGCCAAAAGAAGCCCCTAAACGATAGAAATTGCTAAGGAAATATGCACACAGCTGGACTCTATTAGTTCTTACCGAACACAACATAACAATGAACTTTCTAAAGGCATTCTTCTTCGAAGTGACACTAGCCTGGGGTTGCATCGGCTAAGGACGTGTCCCCATGGTTTATTTTGTAGAGGCCCCTCATTTTTGATGGCATGTGAGGTGGAGCAGATACCAGAATTTTTATAATCTGCAAGACTTGGACTGGCCAACTGGCATACCGGGAAAATGTCTGGCGGGTTGCTGGCTGATATTGCCCCATACTTACCCTTACTGCCGCTCCAGTGGCAAATAGGGTCCTGCAGTGTGCGGCCATTAATATGCATTTGGCAGTCATTTACACACCATTCATGCTTATGATGAAGTTGCCAACATCCAAATGTGCCACAAGCTTAAGGTTTCTCTTACCCTGTCTGTGCTTTAGTGACCCTTTTACTGGTTCTAGATTTACCTTAGTTTTTACATTTTTTTGTCTCTCTGATTTTCAGTCTATCTTCTATAGTCTTTACCCTTTAGCCCTATTGTCTAGAGAGTCGTTACATTGTCTTTAGGGAAGTCTACATATGAATCTACAGTATGAGAGGACTTTGTAAAGAACTAATAGTAGAGTTCTCAATATACCTCATGTGATCTTGGAGTCATGCAAATTGTAACACAAAATGTCATTCACCTTTTGAACCAAGGGTACATGGACTCTTCTATTGCTTGCATGTTTACGCTCCTTTATACCTAGCATGGTGGGATGGCATAAAACATTTTATTTAGTAATAATTACTTAAGCACAATGATTAAGAAACTGCTGAAGTTTTAGTGGATTGGTTAACTAAATTCTGTACATTTTTTTGTTAATTTCAAAAAAATTTAAAATTAAATTATTACTAAGAAAATTTTACAAAAAATGCTCAAAGATGATTCTGCTTACTTATTAAATCAACAATAGTATGCTTTACATTTAAATAAATATCTCATCAGTGAGTAATACTTTCACTTTATTGTACTTTTACAGTTGTGTTGCTCAAAGATTATACAATATATGTAACTATTCTTTTGTGTTTGTTTTTTTACCTATATAAGTTGGATGGCAAAATCACATTTGGATTTAAAGTGCTTTACAGTGTGTTCGGAGAAGTTACACAGTTGCTGATTTAGCGTTGTTTGGTGTGTTTGGAGTTGCCATGTGCTGACTACCAGCTGTTTCTTATCCCAAGAAATGGAAAGCAAAAAAACAGTAACCTGCTCTGGGAAATTACCGTCACATCATCATTAACAGATCCAAGGCTGCTGTTGGTTGACGCTGACTCCTTTTTTTTATACTTAAGGACGCTGTCTGTTTCTATAATTAATGCATACTTTCAGAAAATGCCATTAACATAGGAATGATTGCTAATAATGAAAAGTTAGATAAATATTTAAGGGTTCCATTCAACTCTTCAACTGTTGTCATTGTTGTGCAGGAAACGTGAGCCCAAAGGCAAGTCACAAAAGTTCTCTTCCAACTTAGGTACAGTAGAGTAGAGGGGATGCAAGGTGAAAAACTAACCTGGAATTACCGTATTTTCTTGATTATAAGACGACACCCAACATTTGAATATTAATTAAGAAAAAAAAAAGAAAAGGTCTGAATATAAGACTACCCTACAGTTAAAAGTTATTAGTAAATATTAATTCACATGTAAACTATTTTTTCATAGTTAATAAAAACTATGATTGAGAAAAATGCATTATTGGTTTTTATATCCTTTTAATTGCCAACCTGCCCCTCAGTTATGCACATCTGCCCCACGGCTTGCTACTCTCCCCACCAGATATGACTTATACCCCCTATATGCCACTCTCCATTTGTGAGCACTAAATCTAATATGGTCTACTTGTTTTAAAGATAATTCCAGTAGAGGGTTTAGAATGTCTGTAGACCTGGCACAATCAGCTACATTGTTTCTGCCAGTTTACATTAAGAAGATTAAAGATTAGAATTTACCCCTTCAATATTGTTTGAACTCTACTATTTGCCCAGGGAGTCTATAAATAACACCTACACAAGTTATTGTATGATTACCAAATTGTAATGTAACTTAAATTGACTCTATGTTTACTCACTAACTTGTGTTAGGTTAGATTTCATGCTATTGTTCACATATTTTTACAAAGGATTCATTTTAGCAGTTGGGGGCACAGATGTTTGAGGCATGGTTGAGGCATGGGATGGGGTCCATGCGTCCCATTGGGTATATTATTATTTATACATCCTGAGAAGAGGATAGGGGTAAAGGTGGTATAGTTGACCGCTACATCCCTGACATGTACAAGTGTTATACTCAACCGCGCATGAAACAATCTACAAGGTGTTTGTACACCACCACCCTCTATGATTATAAATTGATTCTTCACATAAAAAAAAAGTATATCAATAAAGCCGATTCTGAATTCTAGGCACTAATGGCTGACATGATGAAATATGAAAAATGTGCCGTGCTAGCATTGCAATGATTGATATACTTTTACAATCAATCAATTTACCTACTAGGAGGTTCTCAAGTAGTGAAATGTTAATTCTCTTAAATAAAGGATTACATTGTGTAACAGATGATTTCATCGTAACTGTAGATTATTATAAGGACATTCTGGGTATAACCATTGTATATTGACATAATTTGGAAAAAGCATTTTTCCAAGCATTTCGAAAGCATTACCAATCCTAGTTTTCAGATTGAAATCAGAACACAGTGATGTCTTTCTGTAATTATGACACACATAATACAACCCCTGACAGATAGTAGGTGGAAGGTCAACGTGTTTATTTTTTATTAATGCTCTAGAGGGTTGAGTTCAGTGCCACAGAATTACAATGTTTGACAAAGTTCAACAGAAATGGTCTATCTCTACATTCCAAAGGAGTACACGAGGTGCCAAAGCAGGGGGTCGAAATAAAGGTCAGCCTGGGCAATGTTTATCACATGCAAAATTGCTCTGTAATGCCAAAAAACATCAAACTAATGTTTGTTTTTTAATCAATATATAAACATCTCCAAATAAACATAAAACGTGAGCTTCTAAAACAATACAGTTAGTAATTATACTATATATATTTATATATAGATATATATATTCTGCCTCACCACACTAATCTGCCTTACAAGCACTAGTAAAGGTAAGAAGGATGCACCATCAGACCTGATGGCCAGTTCGGGCCTATTCACGACTAAATCAGGCAGTACTTGGTAAAACCCTTTGGCACGGGCACCCCTCATAATGCCAAGGGTGCCATGTCGTAAAATGAAATGTTTTAGCCACCTTGCATAGTATTTATGCATAGCTATAAAAACTGCAGTTTTCCCATAGATCCTACGTATTTGAGAACTGTCCTCTTCCTTATTTTTTCCCATATGGAATTCACATCTTCACATTTACAGTCTCCTACTTTAAGGAACCTTCCCAGCCACCTTTGAAAAGGATACTTTACAACCAACATGCTTGAAGTTAGTTAGGACTCACCCCGCACATTATTTAAGACAAAGATCAATTTCTTGATTTGAATTCCAGCCCTCCTAACGGTGATCTACTGACATCTCTTCAGCAATTGTGGCATTTAGCAGTGCTATACCATTATATCATTTTAAACTCCAGAGACCAGATGACAAGATTCAAACACATTACAATACCCCCCCCCAAAAAAAAAACGAGAAAAAAAAAGAACAGCCAAGGGAGTCTGCCAGGAATCCTTTCACGATGCAAATGAATATTGATATGTTTACTGATGTGCACAGTGTGGGAAGATATCAGTTTGCCAATAAAATAAAACAGGCTACTACTGTGCTGAATTTACAAATCAACCAGCCGAATATCAGGTGTTCATTTTATTGCCGGCTCTGCAGAGCAG
Source organism: Spea multiplicata (assembly GCA_009364415.1). Lineage (NCBI taxonomy): Eukaryota > Metazoa > Chordata > Amphibia > Anura > Pelobatidae > Spea > Spea multiplicata. The sequence goes on from VKOC01000007.1 coordinate 3,499,099, forward strand.
TTAATCTCAAGAGATAATCTCTCAAATTCACATCAAAACAGCAACATGTTTTCTATCTGAAGTGGTAATGACGAGACAAGTGGCTATGAAACATATTTAATGATTATAAGGGCCAAATAAAAATATTTAGATTTGCTTTTTATGTGGTTGTGTAAGACGCCATAAGACATGATTCTTTGCAGGAACACAGCGATTTATCAAAGGGTGCTTAAGTATTACGTTACTTTTGGGAATCTGTTTTCACTTCAACTTCGGCCATAATAGTTAACACTGACATCACAAAATGCTCAGGTAGGGATTCCCCATGATGTGCCTAGAGGCTCCTTACAGCAGCAACGTTTAGAAGTTGTAATGTAAGATAGTCTGAAACTACAACTAGATGTCTGTTCGGGTTCACTGTAGTATTTTACTTTAGGATGGATAAAAAGTAAGTACGACCTGCGGAGAGGTGATGTACTATGCCTAGGGGAAATATGACCCTGTATATGTTTTAGCAGGTTCATCAGATGATGATCCCGAAGTCCTCTCACAAACATTAGGTACAATGTAGCCACTTCTTATAGCTTTGCTGTTCTTTTAAACCCAGGAGATGACTGCAAAGCCCAAGAGTTTGTATCAAAGCACCTTCTGCCACAGAAGCCCATTTTGTAATTCTTATACCCTGCTAAAGTTCCCTTGCCACCATCCAAGTACTTTCCATCACTCGAGGTCTGAGTATAACCCAGAAAGAGTTATAGTATGAGTTACAGTTTCCAGGTGATACCTGGTTTTGCCCTACTTTTGACAAGTAAATGCAATAGTAACAATTGTACTAAGACTGTGAAAGACTATAAAATGAGGCTCCTAAATGTAAAATTCCAGAGTATCTCCAGAATTCCACCTAAACTTAATTCAGCTTAAAAATAAATCCTGATGGAAGATTGGGCCCGGATGTGGACCAAAAATCTCAATCATTCTAAATGATGTAATTGTTAATTGCTAAGTCATAACCTTACCCATTGGTAGAAATCTTTGTAATTGTATTCTTCATCAATAAATTAAGTGAGCACACACCATGACAGACTGTTGCTTTAAACTTTAATGTTATTTTATCTAGTATTCGCTAGTGGAAAAGAAAATAGGTGAACAGGTTGTTATGTTGGTCTCTTGTGTCTTCAAATATCATTGATAAAGCCATCAAATTGTCTGCTAGACTGGATGCTATTGCATATAATCTTTCTAATCTACATGGCTGAACAATTATACGTTTTGTTGTGTCTCATGTACACTAGAAAAAAATTTTGAAGCGCGCAGAGCACATTGTATACGTTTATTTCATTAGGGGTGCTTTCCTGCCACTGATTGGCCACTTCGAGCAGCCAATCAGTGGAGCCAAATGACAGACCACGGAGCAGAATTTGTTTTATTGTTTTGGTAAATGCATGGTACAGAATGCATAGTAAGGTACTTGAGTGCCAAGTTTTAAGGGAGCCAGTAAAGTCACTCTAGGTTACTTTATTATATATTTAAGAGATAAACAGATAGGTACTTTATTTGTAACAAACAAAAGATCTGATATGGTCAATGGAGCATCATGACATTCATTACAGCTTGTCAGACAGAAAACCACTCTCCATTCACCCTGTTCTTGAATTATGTTACACCTCTGGCATCCCTGAAAGGTGAATCTCCATGCATTTTTTCCACCCCATTACAAGAACATGATAGGCACCCATGTCACTTGTGATGGACGCAACAGTCTGATGCACTGAATCTTTCTTCTATCTAACTACAGATAGGTGGATACACATATATTTAATTACAAATGAATGCACTAAAAACGTGTTATGCTTAACCTTGGGAGAGATTAAAATAAAACAAATGTTTATTACAAAGGCCAAATTGGCATTTGATATTGCATTATATGATATATGGCATGTATACGATAAATGCTAACATTTTCACAGAAGTCAAACAAATACTATGGGGGTACCATTAAATTAATGATAACCAACCATGCTTTTTTTTCTTGTTCATTTTAAAAGTGTGACCTCGGCAAGTTCAAGACCAAAAATATATATGTATTATATTTTATATAATAGGCATACCGAAGAGCAGCTGATCGGTTTATACCATGGACATTTTAATGTCATGGTTTAACTAAGCTGATTTGGACGCAGTTTAAAGGAAATCTTTCCAACACAAATACCGTAATATGCATTGAAAGAAGCAAATGACTTCCAAGTCACCCTCGTGATTGCTGTTTGACCGTACCTTTACAATGTGTGCCATTTAAGCCTACAGAATCCAATCAATGTGTCAGTTAAATTGCTACTCATCTGTCGAGATTAAGTGTTCGACTATTACCTCAGATTTAGTAGAAGTCTTAGATACTGGCACATTTCACTGAAGCCATTAGTAACACCTGGAATCATTCACATTAGTTTAAGATCTGGCCCCATAAATTCCCAGCCATTAATGATTATTCTGACTCCTCAGGATAAATGGCTTAACGTTTTTGATAATGAAAATATACATTCTGCAGTAGTTCTTTCTTAAAACCACATTACCTTTGTAATGTACTTCATGGCTGATAGTAACAGACTGTGCTATAACTCTCACAAAGGATTTTTATTGTGTTGTAAAGTATTTAAACTGCATTTCGCTATCAATTTCCTTAAACCTAATGAAATCATTTTTACCTGTTTAATTTTTTTATTTTTTTTTTTACATTAGGATAAGACACATTTGTAAAAAATATTTCAAATTAACATGGTTGCATAATTATTTTATTGTGTTTATTTTTAACTACTTTTTTTTTTTTTTACAGCCAAACTTTGCATTATTATTATTAGATGTAAAATTATTTTGCATATGATCACAATTTGCAGAAAACATCACAGTATAAAATGAGTGCATCAGATAAGTTATAGCCAGGAGAGATTATTTAAATATATCAAATAAATCTTTTCATTCCTTGCACATTCATCCCTTTTAACTGCTCATTAAGGTGGGGTGTGACAGCCTCGGAAAATGAAACACTAATTCTTTATTTCTCTGAAGTCTTAGTAGAACACAAGTCCCAAGGGCAGTTATAGTTTAGGTGCAGTACAATAAAGGGGCAGAATAAGATTCCCTTTTCTGCATTTCATTCCCCCCAAAAAAGAGATATGTTTTTTGATGTCACCATTCTTCTGCTTCTTATTTCTATGATCTATTAGATCTGAGAACAACAGATGACACTTTGTGCTGTTTGATATACGTTCAAGAGAACTTCACTTTGACTCCTTTAACTCATTTCAGGTCAGTCTAATTTGTAGTCACTCTTGTAAGCTGACTTAGACGACGATTTCCAAGCCTGAAATCTTGAAGGATAGGTCTTCGGTTTCTAGACTATTTCTATGGGTGTTAAAATGAAATAAAGAAGTCATATCTAAATTTGAATTGGTTATTAAAATACATCTAAAATGCAATAAATACCTACATTTCTATCATGTAACTGATGATTTCGTATTTCCAAAGATCCGTTATAGAGACGTTTAATATTCCTGCGAACAATAAAGCCTCGGAAAAATACATACAAACTCCTTTTAATGGCTTAAAGAATGGTTATTGGTGCCAGGCAGGACTAAAACGATCCCATTTTACTGAAAAGTTTAAATCCAATTTGTAATATTGAAAAGCAATGTACAGGAAATGCAACCTGCGAGAAGCCAACGTTCATTTAGCAAATGCTGTTTCTTCCTGCTTCTCAATTGCTTTTTTTCCATATTTGTCAAATTTGAAAGTGCCACCATAATCCATTTTATGACGAGTTAGAAACAATTCTAATACACATAACAATCTTCCTTTAAACATATTGCTAAAAATATTTTTATTTGAGTTGAATGAAGATTTCATTCTATGCCCCTGCAGTACGATTCTATATACTAAATATTACATTTTACTTCAAAATGCCACCTTTTTTGACTTCCTATGTTGGCATCTGCATTGGCAGTTCATATTCGGCATGTAAATTATATGCAGCGCAGTTTGCTGATCTCAGAGAGCGGTGCACTCGGTATCTCTGCATATATCTGGCAATGTCACTCTCCTAGCAGATGTTTTATGGTGTGTATACCAGCTATTGGGGAGGTAGACAGCTAAAGCCAAGCCAGATGTTGAAAATATCATTCACTGTTGGCACAGAGGATCAGACGATGCCTTGTTCTTTATCACGATTCAGAAGCAGAAAAAATCAAAGTGTCAAACACAATAAAAGAACCGCATAGGATTTACTTATGAAGGTGTAATTTGACTTGTGATGACTCCCTGAACTACATGAAGCATTCAAACACCTACCCCTCCCCATCGATTTTTTTAATGCTCCCCTTACCAGAATCTAGTCCTGAGGTTATGTTAGCTCTTTAATAGCTATGAGTGCAATGTGAAGGATAAATCAGGGAACAAGTTCTAAAACCTTTGAGGGGGTTAAAGTTCATACTGTCTGTGGTTATTTGAAAAGTTTAACATTTCAAACCAAATTGTCAGTTCAGTCTACCTGGTCAGCAGAACAATATCTATGTTCCTATTTCTTTCCTGTTCCACTTATATCCCATAATGTTCACCAATTTATCATTTCTCATCTCAGTTAATCTGGGCAGTTTACAACAAATACTAGGGGTATCATAAAAATGAATGCCTAATTGCAAAGCTTCATCAATATTCAAATAATATTCAAACTTTAAAACAAAATTAAACAATTAATAGATCAGAATGCTCGTTTAACATTGATATTTGCAGTTTATCTTTTGTTAAAGAAGTGAATAATTTTACATTTGAATAAAACATGTAGAATATTAAGATAACAGTGTTCCGAATAGGATAAGAACAATTGTAGAAAACTGCAGGCAGTTAATCAGAGGGAGCTTTATGATAAATATATTATAAAGAAAACTTAAAAAGTCAAAGCCAAATTTATGTTAAAAAGTAAAGAAAATGAAAAATGACAAGGAAGATTCTTGTGTGACAAGTCTATAATTTAATCATTGCAGTCTGTTAAGTAACCCTGCTGAATAATAAATTTGGTTTCATCTGTCCTGCAATAAATGTCCACATATCCTTATTGGAAGAAGCGGACAGAGAGGACACGCAAGCCATTTTTATGTAAAGTGGAGGAGAATGTCTTTAATGAAGTGTTTTAAAGAAAACCATAAAACAATATTTTGTGCGTTAAATTAGAATGAATAAGCCAGTTTTATGGTTTCTATTATAACATAAAGGATATGAGATAATATATAATCTGGTGGTAAAAAAGAACAAAGTAGAAGCAATACTTTTTGTTAATAAAGTCTGGGTAACAAATTCTATCTAAGTGTGGATTAAATCATGGTGTCCGTATTCTTTCATTCTGTCCACTAGTTGTATTATTTAAATAGTAAATATCATAACTGTATATACAGTTGTGTGAAAAAAGAAAGTACACCCTCTTTGAATTCTATGATTTTACATATCAGGACATAATAACAATCATCTGGTCCTTAGCAGCTCTCAAAATGAGGTAAATAAAACATCAGATGTACAACAACACATGACATATTACACTGTTTCAAGATTTGACAAAAATAAAGCCAAAATGGAGAAGTCATGTGTGAAAAACGATGTACACCTTTCAATAGCTTGTAGAAACCACTTTTAGCAGCAATAACCTGAAGTAGTCATTTTCTGTATGACTTTATCAGTCTTTCATATTGTTGTGGAGGATTTTTGGCCCACTCTCCCATACAACTTTGCTTTAATTCATTGAGGTTTGCAGGCATTTGTTTATGTACAGCTCGCTTACGGTCCCGGCACAGCATTTTAATCGGGTTGAGGTCTGGATTTGACTGGGCCATAGCAAGACCATGATTCTTTTCTTTTCAGCCATTCTCATGTAGATTTGCTGGTGTGCCTGGGATCATTGTCTTTTTGCATGTGCTCTTCATGGTTGAGTCAATAAACGCAAGGTTCCCAGGTCCCGTGGCTGCAAAATAAGGCCAAATCATCACCCTTCCACCACCGTACTTGACAGTTGGTATCAGATGTTTGTGCTGATATGCTGTGTTTGGGTTTTTTTGCCAGATGTGGCACCGTGCATTATGGCCAAACATCTCCATTTTGGTCTCATCTCTACAAAGGACATTGTTCCAGAAATCTTGTGTTTGTTCAAATGCAACTTTGCAAACCTAAGCCGTGCTGCCGTTTTTTTTTCAGGAAGAGAGACTTTCTCCTGGCAACCCTTCCAAAAAAACCATACGTGTTCAGTCTTTTTCTAATTGTGCTCTCATGAACTTTAACATTTAACATGCTAATTGATGACTGATGAGTTTGAGAATTTTTTTTCAATTTCCGTATTGCACGTCTAACCTTGGGGTGAATTTGCTGGGACATCCACTCCTGGGAAGATTGGCAGCTGTCTTGAACGTTTTCCACTTTTGAATAATCTTTCGCACTGTAGAATGTAGACCTTCAATTGTTTGGAAATTGCTTTATAACCCTTTCCAGATTGATGGACAACAACAAGATCATTGCTGATGTATCTCCCTTCTTGGCATTGCGTTAACACATACCTTCCTGACTTTGTGCGAATTGGCAATATTCGGTAAATGTATAATTCAAAGAATCCAAACACGCAAGTCTAATATATATTTCCTGTTTTAAAGGTTCAGCCTCACCATTCCAACTCCATCGGAAACCCAGAACACCCATTTCTAATCCAACTAGCCCAACCCCTATATAAATTAAATGAAAAGATTTCACTCTTCTTGTCATTTTTGTTTACCTTTTATAATTAGGTGGAAGTGTCATTGACAACTCATGTGAGTTTCTGCTACGCTGGACCGACAATGGGCCATAATTATACTGAAATAGCACTTGTTTTCCAAATGAAAAAAAGAAACATTTAAAAGTGAACAGTGGACCAATTAATCTTTGCAAGCGTTATTTTCCTTAATCTTTGCTCTCCATCTGTTACGGACTTTACCTGAGGTTTGCAATGGCATAGATGTAGCTCATTAGTATAAGCAAAAACCGTAATACATGGGTTTCTTTTAAACATTTGACCCTGAGATCTTCAGTTATTTTACTAATTATTCTTCCATTTCTTAGGCAACCAGCCAAAATGTTCCCAGGTGGTTACAAAGTTAATAGGGGTGTTGAATTAAGAATTTAAGGTCAATGTATGTACTTCCGAACTCTTTTTATTTACAGGCTTTTCTATGAAATTTCCTGAGCAGCACTATAGGTTACGGAATATTCTATGTAGGAAAATGCAGCGGTTCATCTCATTAAAGACTGACCTATTGCTCACAAGTGAGGTCAAAAAATGCATTGGGGTGATTTATAGCTGCGTTGTAAGTCCAAATTTCAGTCAAAGTGATGGAAATGTGTGCTTTCTACTAGTAATAACAATAAAATTCCAACAGAATTAGCAGGTAAGCAACAGGTGCCCCAACATGTGAATCCTGTTTGAGTTTCAATGCATGACTGACTGCCTAGGTTGGAAAACCCTGGTTTTTGTTAACCCAGATTTGTTAATTGTTAATTTGTTTTGACAAATAAATATAATAATATCCAGCAAAAATGAGAACTGTCTAGAGCGGTAAAATAATAATGGTGTCCCCTCACACTTTCCCTTTTTTCCATACTTAATGTCTTTGAAAGATCTGTTTAGATCGGTTTGTTTAGTGTGCATTTCCTGTCTGATGCGTTAGAAGGGAGTACTTCCTGTGACAGAGTATGATTGCCTCCCCTGCGCTAAAAAAGCCATCTTGGTTTTGGAATTGCGGTTGTGTGTACAAATGCAGCTGAGTGAGAGCAATGTAGGATGTCATTAGATAAACAGGACTTCATTGGCGTTGCCATAAAGTGGTAGCTGAGTGTGGTGTTTGAGCATGGATAGGCATCCAAAATATCACCAATGCTGATGATCAGATCTGGTTATATAGGAAGCTTATTGGAACAAAATGAAACAAAAGCCACAATTCTTCAGCTGAACGTCTATAACGGTATACCGTCCTGTATTAAATACTCAAAGAAAAATATTTATTTTACTGTAGTACTCCCCTTTTAAAGGAATCGTCCTCAGATTGAAACTCAGCATGTAATTTGTTTGCAGAAAGGATCTCTCCCTTAAGGCTGAATGAACTCTTAAGTTGCTGTTTTTTTTCCTTGCTATTTGTGTACCCTGTCTGTCTACAGATATCTATGTGCTGTTATAGTGAGATTCCAGGTTAATACAAAATACATTTGCTATGCTGTCTAACCTCTGATAACATTTGTTGCCACAATGATGCGTCCTACTATATATATCCGAGCTTAAAAAGTTCACATAACATATTGCCAGTACGACACTGCTGAATATGTCAGAGCTCTCTAAATAAATAATGAATATAATAATAAAAACAAGCTGATGGGGAAAGTGAATTTGTTTTTGTTTTTTAGCTCCTGGACACCAAAATACACTGTAGATAAAACTTGACTACGGCTGCTTTTCAACCTCGACCTCCAGCAACAGAATAGATAAAGACTTCCCTGTGGTTATTCACCACACATCCAGTAATAATTGAGTTGAATTTTAAATGCATGTTCATGCTGCACGCTGGCGAGACCATATGTATCCAGTACCCGAGGAAACTGCTGCCAGAGTATCAAGTCATTAGAGTATATGTATCAAGGCCAAACTGGAGGAATTCTAAAGTAGAAAGAA
>VKOC01000007.1:3507902-3518987 GCA_009364415.1 Spea multiplicata
CACACACTAACATATGTCCATGCACACAATAACATATTTCAACATACACAAAAACATACATACTTCCACGTCTGCACACATGCACACACCCACACTAACCTATTTCTATGTGCACACACTAACATTCTTCCACACACTAACATACTTCATGCGCACACATACACCAAGATACTTCAACACACCTATATTAACATGATTCTACACACTCCCATACTTCCACGCGCACAAACACTAAAATAACCATACACAAACACTAACATACTTACACATACACTAACATTCTGCCACACACAAACACACTCTAAGATACTTCCACACACAAATACATAGTAGCATACTTTCATGTTCACACACTAACATAATTCCAAACACTAAGATACTTCCCTGTGCACACACATACCTCCACACACACATACAATCATACTGTAAGACACATAGGCCCTATCCCGATCTTCAGACTCATTGAGGCAGCAGTTTGCCCATTCCAGGGGGAGTGCTGGTCTTGGGGGCCTCCACTGGCCAAGCTCTCCCGCAATGCGAGGACCTTTGTTACTCCAGTGGGGCCAATGAATCGAGATCCTATAATCTCCCTCACCAAGCCCCTTGGGGAGTATGGGTCTTGGTGTGATCGCACCCCTGATTCATATTAAATATTGAAGTAACCATTTGCTATGTTTTCTCTACTGAGTGTTTCTTTATGATACATTATGCAGAGAGGTCAAATCATTTCCACTGCTGGTGTTGGCACATTATTATCTTTCACAGGTGTACTGGAGACTCAATGTAGAACGTTATTAATGAGAGCATAAGAGAGATTTGAAGTTGTGCTTTCAAAAAGTTTGACTGAGAGCCCAAAACAATAATTTTCTTCATGCATTTGGAAGGACAATGCAGAGCTCTCAGTTTAAAAATGAGTACAAGTTTTGGTAGCAGTTTACCTAGGAGCCTCTGGTGACTGCTCCTGGAATTCACAGTATAATGTAATTATTGTAGCAAACAGGCAAAATCTGCATGTTATTGTTGAAAATATAACCTGATCACTGCATAATGGCTTTAGTAAAAGAACTTGCATTTGTAAAAGTTAACATATAGGTATACCACATACAGTTAATAAAAAAATTGAGTTATCTTTTAAATTAAATTAATTACATTACTTAACTGTCAAAATTGTGATTTTCTCTAAAATATGCACAAAGAATATTAATTGTTATTTATTTGCTGTTATTATTATCGCTGTTCATTTTGTACGTAATTTCTGTTATCATTTGCCTGCTTTATGTATCATGGCAGAAATCATTATTTGTCTGATGTATGTTCGGGCACATATAATTTTTAATAAAGAAAACATATTTCAGGCAATATAGATTTCAAATGCTAAACCCAATGGATTTAGACCTAGAAAGTAATAATGTATCACATGCTTTATATAGCATGCAGTTTCAAGAATTATCATTGATTTTTCCCTCTAAGTTAATTTGTCCAGCTTACCTCAGTAATATATATTAGTAATACCTAAAAAAAAGAGAAAGGTAGTTTTCTTGCTTATTTAATTATTTGAGCATTTTTATATGATCTCACTTGTTTTAACTGATAGTGTACAACTACAAAGCTATGGTAAAGGATTAACAAAATCTGACCTACCTGCAGTACAGGGATCTACGGTATTTAGGTTCGGTGCTGCCCTAGGCCACACAGGCCAGCTGCCCAGACACTCCTCACGACCTACTTACATGGCTGCCTTGTTCTTGGCCACCTTAGAAGAAGGTGTGGCGCTGGGTAAAGTTAGTAAGTAGTGTTTGCCTGTTTGATACAGACCACCATAGTGTAAATTGGGCATTTACAAGGGAGATCTCCCAACCAGTACATTATGCAGGATGGCACTGGGGATCCTTATGGTCAAACTGGATAATCTGTTCACCGGTTTTGCAGCAAAAGGGCTACTACCCACTGTAATTCCGGTGATAAAATGTGAGAGGGACTGGCCTATAAGGGGGACAGTACATTAGCTTAGCTAAATGAATGGTGTTTGAAAGCCCCGCAACATGTATGTTGAAGATACAATTTTATTTCAGAATAAAAACAGGCTTTTTGAAAGCTTCCCTTTACTTGTTTTTACTTCTTACTTTAAATGTTTTCACTTTTTTTCTTGACTTTATATCCTGTTATATGCTTTAATGGAAGCAAAAAACGAAACTCACAGCACCCTCTGAATAGTGCATATTCATCTACTGATAAATCATTTATCAAACCATCTTTGTAAATTCAGAACTCTTTCTCACTTCAAAACTTTTTCTCTTGTTCAATTTGCGATTTTGACACTTAGCATTGAAGCCCTCTTCACAATAATGATGCATTTGCAGACCAACTTAAACAGCTAAATAAATTATTCTGTATTTTTGCGAAAGATTGGTAGGATCAGCATATTGCTATTTCAATGCGAAGGTTTTTTTTTTTTTTTTAAATCCTTATACAGATTCAGTGCTGGAATCAAATTAGGAATCCATTAATATGCTGTCCTAAATACTGCCATTTGAAATATAGTATTCTATGCTCAACAACAAAAAAGTAATATTAAAAAATCTCATCAGTATTTAACCTTGAAAAGAAGAAGACCTAATAATTGTATAGCTGCACCGGTAGATTGTTTTTAAACAAGACACAGCAAAGCCAACAGAAGACATATTATAACATCTCTCCACTCCCCTCTTTATTCACTATAACCCCACTGAAAAGTCCCAAAAGAAAATAAAAATTTAATTTGTAAACTAATGCATATTCTGTCTGTTCTGAGTCTATTTGTTTTCTCCCTTATACAAGCATTTGGAATGTTAAATGAAACATAAATTTTGGTCGATAAATGACATATATTAACTTAATTAAAAAATAGATTATTACATATTTAGCAAATGGGAAATATGTGTGGAATAAAATAAGAGACTGTTTGTTTTTATGCTAAATGAGTATGTTTTCATATTATTGTTTCTTACTGTGTCTCATTAAAATTTAAAAAACAACTATTTAATTGTCAAGTGTTTCAAAGAGTGCAATGAAAACTTAACACTTAAGTTTCAATTTTGCCTTATTCATATTTAATGATTGCCATTTGTCATTTGTATTTATCTCTAGAATTACATTTAAAAATTAAGATGTTATGCTGGAAATAATTTAAGAATGATTGTGCAAATGCATTACTGTGGGAAGCTCTGAGTATTCAAGCACAATAATAAACAGGATAAGATAAAATAATGAATTTACAAAAACTTAAAAGATCTCACTAATAAAAAACACTACTTATATTTTACAAGCCTTTAATAGTAATTTGACTTTGAATGTGTCTTTAAAAATTAGCTAAAAAATATATATTTATTTTTCCACATGGAAAAATAGAATCTCCTAGAATGCTTACAATCTAAAAACACACTGCCATCTCATCCATTGAAAAATCATGTAAATAATCTGTACTGACAGCATAAGTAATTTTTTAATTCACTCCACTGACTGGTAAACTGACGCATATGTTATTTTAAATTATTCTTAAACAGTGTTACGAAACCACTGGTTCCCCAGCTGTAACAAACTAACTCACAATATTGCCATCCAGAAAATCTTCTCTCCGTTACTGATCTCAAGTATGATCATTTCCGCTAACATGTTTTTCATAAGCATTTCTAATTTTCCCAATTTTCCAAAAAGTTAAATATATAAGTAACAGTTCTAAATAGCAAAAGTTTAACATTTTAATATAGACTATAGTGATTTAACACAAGATGAAAATACTGCTCATTTTAAAAATTATGCTACAAACCAACAAAACAAACAAAAAACAAAACCCGCAGAAATGTTGTTAAGTCTCATTCATTGCTTTACCTGCTAGATGAGTCATTTCTCCCTCTCACACATTTTCTGGGACAGTTGAAAAGAGTGATTTAAAAAATGTTACTTTTTCTGGTGTCATGCAGGCTTAAACAAGCTATGCTTGGTATTTCAGCAGCATTCCCAGAAAATGTGGTCAAGGTTTAAAGTAGGTACACGTGTTAAGCATTTAGAGTCCAACAAATATATCAGGTGCTGCTTATTAAGTATTAGCAAATGCAAACTGCCATGGAAACAATCAAGGACAGGGTGCAAAAGGTAAACACAGCAAAAGAAAAAATATCTAAAGTTAACTGTTGGAATGCCAGACATAGCTATACTGAAAGAAAAACCCTATCTCAGATCACTCTACAACATAGTAATAATATCTAAAGTCTTAACCAAAATATTGACTTATAATAGAGAGGTGCAAAGATGGGAAAATGAAAATTATCAAGAATTCTGTGGTGTGGATTTGGTGAATGCCACAACAACAAGGGATTCTGGGTAGGTGCATGCAAACAAGGTTAACAATTATCACCTTTGCCTCTATATCCACTTTATACATGGACCCCTTGAAAGCAATTGCCCGCTGTAGAAGACATGCAATAGCCAGATCACCACTCATGGGCAGCTGTTTCGTCCTTAATATGATTCGTCAGCATGAGATTGTAATACTAGCTTAATAGTTGAGGCTTGGGGTAGCTAAGAAATACCATTACATAAGGTATGGTGGCTTCCAGGGAAGTAACACCATACCTTAGGCAAAGGTGATAATTGTAAACCTTATTTGCATGCGCCTACCCAGATTCCCTTGTGGTTGTGGCAGCACCATGAGAATTTCTGAGGGAAAAACAAGCCTTCTGGCTTGTCTGGTGTCTGTAGATGAGTCTAATTTTTAAAATTTACCTTCTTTGAAACAATGAAGTCAAATTGAATTTAATTTGTTAAACGTCCCCTATAATATAAAATATAATATGTAGGTACTGAAAACGTCTCGAAATAAAGGTGAAGATTGTAGGCTCATTTGAGCAGGGCCCTCCTTAGGTCCAATTATTATATTATGTATATAATTCTTGTTATATCCTGTTTACCCATTGTACAGCGCTGCAGGACTAGGATGGCGCTATATAAAATAATAAATAGCAATAATAATTTGATTTTTGCTTAGGAAAATTAATCTTGAATTGAATGCCGTTTGTAAAATAATGCTAATCACAAGAAGTGTTGTGAAGTGGATAGACTTTCACAACAAGCTTATAATGCAGTGGGCTCAGTAATTGGTTCTTTTGAAGTTTTTAATCACTTTTTGTGTGATCAAGTGAAAGTGACAAGCGTGGATTTCGCAACACTGACTCCAAACAATGAAAGCACATGGGATGCTAACAGTTTAAATAGTATTTGTTAATTGTTTTGGGAAACATCTAAAACAATCATCTTAAAATTATTTTTAAATTAAAAAAATATTAAAAGAGTTACGACACTTGACCATAAATAAGTCATAAAAATGCTGGTCATCCTCTTCAAATATATTTCAGTAATGTTAATGTATTTTCACATGTCATCAGTATTTGACAGCTCCACCATACTTGCTGGTAAGCCACAAGGGAAATTTGCATGCATTTGAATTCACTCTGCAAAGCAGAGCCATCCCAAACTGATAGCCTATTTAACTAGGTGATAAGTTAATCTGTACAACATTTGATGGATTTCTGTCTATTACCCAAGGTATAGTTAATATAAATGATTCAACCTCAAAACTTTAAAACTATTCCATTTTATTGTAATTTCTCAACGGGAAGAATTCTATGTCCTGGAATTTCATGTAGCACCTCAAGCCCAATAAGAAACAGTGCAGGGTGTAGAAAATGTTGTCATAGTATATTTATAATGTTATAGCAAAAAGCATTTGTGTTGACATAAAATGGATCTGACCTTAAAGGGTTTTCAATCAAATTTAGAACAAAACTAGAGGATGACATCTTCAACACGTGAAAGTAACAACATGTGACACACATGTCATTTTATATGCTCCACTAGCGTGTAATATACAGTGCTATTTAAATTCTGCCATGTTGTTCTTGTCAATTTGCATTAAATTAACATCTGAAATAAAGTATTTCTGTCCATTTCAGAGACGCATAGCTGTTAGGACATTGCTTACCCGATGAAGCAGAAAAAAAAATCAAAATAGATAAAGAAAAATATCATACTCAATTGTTGAACCTCCATTCACATTTTAAGGTTGGTTCTTTCACTTTAGGAAATAATTTGTAAAGGAAAGAGTTTGTAAATGTGCATGCGTTAATGGTGTGCATCTTTCTTTCAATTGGAGGAACATCTCCCATGATCTTCTTCTGTGTTAAAAAGGCTAGACTGAAGATTGATTTTTCAGTCTACTATCTTCTTCTGAAACGTCTTCTTATTAAATGGAAACATGAGTACCTGTAATAACCCATCTTAACGTTCATGTGTAGCCTCATTGGGAACATACACACCAACCTCTTATAAAAGGGAATGGCACTGATGTGGATGTTAACATAAAACCCACTAGTTGTCCACCACACCACTTAAACGATAACGAGAAAGAATACCGCAATAAGCAACATCTCAGTTTGGGAGATATCTTCATTGTCATCATTGGTAGTGTGATCTGTATCATGAAGACCAGGAATGGGTGCCAGCGGATCCATTATGTGCTTTGTGCAACGTAACATAATGCCAGTTACTCCATCCAATGTTCCAAAAAATGTTGCCAACGAGTCCCCCATTACCTGAAAATTGACCAAATGTCATACATTTACAATTGCAGTACAAGCAAACATGGAATATGGCAACCAACACATGCTCCCTTCTGCTTGATGTCTTAGTGTATAGATCTCACTGACCTATGTTTAGGATACAAGCAACACAAAGACGAGAAGCTGAAGGAACATCTGACACACATGGTAACATGAATCTGTGTTTGACTTGTCCCTTATCACAATGTGTCAATGAAACATAGGCAATATTCAAAACCATACATTTTTAGATGTATGTGGTCCAAACCATTTCTAAAATTGGGTTATTTGCATTTGTTGTTAGTTTATCTATAACACATTGAAACCATTGGAGTTTATTAGTCTCTAATAATTAGCTTAGTTTTACTTCTGACCTTTTGACTATTAGCTATGTTTTTGTGCATAAATATATTTAATCAAAAAATGACCATGTTTTTTTTTACACATTTTGCTGTTATCTTTCTTTGAAAGAAGAGAGAAATGGTTTTATAGAATATATGTACTTTTCGATTAAAAAAAATCAAGTGATACCTTAATATACTTCAAGGTCTAACTCATTTCATATATCTTGTTTCCTGGGAATGTGCTGAGAATAGAAATACAAAAAAAATAAAAAATAAATGAGGTTGTAAATGCAATATCTACGGCATTAACTCCTAAGGCCATCTAAATTAGTTTTCTAATCTTCTCACAGTGTTGTATGTTTTCCAACAAGCAAATCTAAGTCACAAAGAAAATAGATAGAAGGCTGTGGAAATAAGCAGATACTTTTATAAAACACTGTTCAAAACAAGGCACAAAAAAGTGGTCAACATATGTCTATCAATCTATCTATCTATCTATCTATCTATCTATCTATCTATCTATCTATCTATCCGGCATGTATCTAATATCTCTTTTTCTGTCGATCTAATTATTTATTTATGTAACACTTAATAATAACTTGGTCCAACAGGCATCTTTATATATAATTCATTCTATCAGTGTTAAAGACTTACACAAGCAGGTCCATACTAGCTGTGAAAATTGACCAAAGCACTTTAAGGCTCTATGCACATGACACATGGCTCCAGCTATTATATTTGCTTTATATATTAGGCACTAACAGATTTGCACACAAGTTTCCAGCAGGCAACCAAATGCTAAAGGAGTACATCAGTCCACGAACACAAACCTGTTGGTGCTGCCAGGCACTAGCCTACTGATCATATGCCCTGCGTACCCAATGGCAAGTCCTGGCTTGGACATAGGTATGATAGAAAGAGATGTATTTACTACTGTCTCCATGACATTCTACAGAAGCTAATTAACAAGGACTAAGAGTATTTTTTTACACTATAATAAAGGGTCCTTTTATATCTGTTTGCAAGCATAATTCCCCCCTCTATCATCTTAATTGATTATGGATATACAAATGGATGTACACAAAGATACTAGCAATAACTAATGCTGATCATACAGCCTTGAGTTTTTTTTGACTTTTTTAAATATCCAGTAATTCTAAGGCAGAGATGGACTGGGTGAGTTTAGGTGATATCATGATATGGGGTTGTCCTCAGGCCAACTCTACCCTCAGTAACTACAGAAGATCTCCTTAGGTATATCTGGAGCAGTCATCCTTTCTACTTGCAACAGCCATTTTTTTATTTTACTTTGTTTAACAGTAACAGTCTATTTCAGGAGTTGACCAAACTGCATTACAGCATAATAGAAGTTTGAGAACAGAAAATTAGCTGTGTGCAGCACTACAAAAAAACTGTATCATTTTTTTCATCTGACGCCTTTTTGAATGCCCAGCTGAATATAAAGATAGACAAGGATCCAATTCATTTCAGAAACCTTCTTGAATGTTCTACTTTCTCCATTCCTTGATGTTTGGTATCTGTGAAGGGTTTTCTCATGGGATTTTTTTTTTCCAAGAGTTGCACATAAAGTAAAGAAGACCCGATAAACTAAAGAACATGCAATGTGGTTCTTACATTCCTTCTGGTTGTAACTTGAAATAAATTCCTGCTTATATTACTGTTTCTCGCAAAATATAATAACCAAACAAAAGCGAATTTATCCAGAAGAGAGTATATTAAAATAGTTGTTATACATGAAAATGTAGAATTTAGGAAATTATAAAAAAGGTATTTTTTCTAGCACCTAAACTACTAAGATAAAATGGTTGATTCTAAAAATCTTTTATTAAATAAGCTTGATAAAAAAAATATATAGCGATTGAAATCTGATCATATAACTATGATTCAGCTGTGACCAACCCAGGAAATGCTTAACCTGAGACAAGCAGTATTTATGGAATCATCCAATTCGTAATTCAGATTTCAGACTCTTGTGATAGCTATATTCCCCTAGCAATAACTCTTTCAAGGCAAAAGCTCCTACTAGAACCATTATTTGTCTGACATTGAAGTTATGAATTGCTGTTTTTATTTAAAATTGTTCTTTAGTTTTGTAACACAATATTGAAGACACTCTGTTCTGGAGTGGAAAGTGAGCTATATCTCCCAGCAAAAAAAAAATTTAAGATTGTGAAATATTTTGTTTCATAAACTTGTTATTCGCCACAATATTTTTTTTTTCTGTACGTTAACCAAAGCCTTATCTACAACACGCTACCATGTATTAAATGTATGAATTCAGTGCACATTAGGAGTAGGCAAGGGGAGCAGGGGAGCTTTTGTCTACTAGGCTGATCATATTTGAAGATTATGAGCTATCAACTAGAACCGTTTTTGTTGTAGGTCTACTTATAACCATCACACAATTGTGTGTAAGACCTTACACAGCAATTAGAACATGACTAGATCCTTTCTGTGCACTTGTATGTTTTTTTATGCAGCCTCTCTGAATTTGTCTAGGACAGGACTATGTTTTCGCATGCTTTATCATTTGGAATACAGCCACTCCAAATGTTTCCAGTCCTTTCCTGTAACACATTGTTGCACTTTTTGGGGGATTCCGTCACACTATTTGGCCATATATTGCGTAGCCCGCCACTACATCACAGTAGCCCAAGTTTGGCTATATTTTCCCCTGGGAAAAAACCTGACACCAACACAAAAACATTAAATTCATTAGATTCATAAAATCCATCTTTGCATGATAGCACTTGATTGAAAAATGGCCTCTGGCTCCGGATACATGTAAACGGATAATAAAATGTTGAACCTGATATTCAAATAGGGTAGTGTGTTACACCAGCTAACATCCACGCAAATCCACACCATCATCTTTAAATTCAATATCTTGTATATCTTACAAGTATCAGAATACAACATATCATTACAAACAATGACTTTGTGTTGGTTTTTTATTTCATACAAACTGAGTTTGATTTAATGCCTCGTCAAATATACCATATGTGTTTTCTGCAATTTAGACCATCATTAACAAACTACTTCAGCAACTAAAGAGGATGAATGAATGCAATAAGTTTACTAATAAATTAAGGGTGTTCTGAGAAAATAACTTAAATAGGTTAAGGTCAGGGCTCTCTGTGGGGGAGTTCTTCCATACCAAACTCATCCATGTCTCCATATCTCATCCATGTCTTTATGGACCTTGCTTTGTGCACTAGGAGACAGCCATGCTGGGATATAAAAGGTTTTCCCCAAACCATTCCCATAAAGATGGAAGCCTAGCATTATCCAAAATGTCTTGGTATGATATTTTGGGAAAAATTCCCACAGAAACACTCCAAAACCTTAAGTCTGGTTCTCTCTGACTCCCTTTCTTTCTCTCTTTCTCACCCTTGTCTGTATTGCTCTTCTTCCAAGTTATTTAGAATTTCAGTGATTCTGCTACTTTGTGCCTTTAGGAAAAGCTTTTTGATGTTAAAATAGTGCACAATTAAATTTCTTTTGTAGTCACATAGCATTTTAGAATGTTCTGCAGATTGGAGTAATGTTTTATAATTTGTATCCATTTTAACATTTTTAAAGCCACATGCATAGCAATTGATGGATGACTATATCAGCACATTGTCTATTTTTGTGTTGTCTATTTTGATTGGCTGAATGTTTTCCATGTACAATCTTTGTTACTGTATTAAAGTTCAGAGACCTTTGTTTCAGATCATTTATGGAAATCAAGAATATACTTGATTTTTTGCAGGCTAAATGAATGACAGTTCCAGGCATAAATTAAATGTTTATACTCAACATGTGTCATTAATGTTAGTGATTATAAGCTACCATTTTTACTTTCAGAGGTCAAAACATTGAGTCACAATAAAAAACAAGAAGATCCAGCAATAAACAAAATCCAAATTTTAACAGCAATGTGCTTAGGTAGCCTAAAACTATTATATATCAGTTCATATTTAACTATTATATAGCAAAAAAAGCTTTTAACATATTTAGGAGATTGGTTCAAAGATTAAAACTTAAGTAATACCTGCACTGAGAATAGTCAGCTACCCTTTGTTCAAAAGTGATTTTCTCAGGTC
>VKOC01000007.1:3534490-3548189 GCA_009364415.1 Spea multiplicata
GACTTGTCAGTTTATTGTTTTCTTTAAAGGTTAAATCCCACTAAAAACCCAAAGAAACATTTAAGAAACATTTTCAGTTTCTTTAGCAACGATCTAAAAGTGCTTGATTTTGTGTCAAATGACATTAAAACAAAATAATGCAAAATATGAATCAGGCAAATTTTCATTTGGTTAGATAATTATTTTGTTTATGGGCATTCAGCATCTCGAAAGCTGCCCCTTAAAACACTTTCATTTGATCTATTTGATTTTTAGAGGTTTGGAGTGATGGTATCGTGTGTCTAGTGGTTTATATATATATATCACTTATCTGCATTTTGTAAGAGTAATTAATTCATTTAACTATTTTCTGATTTCAGTTTTTGAAAAGCTCACTGGAAACGACGCGCAGAAAATCATCCACATACTGATTATATTGTTTCTAGTCAGCGGCCTACTGTTTTCTTTCATGGGCTCTGTGACTACTTGCTTGAACATCGTTAGCAACCCGTATTTGACGTACCTGGGCCCTATTGGTGTTTACATATGCACGTCGATAAATGGTAAGTATACACAGAGCTTATTTATAAAGTGCTCTTACAGACAGATTTTCAAGATATCAACATGGTTTACACTCTGCTGACGTGGTTATTCCCTTTTGATGGTTATGAATAATACATACACATAGCCAGAGGCAGAACTACTATTGATGCACCCCATGTGAAGGTAGAGTGACCAGATGTCCGGTAGAATGATCCCCTGAAATCCCCTTGAAGCTTGAAATCCAGCATAACCAAGACAACCTATATAATGATGTTTACTGATTAAAACAATTCATCTGTAATTGATAAAAAATGATAAAAGTTTAAGGTATTATACATTCATTGTCCCTATTATTCATCTCTCCCCTGTTATTAAGATGCTGATTGTTGTTGATTGGTTGAGGCAGCCTTTGTAAGGTGGGATGAGGAGAAGGAAGGTCACTTCATGATAAGAAATTCAAGTTCTGTAACTTTTTACTCTTTACCACGCATTTTCATACAATGTGCATTCAATATTACTCATTTTTACATAAGATTTAAAAAAAACTCCAACATTTTATAGTCAGATAAGAGGAATTGTATTGTGTGTAAAGAACACTCCTCTTGACAAGGATGCATGAGGCCTTGACAACATACATATACTTGAGGTATATCTACCTAGTTTGTGTCATCGGAGCTAGGTTTATTTTATTAGAAAAGGGTTGGAAAAAGTTGTAGAAAGACAAAGAAGGATAAAAAATAAGATAAAACCACACGCGAAAACTATTATTATTATTATCATCTTTTATTTATATAGCGCCAACAGTTTACGCATCGCTTAATACAATACATAAATTCAAGGGGTATGACAAGACAATAATTGACAGACCTAGACAAACCGATAGTGGAGAGAGCCCGGCTCGCAAGCTTAAACTAACATATTTATCGTGGGTCATTGGGTCAATACATTTAGAAATGTTTAAAAATTGCTTCGCATAAGATCTACTTCTTTTTTTTCCCACAGGCATTTGTATTCTACTCGCAATGATTTTATTTGCATCAAACACAGAGCTTAACGGGATGCCAAAGTACCTTGCAGAAATAATAGACAATAGTGACGATAAGTATTTTGAAACTCGAAACACATATGGATACTCCTACTGGCTGTTGCTCCTCAGTTTATTTTTAAATATTGGCACCATCGGCGTGATTTATTATTACCAACACGCAAGATACAGCAAGCAGAAAGAACAAGAAAGACCACTGGAAAACGCATCCAAGGATGTGATTTTATTTTGAACAACGAATGCCAAAAGGGATGGACTGCATCTAAAAGCTGTGGGCATGACTGATTATTTAATAGCTTTTTATTGTCTTTATCACCAGCCTTTCAATAAAACAGCAGGCTTTTCAGGAGAAGATTGTTCTAGCAGATAAAATTGCAGCTTTAGTGCTCATATAACAGTCTCTTCTCCCATGATTACTAGATGTTAGATTTAAGAGCCTCTGTAAGTAAGAATGTATAACATTTTCCCGGGAAGCCTACAGATATTGATGACTATTGTGCGCCAGCATTGGTAAAAAAAGGTCACAGAACAGCACAGCCTGAAATATATCAGGCACATCTTTCTGTAGGATGTATCTGCTGGTGCGGACTTCTGGAAGACAGGCTCATAAACATACTTGTAAGATTAATCATACACAGGCATAGTATAATATTTACTTGGGGAGCAGGCGATCATAGAGGGAGCTGATGAGTTTATAATTCTGAATAGTACTATTATGTGATTCCGTATTACACTATTGATCTTTATAATGCAAATCTGGATAGGGCCTTCAAACTAGTTGTAGTGCTGTCACTTAACCAAACGTATTTGACTTGAATGCCATTTTAAAGGGTTCTAACTGGGACATTCCCATTTGGTGACTCAGAGGTCTCCCCCTCCTGCTCCATATAGGTGCCCGGAGGGGACGAATCTTGGTCAGGAGGATGTGCTGTGTCTCATTGTATTCACTTTTGTCATTTGGGGTCATGTTTAAGCCAAGGTTTTTAGTTAATTCTACTGACATCGGAGACATAAGATTCATCATCTATTTGATTCCAAGGTAGTTTGGGAGACATTGTATTGGGATTTTAGGTTACTATATATACTTTTCGATCACCTTTATCAATTACGGTGATACTTGAAGGTCATTTTATAATGATGTTTCCAAATTTTAACAGATTTTGTCATATCATACTTTTATACTTATATTTACTTAACTGCTTATATACTGATATATAATTATACTTTTATAACCTCCCCTGCCCTCATACATACAACCATCTCAAATTATAGCCCCATCATACCTCCAACTAAAAGTTTATAGGTGCAGTTCTTAGTTTACGGAATCTTGGATGGGGTAGAACAATAAAGAGTGTGATGGCAGGGGAGAACTAATTAGTCTGTCCTGTTCTTAAATACCGTTTTACTAATTAATCCTTAGGGATAGCTTTATGAATGTCCTAAATATTCTTGTAATCCATTACTCTGTTAGCTTGTTCTACCTCTACTGGATGTTGATTCCACATCTACTACCATTTAGGCAAAGTAGAATTTTCTCAGAAATATTATCCATAACCAATTTTGCAATTAGGGAGATGGGCTTTATGCACAGATTATTTTGCTTGCACTCCACTTTCTACTCTCTCTTATATCCATTTTCCTGAGGTCAATTTTTATCATTTTCACATTTCAAATAATTAAAGAATCAACATAGAATTTGACAACAGATAAGAACCATTCTGCTCATCTAGTCATCTAGTCTAGTCTATAATGGGTTTCCCAAACACTCTTTTGTCAGGTCCTTTAATGAGGAAAGCTATCCCATGCCTGTTTAAATTAGGAGACTGTTCTCTGGGAGAAGTACAACTTCCTTATGTTACATCTAGTTACATCATGGTCTAGTTTTTGACCATGACCTCTTGTTTTAACATTGGTCTGCTTTCAAATAAGCTTGCTTCTTGTACTTTGTTAAATCCCTCTAAGTATTTAAATGTTTCTATTGCATCTCACCCTCTCTCTTCTTTCCTCCAAGCTAAATATATTAAGAACCTTTAACCTTTCCTGATTTCTGTCCTACGAACTACTTACTGTTTATGTAGCTCTCCTCTGAACTAGGGTCTCCAGAACCGCATGTAATACTCCAGATGAGGCTTGACCAGAGATTTGTGAAGTGGCAGAACCATCTCCTTCTCCCTGCTACGAATGCCTCTCCCTATGTAATCCAGCATCCTGCTTGCTTTTTGAGATGCTTCATTGCATTGCAACCTTTAAGCCATCAGACTGACTAAACGGTGATCCCAATGTTATATTCCGCCTTGGGACTTTTACGTCCCAAGTGCATTATTCTACATTTGTCAACGTTAAACTGCTGCTTCCACACTCTCTACCACTTGAGAGTGGTACTTACTTAAATTATGAATAAATGTCTACCCTGTTGCACACCTGTTGCACACCTTTGGATCATCTGTAAAAATATATACCATATCATTAAGATCTTTTGTAATATTACTAAATTAAAAATATTAAAAAGTACAGATCCCAATACTGATGCCTGTGGTACCACACTAGTAACAAGTGCTTCCTCTGAATATACCCCATTAACAAAGTTTTATGAAATAATGTTTTAAGATTACATTTACTGGCGTTCCACAGTAAGCATGGCACATTAAAATATTCTTGTCTGATTTCCAAAAAGCTGAAATTTGGCAACCTTACAGGAACATAACAAAGATCCTCAGACCTGAAGATCAGCTAAATTAGGGACAAAATTCTGGTACCTAGCGAGTTTTAGGAACCTAAAAATGCCCATAATCAGCTAATTATTATTTATTGCTTTATGAAGTGTCTTAATGTTCTGCAGTGCTGTACAATGGGACTTAAGTACAGATACGATCAGGTCTGGGTCAAGGGTGGGCTTCTGTCCCAGTGTTTAATGAGGAAAGCAGGTTGCATCTGTCCTTTAGTGGTGCAGATTTCTTTCCTATGTTCATGTTAGTTATGGTGCTGGAAAACAATATAATATAACCACCATCACTAATAGACACTGATCTGTTTCTCCTAATAATCATTTTGTATTTAGGGCAGGCCAGGACTGGCCATGTAGCCCACCAGACAAAGGTCCGGTGGGCTGCTGGCTGACATCCCAGCAAATTCCCCTGATCTGCCACCACAGCTGTGGTGTCTGGCCAGTGGCTGGGTATGTCCAGTCGCACATTACTTGTGCATAAAGGCGTAGAAGGCAGCCACACAAATCCAGCCGTAGCAGTACTTCCGCCATCAGGCAGCCATTGGTCTTAAAGTGCCAGGGTTGCTTCTCTCTGCAGTCTGGTATGGTGTGTGGGTTTACAGCGGAGCGTGATGCCCTGCTGCTTCATTCCCCTGTCTAATGTTGCCTTGTGCATTTTGATTGAGCCTCTCTCCAGGTACTGGTTCCTACCACCTGGTTGTGCAAAGTAGACTCTCAGTTTATTAATGGTGTCCAGACTCATGATGTCTGGCCGTGACTTTAACTAAAGCCCACCTTTAAGACTTTACTGGAGAATCGCTCTTTAAACACAACTCTCGAGGTTTGCAGTGAAAGTTTTGTTGAAGGCTGCAGACACACGCACCACAGCTTCACAATAATACTTGCTACATTGCTCTGCATGTTAATTGCGTGACTTCATGCTAATTAGGGAACCCCTACAACTTTTTCAATGTAAGGTCCTTTGAGGACTAAGCTTGGCACATCCATGGTATCCAGGGGGGCAAGTGCACTTCTTTGTTTATATGCCAGGACTACTCATTTCGAGGACCTTTCACTAACAGAGACATCTGCTCTTGCGTGTTTTGTTTAAAAACAAAAACCTACAAGCTTTGTTCCTAAAGCCAAGCTCATTTCAATATTGAGACGTGCGATCGTAGTCTTTTCACCGAGCTTCCCATTAGAATGCAAATCATAAACAAAGTTTTTGCTGACTTAAACCCTTGGAGATTAGCATTTCTGAAATAAGAAGAGCTGGAAGGGAATCATAACGAAGATATTGCTTTGACATTGATCTTCTACTTTGAACATGGAGCGTGTGTTTTGTTTTAACAGTTCTGAATTATATTTAAGACAAAATTATTATGTAGATTGCATTTGCTTGGAAGCTTATACACCCATGAGTATTAGAGTGGACTTGCCTTTGTTAACATTAAACTTTTATTTCTTTTTACTGCAACATTAATGCTTTCTAATAATAATAATAATGACTATTCTACAGCACTAATATGTAAACCCTTGCCATGTAGGGGGTTTCACCTGTAAGAAAATGGCATGTTTTTAACTTTCCAGCAAGGAAAACCATTACTGAAACATGCAAACAACCAAACCCCCCCAAAAAACCCAAACCGTAAAATATGATGTCACAGCAAGATATTGGGAAATGAGTAATTGAGTAAAATGGTGTGGGGTGGACTGATCCATGACAATTTATCAATGTCCCACTCTGGTATACTAATACTAGAACATGTGGCATCATGTACAGATGTGCCTGTATTACATCACTGGTAGCGTGATGTCATGGCTTGACCACATAAAAAGGGGTGCTATGTGGCATTTTGTATTGTTTAGCCAGAGAACTCTGCACATTTTTGATACACAGTTTCAGGCTCGGACTGTGGATTTGGCACACCAGGCAAATGCCCAGTGGGCAGCTGCCTGACATTGCTTCATATGCCCCCGATCTTCTGCTCCAGCAGCAGATCGGGGGCTGTGGTCTGCGGCCATTGACTGGATATGCTCAGCCACATGCTACACATGCATAAAAACGTAACATACAACCTGTCATATCCAGCCGCCTGCCACACTTACATCATAAGGCCGCTGCCAGACTACCCTGTAGTTGTGATTGTCCCATCACATCTAAAGCAATTGGCAGCTATGGCAATCTAGCCATATCAACTCACTTCAGTTTGTATGTTTTAGTGTTAATCTGAACTACATACATAGTTATGACAGATTATAATAATTTGACTCTAGTCTGCCCTTTTTGAACCACTCTTTACTTCCTTGTACTTTAGGATAACTTTATGCACATCCCATTGTTTCTTAAATTCCTTTATTGATAACGATCATGGTAGTGGTGAAAATAAACCATAAAATGGTTCTAGGAACCTGTATATTTAAAAACTGAAGTGCTGTGCGTTTGGTGCCTTTTTACCCATTTTGCTTATTTTTCCTCCTGAGTGTGAATGCAATCGACAAGAACACCATGGTTTTTAATGGATTTTAATATTTTAAATACACAAAATATTTAATTAGTGTTATAACATATTTTAATGTTTTGGGATACGAATAGTGATTTTTTCCCCCAGCAGTACTAAAACTCCAAACATGTAATATTTGATATTTAGTTTGTGTTGATTCATTTTTGCACTGTAGGCAAAGTGCCATCTCGTGGTTGGGAATAGATATCACATTGTTATACATTACGTCACACCCAAATTACCCTAATGACAACTGTGTCTATACAGTAACATATTTAACATTGAATAATTTGCGTCGCTATAACTAGAAATTATAAGGAATGCAACAACTTTTAATATATATATATATATGTATATATGTACCTATATGGTTCAATGTCATCTACAACAGTTGGTGAGTTATTTCCATGCTGTGTTGCTGCGTTGCCACTAGACATACTTTGCCGTAATTATTTAAATTATTGTTTTAGCTGAGTTCCATGTTCCATGCCTCGGGGTGACAATAAGTATGACCACCTTGGTCTAGTTCAGACCCCTCTTCTTCACCTCTCCTTCACCGCTCCAAGGTTCCTGGAAATTAAAAAGCGAACACACAATTGAGGACTGTTATCACAAAGCATGCAATTTTACACGTGTGTCGCAATGTAATCATCATGGTGTATGTGAAAGAATGAGTGTGGGCAGGACACAGTATTTCTCTATGAAAATTCATAGAGAAAGTGCCATTTAGTAAATATGGGCAAAAGTTTTCACCCACCTCAACTTATTAGGATTACAAGTTTCCTGCAGCTTGACTCGTTAGTATTTGGAGATTTGTAAGGGAGAAGTCTAGGCAAGCGTCTTCTGAAAACATCCAAGGACCTAAATCTAAATTTAGATTTAAATTAGAAATTTAGAAGCTCTAGGAACTGTATGTGTAAAAGTCAAGTTTGAGATGAAATAAAAGCAAGACAGGGGAGAATTTCTGGGCTGACAAAAGAAACAGGAAAAGAATCTCAGGCAGTTCTTGGAGTGCCATGTGGGAGAATGCAATGAAGCATGACTCACAGTATAAAAATAATTATTGTTTGGAGAAATTTGCGGAGTTTAGCTAATTTAGATTCACATAATTAGCTGAGATTTCATAATCTGAATAACAGCAAGAGAGAAAAATACTAAAGAAGTCTCCAATATTAATAAATCCTGTCTTTATGTATAATTTGATTGGCAGTAATAACACCAGTATTGTATTTTGGGATGATGCCTAGTAATTTAATAGTCTTCCTGGATTTTCTAAAAAGTTTTATTTTTACCCTCATGTCACCAAGTAAATGTATTATATGTTGGCTGCATGACAGCAATATGGTGGTGGGTTTATTCCTTCATTTTAATAGTGCTAAATTTATGATTTAATATTTATCATAAATTTAAAGTAAACCTTCTTAGATATATTCTTAAAAGTGATCAGCTAATAATATCTTGTAGTGATTTTAAGGAAGAACAAGGAAAGCATCCTCATCCAAAATTTATAGAGATTTGTGATTGTGATGTTACTGTGACTTGCCAGTATCTTCCAACTTACTAATCAGGTTTCTACAAGTAGGTCTCATAAGGTTAATTTAATTTATTCATATAGCGCCAGCAGATTCCATAGCGCTGTTACAACATAGTCAGTAGAATATAAATCAGGTTGAAGAAGACAGTCAGCTTTAATCCTTTTGCAGAAGCTTTTGGTCATAGCAGAAGCTGCAAAATCTGGTCTTTCTTAAAGCAGAACTCGCTTGCTACAGTGATCATTCTAAATTCAAAAGAAAAATATATTCTGTAATATTATATGAAAGAGCTTTTCATTGCTTAGTAAATGCTAACAATTACCTACCAACTTCCCAAGTATCCTTTTTGATAATACCAACTTAAAAAATGTAAATAACGTGTGTAATCCGAACATTACCCATTGTTAAACACTAGATGGCGCAAGTGATTCACTTTTTTAATCAATCTAAAAAAATGTTTTGTGGTGAATTTTGACATTCCTCTTTTTTATACTTTATAAAACCTGCAGCAGCCTGTTTATTGCAAACATCAAAATTTGTATAAAAGGTGCATTTTTATATGATTGAGTTCTCATAATTATTATTTAAAATATTGTTAATATCTTAGGCATAAATAAATTGCAATCAAAACTTGTTTTGGTCAAGAAGAAGGTGTCACACAGAGAATGGAATAATTTCCATTGAAAGTTTTTATTTATATTATTCATATTAATCACAATGCCTTTTATGTTTTTTAGGTTGTGGGCTCCTCTTTTTGTATATGAAAGTAAGAATGGTGACCACAGATGTGAGTCCTTCCCGTAGCCAATGCCAAGCCAAGGGAAGCATACTTAACATACTGTAAATATATCACTGTTGTTAGCGATGCATTTAACAGTTTTTATCTGGTGCATTGTTATACCACCCACACTTAAAAGACTTAAAGTAACATAAGCCTGTCTGGCAAATTCCACCGAGAAAATGTTTCTGCATTAAACCTAAGTACAAATTGCTTATATTTCTACAGTGCGGTATAATGGCATATGTAACAATGCTATATGTTTCCAATAAATCACATTAATCCATTAGGGCATCAGAGGTAAATATTTAGAAAAACAAATATTGTGCACAAAGGACATGACGGAGAGTACTTATTTACAGTAATAAAGCTGGGCACTATCATTTAATACTTTTTCAGACTTCATAATGTTGTACAGTAGGACAAAAAAATATACATGTAATATACAAGTGTTTCATATCAGATTGTGAGACACATTTTATGTGTTCTGTCAATATATTTAAAGTTGTGTATTAGTTTTAAGGTAGCCAGACTTTTTTTGACTTTGATCAGCAGCAACCTATGGCACGACCAGCATTATCTAATTAATTTGCTGTCCTGACGTTCCCTTCTTTATGTTAAGATGATAACCAACTGGATATATACTATAAGGTGACCTTATTAAAAAACATTAACACCCAAGGGAAGGGTATTTGTTGTGCAAGTTGAATAAAAGAATGGCTGGAAGGACTTTCAAATTGTGTTGTTGGTCCCTAAGGCAGGATTTCCATAGAGCAGTGTGGGCAGGTTCTATGACAGCCTTAAAAGTCCAAGCCAGTATTTGCACTGGGGTAAAGCCAGTCGCAGGTCACTTGCGGTAACTTAGCCTTGGGTAGTTAAAAAAAAGTGTATTTGAGATTAAGGCATTCATTACCACATAACCCAATGGCCAGGGAACAGGGTTGGAAAAAAAATCAAAACGTTTAGAGAGTAACAGAAATATAAAATAAATAATGTACGATCGATATTTTTATTATTTCTTGTGAATATGACTGGGCAAATCTGCATTACAATAGTCATAGGATGTCCATGTTTGGAACTTAAACAAATTATAAAATCAAATTCTCAGACAGAATGCTCTGTTAATTCCTTCCTCTTCTCCAAGGCCATTGATATTGAAATGTAGACTTTAATGGCTTATTAGACAATTTTGCCTTTTGATCATCTGACAGATAATGCATTCCTTTCACAATCCAGGATCTTGCCTATAGGGATTTTTCTATCCATAAGACAAATGCCACAGTTGTACTTGTTGACAATTATAATTTTTAATTATCATGTAAAATACACACTCTATGACCAATTGTATGTGGACATCTGAACATTTCACTCCTATGAGCTTGGTGAACATCTCATTCTGAAACCATGGACATTAATATTAATGTGGAGTTTTGTAGCTATGACAGCCTCCACTCTTTTGGGTAGGCTTTCCACAAGATTTTGAAGTGTATCTGTGGGGATTTCTGTCCATTCAGCCAAATGGTCAGACACTGAGGTTGGACAAGAAGGCCTGACTCACAATCACCCCTCCAAATCATCTCAAAAGTGTACAGTGGGGTTAAGGTCAGGGCTTTGTGCAAATCACTCAAGTTCCTCGACACCAAACTTGTCAAACTATACTGTTATGACCTTGCTTTGGGCACAGTGCCACAATCATGCCAGAACAGGAAAGGGCCCTACCCAAACTGGTGCCACACGGTTGGAAGCAAAGCATTGTCTAAAATGTCTTTGTATGCTGGAACTAATGAGCTAGACCCAAGACATTATCCCTCCTCCACCAAACTTTACAGTAGGCACTATGCCTTCTCCTAGGTGATCTTTGTCTTGTGTGCAGCTGCTTGTCCATGGAAACCTATTTCATGAAGCTCCTAACCATTAGTGCTTGTTCTGATGTTGATGCAACAAGCTTCATCACCCAGGGGCCCTGCTCTGTGAGTGCATGGTCTACTCGTGCGCTTTTCAGTACGACTCATTCTACAGCCAGTGTTAATCTATGGAGATAGCTGCCTATGTGCTTGATTTTATATACCTTTTAGCAGTGGGTGTTGCCGAAAATACCTAAAAAATTCTGTAAACTAAGAATGCTTTCAAAAATAGACCTGTTAATAGTTTACTTATTATTATTGAACAAAATGCAAAGTGAGTGTAAAGAAGAAAAATCTAATGTCAATATGATCAATGTTAAGGCTATATATATATTTCACAAAACGTGCAAGGATAGAAACGGATTATTCATCAATGAACAATAGAAATCCATGTAACTTGACGACTTCTCCATTTTTTCTTTGTCTTCCTTGTTTTCATTTGTTTTACGTTATTGTGCAATGTTTGATTAAACAACGACGTATAAATACATATATTTTAGTACAGCACGGTATCATGTTCTATCATTATAAGTTAATACACATCATTATATGGAAAGCTGTTTACAATACTTTGTTCAGTTAGTAGAACAGAGCAGAGGGTTAAAAATAATACACAGATGATTACCTCTAATTTGTTTTTGTTGTAAGAAAAGTAAAGGGAATAAAGGGATATTATTGTTGTTGGTTTTTGTTTGGCATCATCTGCCCTACTTTTTTTTTTAAAGAATGGGGTGATATTTTTTAAAATTGGGTGATCTGCCTATTTTGTATGATTTTAATCAATACCAATAGCCAGCTTTGCAACTTGGGTAAAATGGACTATTCATTGGTTGTTATGTACATTAGCCTGGGAGTTATAAAGTGCACTATTGCAGAAGTTAACAATAGTCCTATATCATGTCAAGTAGCAGCTACTAAGGCAAGCAAATTACCAGCATGTATTGAGAGGGTTTCATTGCAAGATCAAGGAATTTAATGATGCCTCTTTACCAGACACACATAACAGGTAAGGGGATTATGCTTATTTTAATGCAAATAATAATAAAATTAAAAAAAACAATACAAATAAAAATAGTAAAAGTGTATTTGAATTTGGAATATTTTAATGGTTAAGCCTTTTGGATTACTAATTCACTTATTTATCTGCAAATCCTAGAACCAAAAATGATTAAGGCTTAAGTGAAAATATATATTTTGTTTTATTGAGTATGTCAATTTAATGTCAAGTGAAATATATTTCCATATATTAGTAAGTACTGTGACACAGAGCAGGGCAATTCAGGCACAGGGCAAACCCCAATCATACAATAGAATTTTCACAAATCACTTAAAATATGGATTGACGTATGAAGAAAAGACCTGGGAAATGGGGTGGTGGTGTTACTTGGTTGTGGGCTTGCAAAAGAAGAGATCGACAAGGTAAGGGGTCCAAGAGATGAGTGGGGCTAATCCTCTTTATCTAGATTGTCTATTAGAGAGTCTCTTAGGAGGCTGTAGTTGAGCCTGTGGCTCACTTCTCAGTGCTAGGCGATTACAGGAAAACCTTAAAGCATCTTTTACACGCCATATAAGCGAGGGGCAGGGATCACCATTTATAAGGCCGGCTGGCCAGGGCTAGCCCCAGGTAGCGTACATCTATATGAAAGTGGGAAGGGAATAGGGCAAGGAGTGAACGCACCTAAACACAGGTCTAGTGACCTAGAGACAGCGCACTGTGACCCGGAGACCCAGTACTTTAACTGGATATATGTGGGATTTTTCCCCTCGAACGTAAAGAATGCATATTTACTATATCTACTTTAATATGTGTTCATCGTTGGGGAGGCTGTTTGGGGTAGTAGGCTGCCCTTTTAATGTAGAATAAAAACATACTCATTAAAATAAAATTCAGATACAATTTTTATTACACACCTGCACAGAAAGTAATTGGGCTGAAATGTTCACTACCTGTTTATACATGTCCCTCACATACATTCTACCACAAATGGTCAGCTATAGAACACACTACCTGTGCATCTGGATGTTCTACTCATTCAATCTTATAAAAACATGAACCTGAGTGAGTGTTAGAAAAATATTTTTTTCCAAACTTTACCGTTAGCTTCCCTTTAACTCGGAATTCTCAGGGTTTTTTTTGTATCTTCACCTGGGGCTGTTTAGTCATAACAAAGTGTTGAGAGGATGACCCTTGAGTAATGGAGTTAGCCAAAAAGCCAAATGTTTCAAAAATCAAAGGTTATAAGATCCTCTCGGGTAACCACTCAGCAGTTTTACACATTTCTAAAAGGAGTTTGGAATTAATGAGGGCAGGGATAATGATAGCTCTTACAAACCTACCTTTAGGCATTTTCTCTTTGCCTGATAGATTAATCCGTTTAATTTTCGCATCAACCACCCAGCCATGGAAACTTATTATATGGCATCATAAACATTACATTATTATTACCTTTTACTTATATAGCGCCAACAATTTATGCAGTACTTCTTACAGTAGAGAAATGTAAAGGGTGCGACTAAACCAGGGTCGAGAGGCGAACCAACAAATTGGGTACAATGGGCCCTGCTTGCATCCCAGTATGTTAAAATAAAAGCAAAATGGTTTCAACATTAGCACAATGACTTGCCACCACCTCCCATCAATATTTAAGTCTCTCCACACTTAGTATTCTGAAAATGGGCATGTACTGTATGTCATGGCACACATTTTAAA
>VKOC01000007.1:3548289-3565896 GCA_009364415.1 Spea multiplicata
GGACATATAGTGGGTAAGGGGGGAGAGGATATATAGTGGCTAGGGGGGAGAGGGTATATAGTGGGTAGGGGGGGAGGGTATATTTGTTGATTTAACTTTACTTGTTCTTCATTTTAAATATTGTATTTATTCCCGTTTTGTTTCTTCACTTCAAAATAAGATATATGCAGTGTGCATAGGTATTTGTTCATAGTTTTTTTTTAACTATAGTCCGGCCCTCCAACGGTCTGAGGGACCGTGAACTGGCCCCCTGTTTAAAAAGTTTGAGGACCCCTGGTCTAAAATGTATTTGTAATTAACATTAGTCATGTGCAAATGGGCCAAAAACCATTTATTTTTGGGCAACAAATTTTCCTGCCCATTTGGTCCAAGTGAAAATTAATTTATGTAGCTCCTAGGTATGACGGATATCTATTATTTTCTTTAAGAAGGATTTGAGTGGCTTTTTTAGTTGTAACCATACCTGGGAACCTTAAGGCTCTGGCTACCCAGAGCCCCCCTTGCGGGTTGGTCCCAGTGACGTCGTTGGTTGTTCCTGCAGACGTCGGTGGACTTTCTGGCTGACGTCGTGGGGCTCAATCCCATTTAAGGAGGAAATGGACGGGGAGTGGAGCATGTCGGGACCCTGCTCCTATGACCCAGAGGACTCGGATGTGGACCCAGAGAACCTGCGGCTCTCCTAGAGGTGCCTTTCCTATCAATTGATGACTAAAGTTCATCAGGCAGTTTTTTAAATATTCATGTTTTCTTCTGACAGCAGTGTATTCACAAATCGCTTAACATGTGTTTCATGAAAACTGTAAAATCAATAAAATAATAAACTCTTCGAACTGTAATCTGTGCTTAAAAATATATTTATTCCAGTTTTGTATAGAATGCTCCTCAACCAATGTAAAACCATAGTCCTGATGCACTGAACCTCAACTCACTGGGACGGATCCAAACATATTGCCAGGAAACCGTACAAAGTCAAACACACACGCAAACATCAATAATTTATTTTTCTTCCAGGATTTCTAAAAAATTAAAAAGTTACACATTTTCCGAGAGGGCTTGGATCAAATAAACTCGGATCTCAATAAATACAAGATGAAGTAGAATGTGTAATAGATAGAATGTAAAGGGGACATTCTTCTGGCAAAACAAACAATATATTCCTAAAAAGTCTGACATTGTTCTTTTATCAGCGTTAGCATATAACTCTACAATGTGTAGTACATCATGGTGATTATATCTCCGCTTAAGCAAAAGGTATCTATGGAAAGTGGTATAGTCAGAGCTGTGTTAAAATTAATACTGAGTTTCAAAGGTGTCGTTCTCCCGATTTTGCGATCAACTTAACAAAAAGAATGGGAAACTACTATTTCAAGGGATACAAAAGAAGTAAAAACAGCAGCACGTGGGGTCTTGTGTTTTAAGCAGAAACTAGGGGATCAAAGACAGATAGTCCAGATTATCAATGACCCCAGAAAACATTACAGGCCGGCAATGCTAACTGTGGACTCTTTATTGGATATCGAGTCTAATGGAACAGAGGTAGAGTCTTAGTTTTGTAGCATGCCTATGGTCAACTGGGGTCATAATCTGGTTATCCAATGAAGGACAAGCAATGTTAGGCCCAACAGACATGTCCAGCTATATATACCTAATATAGTAGCATAAAATGTATTTGATAAATAATATGAGAGTTCACATGGATTCTTTCATTGGCTTTTTTCCCCCAACACACATTTGCCAAAGGGCTCCATAACGCCTATAGGTGCTTGTTGAATTGAAAGTAAAAAGTTAAAGAAGAGTGGAAAACACTTCTAAAGGTGGTCCTATTCACCATAACAAACACCTTTTTGTGTTTGTATTATTTTGGTGACCTCTATTGATTGCCTTGTCACCCAAAAAAAACCCACAAACAAATAATAGGTAATCTGTAATGATAAGGTAATTTATAATACCGTTTTGGAACATTCTGGTCCAAAACAGTAAAATAATGAAATCTGATACTTAAATTTGATTTCATCTCATACCTCTATTAACGCATTCCGAGAAGGCCTGATGTACAGCTTAATGGGTTAAAGGTAGAATAATTCTGCAGTTAGGGTTGTTATGCGCATGATGCAATTATTCGCAGTTAGATGGCAGTAAAGTTCAGCTTAATGAGCTGTCTGTGAGGCCGGATTCCACTTTTTCTTCCCGGTAGTTGTGCGAAAATATGTATCACATCATAAGAGCCATCAGCATATCTCATTTTCTGTAATAACTAACTGAAATTGCTCTAACACTTAGTCAAAGATCAGGCTGTGTACAGGTGATGTAAATGGAATACCTGGAAGGGTGTAAATGAGCCAAGGCAACAGGCAGGCATAGGCAATGGGGATAAAACAAATTCCCCTTATCACATTAACTCTTCGTGTGCCAGAGGGGTGAGGACCGCAGGGGATTTCACACCCCTGGCACGCTAAGTGTTAAACTAATGTCCTTCAGCCAGCTGTCACAATGTTTTGACTGTTCGGAGTGCCAAAGACGAGATTATACACCAACGTGAAAATGCTATCCAAGACTATCATTTAAATTGGTGTCTTGTTAAGCCTGCAGACATCTGTGGTATTCAGAAATACAATATGTATTCTCCTACTAAAAGGATCCCGTTTGATTTAAATGCCTCATTTAGTGTATTTTTCTCTAATTCCTGGAACATTTTAAGGCCCTGGGAAATGTTTCACTGATGTGAATTATCAGCAGTCTGTTTGGCAACTTCAAGGCTCTCAAGAAAATTGCCGCACCTTTGGTAATAAGACCAGCTTTTTATAAGGGGTTGTCGAAGCACAGAAATGGACTGATCACAGTCTACTCATTACTCAATTTTGTTTCTGTTTTCCAAATTTTTTACTTTTGCACTTACCCAGCTTTACTTATCACATAACTAAAATTGTCAAAAAATAACAATAGTTATAATTTTAAATGAGTGTTTGTATTG
The DNA here is from genome assembly GCA_009364415.1 of Spea multiplicata. NCBI lineage: Eukaryota > Metazoa > Chordata > Amphibia > Anura > Pelobatidae > Spea > Spea multiplicata. The sequence goes on from VKOC01000007.1 coordinate 3,551,261, forward strand.
CTGCTACACTAATGATAACAACTAATGGAATGTCCCTACTGATTGCTCCAATTTACCACTTACCGCTCCAAAAAGTTTATGGACCTATAATCTGATTTTAAAAAATGATTGCCATTTTTACCGATATTTTATCTAAATAGCATGACCCTTGCACTGCCTATACAATGTGGTGAAGGTGGTTGATATGACCTTAAATAATACAAACACACACTAAATGACACCAGACCAGATATATATATATATATATAGCACTGAATTTGATGCTTGAGGAGGAAAGAATCTCCATGAGATTTGTCCTTTAATTGAAATGTTTTTTATTTATGCATACGTTTATAATATTTTATTTAAAATAATATTCTAACGCCGCACTCCATATTGCTTTGCCACTAATTTAGAAATCACACGAGAATAATTCTATGTTCATAGTTATCCAACCTACTGATGTCTCGGTGTAATTATGCTTTCTGTGTATTATTTTTTTGTGCCACAAGCCCAGACAGACACTTTTTTGTTTTGCCTGCTATATCATGGGTTTTGGTGGTTAATTTAACCTTTTTTTTTCCCCTAGAATGCTGCCATATTGTAAAAACTAAAGAACAAGCTTTGCTCACATGTTGAGGCCAAATACAACTGTATATTCACCAAGGGACAAAATAACTCGAGATTAGTGCTAAGATAAAAATTATTTTTGCTGTCAATTAATTTATGAGTTCAAAGAACCAAGTCAGCCTTTGTCTCGCAGGGGTCCCTCGCCAATTAGTAATAATTGGAGACTGGCAAGTACCATGGAATGCCAGCAAGTTTTTCAACCCAAATATGAGGTAACTTATGGCAACCTCGGATTTCCCATGTGTTTAGTTCCCAAGTGGTCTCCCCGTTGTAATCAGAAGTCAGAGGAGGAAGGGTAAACTTATTGAGTAGGCCCAACCTTGACATTTGTTGTACCTTGGAAAGTGGTAAAAGTCTAGTGAGTCCAGTAAGAGTTTTTTGGGGGTAAGCTGAGCCCAGTTCTTCAGATTTTTTTTTCATATAAAATTGTCCTACAAAACAACACATTTTTAAGTGATTATGTGAACATCTTTTCTATGTGTATATATGAAGCAGCTGTGTATATAAGAAGGCCCCGTAAAAGTGGGTTTAACTGGACCCCATTATAATTAAAAACAGCCTAGATTATTGAGAATGTAAATGTATATGATCTGTCATTTCCACCACTCTTTAACATTATTACATTAGGGGCATAACTAGAAACCATGGGGCCCTGGTGTAAAAATTGCCCCGGGGCCCCCCAACTTCAATAGCTAGTCTGTGCCATGATTGCCTCAAACAACTTGACTGTGCCTTCTTTGACCTTTGCTCCCCCTTCCAACATACAACAAATGTAAACACACTTACACAAATAGCACACACACACTCACATCCATGCTCACACATACAGAAACAAGTATACATGCATGCTCATACACTCACATGCATGATCACACACATACACAAGTACACATGCATGCTCACACACACAAGTACAGATCCATGTACACATCCATGTTCACATCCATCCATCCAAACACACACAAATATATACATCTCGCCTGCCCCTACTTACCTCAACGGTCCTGCCGCTTGCTATCTGGCCGCTCGCGCACACCATGTGGGCAGCTTTGGTGTCACTGCGGGATTACGTGACATCACATGACCCCGATACGCTCCTGTCTCCCCGTGCCGGTTCAAAATAGTTTAGGAAGGGCCCATCTGACCTGGATCGGGCCCCCTGTAGTTATGCCAGTGATTACATTATCACATAACGTAGGCTGTTCGTGAGCTTCTGTTAATGTATGCTTGGAAATCCCAGTTCACATAAGAGAGGGTCGTGCGTGATGATTCCTTACTGTAATGGTTAATTTTTGCATCTTGCTTTTTGTTTCCAACTATATCGGGCATTATATTCATGGTTCATGGTATTCAGGCACAGTGTACGGAAAGCCTAATGGATCTCAGGTATAATTTATTACTAATCAATTATGTTAATGTAATTTTACTGCATGTGTATGTAGCGCATGAGGTATCCGTATTGTCATTTAATGCTGGTTAAATTTTAAATTCCACTTGGCAGGATCTGCTTGTTCTTCAAGGAGAATTTTGCTTATCCTTTGCTGCTAATTAAAGGAAAATATAATTCAAATAATTAACCACCCTTAACAAAGTTTATCCTGCCGGCACTCTATTTGAAGCTTGTAAAGAACATAAAAAAATATCTTACTATACAGAATCTTGGAATAGTTCTTTTCTGATAATACAGTTTAGAATCTGTTAATAGACATGAGAATATTGTTTGTGCAATGCCTCACCTGCAATACTGTTTCAAAACGGGTTACATCCAACCTTTTTTGGGGGTGTTTTTAATGGAAGACAGATTCCATATAAAAACGATAAGGTTCCAGGAAGCAAGAACCAGTGGGTATGATTAATTTAAACATACATCAATGTGCCACGGAAGGTCACAGCACATGCTTAGATGTGTGGAAATAAAAGTCTGGAAAAGCCCAAAGGGGCATTACTGTACTGCACAGAAACCACACTGCTTGCAGAGTGCTTGAGAACATTTAATAATTTATCACTATCTCTTGCTAAAACCAATATCATGAATTATTTAACACCTTCATATTATTAAAGTGTCAAACTGATTTGGTGCTCGGAGAAAAAAGTTGGCTGTTGCCTCTATGTAAGCAAAAGCTGTTTGTCCATTTTCTTATGCTAAACATACACCTTGCATGAAATAATGTTGTCTTTGACAATTTATTCCTGGAGAGACACAAATTTTCTTGGACGTGGATAAGATCTTGTCAGGAAAAAAAAAAGACTACAAATGGTTTAGTAGAGTTGATACCACTATAAACCATCTAGTGTTTATAGGTACAAGCTACTGTAGCTGAACGATTTTGCCGTCTTCGAACATTAACCTTTATACAATATGTCACTGCAAATAGCCCGTTCAGTCATTCCAATATCAAAAGGTCCGTTGGCTATAGATTCATTCTAGGCTGTGGGAGAAGCTAGAATCTGATTAAGATAACATTTTTGCCAAGTATTTCTTTCTGAACCTATATTAAAGTGAACTAGTCGTACATAAATATATAGATGACAATGTCTAATGAAGACACGTATAGCATGTTATGTGCACATTGTCAAGCAAAATCCTTAGCAAATTTATAAAAAGTTTTACTCACCTAAGGTTTGGAGTTAAAATGTGGTTGTTGGAAGGTATTTGCTCGACGACCTTGATTATAAGACAACCCCCCAAAATGTTAATTCATGTAAACTATGTGAACAATTTTTTTTTAGTAAAAGCTATGATTGAGAAAAATATTTTGTTTTTATTTCCTTTTTGCCTCGCTGCGGGGGATCTGGATCTTAGTCTCATAGTCAGACCTATTTGAGGTCTGATTAAAAGATGACCCCGATTATAAGACGAGGGGTATTTTTCAGAGCATTTGCTCTGGGAAAAACCTTGTCTCGTAATCGGGCAAATACGGTATTACCTTCCAGGAGTTTGCAAAAGAGCCCCACACTTACCGTTACTTCTGCTCCTATGGCAGATCAGGTGCTTTAGCGTGGGGCTGTCAGCAGGATAAGAGCAGTTGCATGCTACAAGAGTGTAAGAGTAAAGCGTGTCGCCACACATACATCATTTAGTGACTGTTGGCCTTAAAGTGCTTAAAGTGCCAGGGCCTTTTTTTTCACCAGTCCAGACCTATCGGACATAAGGCCAGTTAGATAACAATTTATAATGTATGATTTATATCACAATAATTGCTTAGCTCTGTCTGGCCAATATATATTTTATATCACAAAATTGTGTGTGTAGCTTAATGGTAGTCATGGCTATTCAGACTGTTTACCTTTTTGTCGTTGTTCTGTACATTCTTGACTATGCTTTTCATAAAAACCCTTTTTTTAATAAAATGCTTGCATGGATAACAACAACGTTTTATTTACAACTGGTACAGCCGTTAGAATGTTCTCCTCACCTACCACCGCAGTTGCTGTCCATTGTACTGACTGCTGAATATGATGTCATATCCCTTTCCTCCACTCAGAAGGAAGCGTACCGTCGTCCATGGTGTAAACAGTCCAACTGGGGAGATCAAAGCTCTCCCTTATAACCAACACTATTGCGTGGAAGAAGTGTAATATGTCCCTAATGACACCTTGAATATAAACTGGACCCTGTATGGTTCCATAGTTGGTTGGTCTTTTGGATCAAGAGTAGGAAAGTTAGGTAAAAGAGATAAACTTGATGGACTTAGGTCTTTTTTCAACCATGTGTACTATGTACTATGTAACTATTGAGTGACATTCAACATGTGTAAGAAATCCTGTTTTCTTATAAAAGATCACAAACTTTCAAGCATGGGGGTCCACAGGCAGGAGCAAGCATTTTTCACAATAACACAGTGCAATTTCAAAATATGGGAAAGCAAGTGCAGGCAATTGTTCAGATGGATTTTAAGCTAATGGTGAAATGAAAGAAAAAGTGAATAAGGGAATTTTAAATAAAGGTGAGAATTGATTGAAATAATAAAGGCATGGTGGAATGTAAATCACCGTCTAGCTGGAAAAAATTCTGTGGACACTCATGTTTCCAAATGTTTCCTGAAATGTTCTATGGCTCCATGTATTATTTTGATCATTATATGCACACATTTTGAATCTGTATGAGGTTAGAAAGAAATTTGCTTTCAAATCATTCTCCATGGAGAGATCCATTTAAAGAAAATCTCAGCTAGCAGTCTGTCTTTTGGATCTCTTAGAAGTGGCGGTACATTTTTTATATTGTATGGAAACCCACATCTAGCCTTTCATCATTTATTCAAATTTCAAGTGATGCTGTCTGTAGAGAGGAACAAAAGTGACCCTAGATTATACGGCTTTATTTGCATCAGGATCCATAGCAACTACGTAATTTCAAGGCATTATCATACAGAAATTAGAATCGGTAAGAAATAAGGACCCATAAACTGTGTCTGACATCATATGATTTTTACTTTATATACGTATTATATGCCATATCATAAATGCATGTTTTCTTATACTTTTTGAAAAGTTGATTAGTGGACCGTATACCCCCAGGAATGTTATCTTCATTATTTCAGTCTGGGTTTTGCTTATATCATAAATGCTTATACTGATAACTGGTATTTTTCAAATCAAGAACAAAGAACATGAAACATATTTACATATAGAATTATTTTATTCATATTTATTTTAACCCAATAACATTTTCATTTTAAAAACACCAGCTGTAACACAGGCATGGTTTAAGATCCCTTGTAGTAAAGCTGTAAGTGCTGAAACGTGTTTTCATATTTTAGTGAAGTCATATTGTCTACGCTCGTCGTATGTGTTTAACCTTGTAAGGTGCTTCTGTTCAATCGAGGATCCTGGCAGGAGTAAAGTACTGGGTTTTTTCTCTGACGGAATAGCATTTGCTGCATTCTGCTCCCGGCTTGATTGCGTAGTAAGGGAATCCTCTCTCGTGATCGCTCTTAGATCTTTTAATATGCTTTGATATCAACACTACTGTTCCTGCAAATGACGCTAAATGACAGAAGTGCACTGGGGATGAAAAATGTTATTCAGAGTACCAAGACGGAAGCTAATAGAAACTAACAAGAAATAATTTCAAAGAGAAGAAGAACAATCCACAAGGGGTTAACTAGATGGCCGACTAAGGTATACAAGGTGGTAAAGCTAATGGTGTGTTCTGCGGCCAACTATTGAGTGCTCCCAGCATTACGGCTTATTCAATGATGTTGGGGACATGAAGGATGTCCCATGGAAAGGCCACATTGCCCTGCACACGTCTGCGCCTAGCTGGCACGCGCTGCATAGCAGTCTCTTCTTTAAATGGAAAGAAAGCACTCAATGTGTTGTTGGGCTAATATGACTATATCATATAGGTGAAAATACTAATTTCCACATGTTGGTGGATGAGTTTACTGGTCAGTTACTCTCCAAGTTAGTGATCCTTCTCCAGATTATTGTCCATTAAGTTTTGCAGATGGACCATTTGATTTTAATAAAGCGCATACAGAACCGTAAGGTAAACACGTAAATGACTTAAAGGGACAACGTAGTATCTCATATAGCCCTACCAATGAAGAATACATATTAAAATACTTTGAAAGTACTTTAATAAGCATTATTTAACTTTAGGGGAAAAAAATAAAGTAGAAACTGCAACTCCAGAACTGCAGCACACCACTACCTCTATAGTCCTTTCTTGTAGGTCATTTGGTTGCTTGTTGCAGCCAATCAGCACCAGGAAATGGGACAGCTTCCTGCGTATGTAAGGCTCATTTACATTGTGGTGATACATACATTTATCTTTCGCATAACTCCAGATGAAAGAAAGGTTTTTTACAGTTTTCTTTTGGGTAAAAAGGTGCTACTTTCCCCTATTCCCCTATGAATACATTTTAATCAAATAAACCATTTTCAATTATTAACGGAGGATTTTTTCCCCTGTAGGTGGCAGTATTTTTCTTTAAAAATAAATTATATGTCTAAAATATTTCTTTATCGTTTGTACCTGGAAAAAAAAGTATACGTGAGATGTACTTTCATCTCTACTTATAGGAAAAATAACCAGGTAAGAAATGTAACGCTGGAGACTACAGTTGTCAACAAGTTGTGTAATTCAAAAATATTATCTTTCCCAGTAAATTCCTATCCAGTATCTCTTTTACAGGGTTGTCTCCAATTAGCCTATTATTATTATTATTGCTTCTTCTATGTAAGTTGCACTTGGTGAAAAATTGCGATAATAAGTGAATATTTAACTGTTTCGCCTTGTTGAAATTATAATGTAGAGGATTTGAAACAGCATCAAGAGCAAAAAGTCTGCAACTTTAGAATTAAAATAGTCTGTAATCCCTGATTATTTTTTTCTTTAAGTTTTATATTGATATACTTAACCTGCTAGCTCTGAAATATCACTCGCCACCCAATTACATATCTAAACGGAGTTCTTCCTCGTAGAACCATGCATCTTGTGATTAGAGGTAGACTTAGCACGGACAGAAGAAATGGTAAATCAAAACCTAAGAATGGTTTGAGGCCAATGCAGCCGGTCGGAGCTGCTCTGAATGCACAATTTATTCTTCATGGAAATTGCAATATTGGTCCCTTCTCCGGCGGTTCTATAACTGAGAAGGTCATAAGCACATAAAGTTAAGCACATTTTTATTAGTCCTGCAGAATTGATTATTGATTTAAACTGTTGCAATGAAGCCAAAGAGGCTTTGTATTGCTTTTCTTATTTTGATTTCTATTAAACATGGCATGCTGAGGAACATGGCTGGAAATTGAGCATTTTCACAGAAATTAATATAAAGCACACATACGCAAACCAAAATAAAAGATGTGGTTAGTAGACTTATGCATTCGGATTCACACTCGTTTTTTATTTTAACGAAACTTGCCACTTTTGATAATTCATACGAATGGCAGAAAATGAGGAGGAGCCCCCAATTATACAAAGAAGAACGAAGTAGAGTTCTTAATGTTTGTTTGCCTGTGGTTGCAACAATATTGGAAATGATATTGGTTGTTCGAAAACGAATTGACCAAAAAAGAAAAAAAAAACAATTTGAATGGTTTTTGGTCCATGTGCACAAGTCTAATGGTTAGCCGCTTTTTAACCCATAAACTGCTGTGTGCACGACTCCGGTCACAAAGCAAAGTATGACAGAATGGTGGCAATATTTATGGTCAGTGCCTTAGCCCTAATCTGGCCGTCCAGCTAAATTGTGCTTTCTAAGTCCTTAAATATGCATTCATCAACCAGTAAACAATAAATAAAAACAATGATACAAAAATGAGACCTTGGGGCCGCATGCTACAGCTCTGGAGCTGCAGAGTCACCTAAAGGTCAGTCACTTAGACTCTCCAGAGCTGTAGCATGCTGCCCCAAGGTCTCGTTTTTGTATCAGTGTTGTCTGTTTCAAGCACTCAATGAGCATCAGGAAAGCTGCACTCCAATGGAAGCGAATGAAAGGCATCTTTTTAGACCTCCTGGAACATTCTGGGTTGAAGCTGGCTGAGTATAGCCTACAAGTACTTTGTGAAGCAGTAAAAGGAGCTGGGGCAGGAAAAGAATCAAAAGCATATAGGAAGATTCTGCAGGACCAAACAGTAATTCATATCATTATAATGCATAAGCAATAACGTAAATATGTCTGTGTGTGTATATATATGACGCCGGACTTAAAGGTGCTTTTTTTTTTATTTAACGCTTTTGTAATTAAATGCAGCATTAATAACCTTGCTTCTAGTACTGTTGAATAACCAAAGCCATCCCAGCAATAACTATTTTATGATGAAAACAAAATGTCTCATTCTTAAGCCTTGCTGGGAACATTTAATTGTCACGTGACATGAAAGCAGGCACTCATTGTTGTCATAGAGACTGAAATAACTTCTTTTAAAAATCTGTGTTACTTTTATGTGATTAAATGACACAGTATGAGGTATTTACTGTATAGTGCAATCGATATTTTGAAACAGTGCCTTTAGTTAATTGAGTGCGGCTCCAAAGGTATCTTGACAGATCTCTTCCATTATAGATGGCCTACATCTCCACTCACATCTAGAACCATATAGTCATATTTTGTCGGTCTAAGCCACATGTAATTTACATTGGAATAACAAAGTGGGCACTGGTACAGTTAGGGAACCATTAACACTGTACTGTATATACGGTATACACCCGATTCATCTAATGTATTATACACCATGTAATAATGTATTTATAATGATTTAATGATTTATATAGCTCCACTATATTGCAGGGCACTACAACGGGGAAACAAGACGTAAGAGGTAGTACGTCATATATCAATTTGAATTTACAGAAAGAAAAGGTGAAGAGGGCCCTGCTCAAAAAAGCAAATAAAGGTTGATGAAAATATAAATCGAAGTTACTACTCAGAAGGAGAACAGTTAGCAGTCCGACCAATGTTCTCCTATGTCTGCAAGCTTGATTTTTATTCTTGTCTGCTGGATTTTCTTACTTGTCACAGGGCACTGGTGTGTAAGAAAATCAAGCAGACAAATAAAACATTTAGAATTTTTCTACATGCAAAAAAAAAATATTGATTGGACTATACAAAGTCAATATTTCTTTACCGGCTGATAAACTAGCGTATATTGTTCAGCATTGGAAAGTACGCTGTTAAATACACTGCAAATGGAAATAAAAAAGTTGGTCATTGCATGATTCGTGAAGTATTCCCACTTTAGCTTTTTGTCTAGAAGCTTTCAGGACAGAAGGCTAAAAGTGGCAATTCAGAAGCGATAAGCTTTATAAAATTGAGAAAAAAAGGCAAATCGAAGGGGGAGAAGTATAATTTGTTAATTCTCTTTAATTCTTCTCAGTGCAGGGATAAAAATTTAAGCAAATGGAAGCATACAGCTTAAAGCAAGTAAAATTATGTAAATTAAAGGGGCTGTAGAACTCATCATGAGCTGTTTTAATGTGTAGATTGCCAGGAACAGTTAATGTAACCGTAAACGGTAATGCCATTCTGTGAAGTATTTCTGAAAAGATACAAGTAATAACCTTCTCTCCAACCCCCCCGGGATTATAAAATATAGCTTTATTTGGTAATTACATCGATACTATCTAATTTCAGGAGTAAATTGAGGGGCACATGTTCTAAAATTCTAAGCTACAGTAAGAACATGACATCCTTTGTTTCAAAATGTAATAAATGATCATTTCAACTTATAGCCCATTTTAGCTCAGTTATGTGGAATATGTGTTTTTAAATGAATATCCAAGGGATATGAATATTTCTAAAGCAACTGAGTTAATTATACAAATTATCAGCATACAGTACCTTAAGATTCTGGAGGCTGTTGATGTAAATTTTGAAATCTGGTCACCTATACAAACAATCTTTGATACGTTTGCCGCTGAATTTACTTGGAATAGTTTGACCGGGAATATTTTATCCAATGGGTAATATACATATTTGCTCTGCAGCAAAGGCTTCCCATCATTTGCTCTTTTCTTCTGTCCTTTCTCAGTGTTACTGTATTTGGCAAGGAACATTCATGAATGATTTTTTTGTCCTCCTTGTTCTAGTGTTTAATATGTTATTTTGGGTATAACACAAAAAGACTGTTCTGTGGTTCTTCCACGACACCCCATTCTCCCTGCATTGACCTGGTAAGGTCTGCTGGTGCTGAGTGCAGGATAAAACAACATCCTTGGATAGGGATCGATATCTGACTTGCTAACCCACAAGTTAAGAGGAAGAACATACACTATATGGACAAAAGTATTGGGATGCCAAACAAACAGGGGCTTTTATGACATTGGGTTTTAAATACATAGACATTAATATGAAGTTGCCCCCCCCCCCCCCCCCCCTTTGCAGTTATAACAGATTCTATTCTTCTGGAAATGCTTTCCACAAGATTTTGGAGAGTTTCTGTGGGAATTTTTACCCATTCATCCAAACTAATGTTTGACGAGAAGGCCTGGCTTGCAATCTCTGTTCCAGTTCATACCAATAGGGGTTGAGGTCAGGGCTCTGTGCGGCCAGTCAAGTTATTCCATACTAAACTCATCCAGCCATGTCTTTATGGACCTTGCTTTATGCAGTGGAGAACAGTCATGCTGGAATAGAAAAGGGTCTTCCCCAAACTGTTCCCACAAAGTTGGAAGCATAGCATTGTCGAAAATGTTTTGGTATGCTGAAGCATTAAGATTTCCCTTCACTGGAACTAAGACGCCTAGCCCAACCCCTGAAAAACAGCATTATATCATTATCCCTTCTCCCACAAACACTTCCACTATCCAATAATACCACTTATATCTGACCGCAGATAGCATCCTATCCCAGTACCACGCCTGAATTCACTGAGCTCTATAACACTGCTTAAGACTCAAAAATGTATTATTTTCCCGTGGGACTTACTGATTACATAACAGATGAATCTAGAAGTAATGGGTTTTATGAAAATATTTATAGTCCTTGAATTATGTATTAAGTTATCAAAAAAGTCATATTTCTTACCTTATTAAAACACGTTAAAGTAATAAGGAAAATGTTTTTGATTTTGTGGACTGTGAAAGGAGAAGGAGAGAGAACGCAAGAAGGAGAGAGAAATGTTAGCTTTAACATTGACAAATTGACACATCTTGAATTGGATACACGTCTGTTCAATCTATGGCTATTTAACAAAAAACACACTGACCTCTGCCTTAGACAACAATGTCACTTATTATTTATCTATATGCCAATCCTAAGGTTCAGTCTCGGCTTATGTTATTCATAAATTTGCGTATAGGATTTCAACTCACTTCTATAATGCCATTTGCAGCTGAAACAGTCCATGTGTTTTTTCAGATCACAGGCACAATGCTTCGGTATTATCCATTTATATGCAGATAAAGACAAATTAGATTCCATAAACAAGCAAAACCATTTTCGTAGCCTTTATGCAGGTGGCTTTGTAACCACACAGACTTCAAGGTGAAGTGTGAAGTGAGGTGATTTAAATGACAATTTAAATTTGGATGATTTGCTTAAAACGTATATTAAGCTGGTGATTTTAAAGTATAGGTTCTATGATTCTATGAACTGTTCAATGATACCCAATTAATGATAATGATCTCCAATAAAATGTCTTGTAAAATGCGGGGGGCCACAAAAACACAGCTTGTATATTGACTCTGATTCCTGATGACCGTCTTGTACCTGTGCAGTCTTGACTCATCTACCATTACTGTCCCTGTTTCATTAAGACCTTGCCTACGGTTACGCGCTTGCCTACGGTTACTGCATTGTAGGTCTACGACTTAGTCCACGTTCCACCAAGTAGGCCTACAGTATTCTAGTTTTCTTAATAACCTTACTATTGATTGCAAATCAACTCAGTAATATAGATGGGACCATGATATCCACAGAGAATAAATAAAGAAGGAGTACAAATGGGGTTTTGCTTGAACCACAGTGATATAGAGCATTATAGGAACTGTTTGTTATTGAGTAATTTGAATGTGACCCAGAGAGGTGAATTATTCAGTATTATTGATATTCAGAGCTTATACTTGTCCATATCTAAGTATCTGGATACTTAAATTGGATATTTCAGTAAAATGAGGCTAGCGGGATGTGTAGTTAAAAACTTTAACGTGGTCCTGAATTAGTTCTCCCTTGCGAATGTAAGCTAAGTATGACTATAATATGACACATAATACATATAATAGAACAATACTGTAAAGAAAATAATGGGGGCGTCAGAATTTTTTAGTAGGGATGTGATTTCAACTGATAATATTATGGTTTATGAAGCTTAAATCCCAGTGAATGTATCTTCCAAAAAAGCTTGGATGGCCCAGTGTAATTCTAGTTATAGCCATAAAAATAACATTAAGTTATCCATGGCCTACGTAGCCATTTCTGCTGGAGAAACTTGCCAGCATTGCGTCTGTGTAATGCCTACACTGTACATTCATGTTATAATAAATAAACTCATGAGCTGCTTGTCTATAACATTATAAAAATGAAAGAAAATGCACAATAATTAATATGTGTTAAAAATTCTTTGTGGTTGTATATATGGGTTTTGGCTTGGAAATCAATGTCTACCATACTGAAGACTATTATACAGAGAGGGGGCATTATTATTAAGCAGCTTCTTAGGGCCCTCTTTGGGCCATTAGAGGATCCTAGGTGTCAGCAGTTACATAAAATACAGCCATATGTAATAAATAAAGAAAAAATATTGGTACTAAAATCAAAACTGTAAATATATACATGAGATAATCACAAGGCTTTACAAAGGTTTTTTTAGCCAAAGTGCAATGCTCATGCACCATGTCATAGTATCCCACAGGAGGCAAATCCTAACTGAAAACAGTGTTATTAATTAAAATAAAATGGCTGGACTTCTATGGATGGATGTCTATAGTAAGTGGGTAGGCTTACTATGCCTCATCAAATTAACCCTTAATAGGGAGCTCAAACCAAACAGGGGGGTGGAGAAACCAACTTTTTTTTATTGAAGATCACTTTGAGAACATGTACAAGTTCAATCTCAAAATACTGGGCAACAGCAATGACATAAAATGTAATCATATTTAAGAAAAAAAGTTAAAACAAATTACCAGTGACCCCAACGTTAAATAACCGCGAATAAGAGCAGTTTCTGACAATTAATTCCAAGCTCTACAATATATCCTGGTGTAAGTCTACTTTAATATCTCACAAGGGTCCTTAAGGTAAATGATGCTGCAAGGAGTTTAATATCACACTAGATAGCCATGAAAGTTATTCTTTATCTGGATAAGTGACATGTCTTAACCTATCTATAAGAGGAGCTGAGACGTACACCTCTACTAACCGGTAAATATTATAGTGGTTTTGTTAAACATGTTTTTGTTAAAATACTATTTTCCTTGTAAATACACTTATATGGATAAGGATATAAAGTTAGAGGACATAACAGTTGTCTAAGCCTTTTTGATTGCTTTGGAAATATGAGTTGAGTGGCTACATCCCACTACATCCTTGATATTGTAACCATTATAACCAAGAACAAGGAATCAAGAAGCATGTTCTGATCTGTATAGTGGAACACGTTTGACCTGTAATAAACATAATCACAAATATTGTGAATATAAATAATAAAAAAATAGACATTACTCATTCCGGCTGTTTATAAGTCCTATGAATCTAGAAAATATGATATGAATAACGTATGTTTTGTGAGAGATTATGGCCCCACTACATAGTGTTTTTGGGAAGAAGTGACCCAGTCTTACCGTAAGAATCACTCATAGGTAGTGTTATATTAAGGCAATAAGTGTAGGTGAAAGAAACACCAATTTGTTTGTAAATGTTAAGTAGAAACCATTGCTTGTCCAACCTATGGCAATTAATTATTGTAGATACAAGAACGGAGGCTTTGCCAAAATGTGTGTAATTTCCCAAGATGCCCCTAAAAATAAATCAATACATCCCTAGAGCTTAAGTCATCTCTAAATTGCTTCCAAGAAATTAGTCCAACCGCTGTGTAGAACCCTAATATGCTCCAACCACTGCAAAATCTTTTATTTATTTTTCATTATGGAAAAAATAATTGTGATTGTTGCACGTGAGTACATATTTGAACCCACTGGTTTTATTGAAATGCTAATTTAATTATAGTTCAATAAACATGTAGAATTGACTTTCAGCTAATAAGTATATAAATACTCGAGTTTATGAAAAATACTTTCAAAGTAATGTTAACTATCAACAATTAATAATTCACTGTATCTGTATTTTGACTAGGATGTCTGTTTTCATTACACAAATAAAAATTAATTGTTTAATTATCATACAATAAAAACTATAGTTTTTCAAGTATATTCAAAAGAAAACCTTATTTTCCAAAACATAAGGACTTTTATGTGAACACTTTATGATTTTGCTCTTCTGAAGGATTTTTTTTTAATTCCAGAGCCAACGCCATTTCGGAAGGACCTTTTCATGAAAGATTTCTCCAGGAAAGGCTTGAGAAACATATGCAAAAGCTCTTACTGCGCTCAGCTTCCACTAAACCAGCTGTTTTTAGCAAGA
>VKOC01000007.1:3565996-3631868 GCA_009364415.1 Spea multiplicata
CCGCAAGAGGGCTTATCTGCCGTGTGCCCCGCAAGTGGGCTTATCTGCCTTGTGCCCCGCATATATATATTGTTGTACCATAGTATCTAATACAACTCTTAATCTGCATCTCCTGATCTGTTGTCTGTGGTTCTTTCCGACGCCTGTCTGTACCGACCCCAAACCATCATGCATCGTGGGGTACAGACAGAGCCCCTCGTATCCCCTGCACCTGGGCTCCTACTAGACCTGCTCCCCCGGTTCATGACACTCTGTTCCAGTTCATACCAATAGGGGTTGAGGTCAGGGCTCTGTGCGGCCAGTCAAGTTATTCCATACTAAACTCATCCAGCCATGTCTTTATGGACCTTGCTTTATGCAGTGGAGAACAGTCATGCTGGAATAGAAAAGTGCCTTCCCAAAACTGTTCCCAAAAAGTTGGAAGCATAGCATTGTCGAAAATGTCTTGGTATGCTGAAGCATTAAGATTTCCCTTCACTGGAACTAAGACGCCTAGCCCAACCCCTGAAAAACAGCATTATATCATTATCCCTTCTCCCACAAACACTTCCACTATCCAATAATACCACTTATATCTGACCGCAGATAGCATCCTATCCCAGTACCACGCCTGAATTCACTGAGCTCTATAACACTGCTTAAGACTCAAAAATGTATTATTTTCCCGTGGGACTTACTGATTACATAACAGATGAATCTAGAAGTAATGGGTTTTATGAAAATATTTATAGTCCTTGAATTATGTATTAAGTTATCAAAAAAGTCATATTTCTTACCTTATTAAAACACGTTAAAGTAATAAGGAAAATGTTTTTGATTTTGTGGACTGTGAAAGGAGAAGGAGAGAGAACGCAAGAAGGAGAGAGAAATGTTAGCTTTAACATTGACAAATTGACACATCTTGAATTGGATACACGTCTGTTCAATCTATGGCTATTTAACAAAAAACACACTGACCTCTGCCTTAGACAACAATGTCACTTATTATTTATCTATATGCCAATCCTAAGGTTCAGTCTCGGCTTATGTTATTCATAAATTTGCGTATAGGATTTCAACTCACTTCTATAATGCCATTTGCAGCTGAAACAGTCCATGTGTTTTTTCAGATCACAGGCACAATGCTTCGGTATTATCCATTTATATGCAGATAAAGACAAATTAGATTCCATAAACAAGCAAAACCATTTTCGTAGCCTTTATGCAGGTGGCTTTGTAACCACACAGACTTCAAGGTGAAGTGTGAAGTGAGGTGATTTAAATGACAATTTAAATTTGGATGATTTGCTTAAAACGTATATTAAGCTGGTGATTTTAAAGTATAGGTTCTATGATTCTATGAACTGTTCAATGATACCCAATTAATGATAATGATCTCCAATAAAATGTCTTGTAAAATGCGGGGGGCCACAAAAACACAGCTTGTATATCGACTCTGATTCCTGATGTCCGTCTTGTACCTGTGCAGTCTTGACTCATCTACCATTACTGTCCCTGTTTCATTAAGACCTTGCCTACGGTTACGCGCTTGCCTGCGGTTACTGTATTGTAGGTCTACGCCTTAGTCCACGTTCCACCAAGTAGGCCTACAGTATTCTAGTTTTCTTAATATCCTTACTATTGATTGCAAATCAACTCAGTAATATAAATGGGGTTTTGCTTGAACCACAGTGATATAGAGCATTATAGGAACTGTTTGTTATTGAGTAATTTGAATGTGACCCAGAGAGGTGAATTATGCAGTAGTATTGATATTCAGAGCTTATACTTGTCCATATCTAAGTATCTGGATACTTAAATTGGATATTTCAGTAAAAAGAGGCTAGCGGGATGTGTAGTTAAACACTTTAACGTGGTCCTGAATTGGTTCTCCCTTGCGAATGTAAGCTAAGTATGACTATAATATGAAACATAATATATTTAATAGAACAATACTGTAAAGAAAATAATGGGGGCTTCAGAATTTTTTAGTAGGGATGTGATTTCAACTGATAATATTATGGTTTATGAAGCTTAAATGCCAGTGAATGTATCTTCCAAAAAAGCTTGTATAGCCATAAAATTAACATTAAGTTATCCATGGCCTACGTAGCCATTTCTGCAGGAGAAACTTGCCAGCATCGCGCCTGTGTAATGCCTACACTGTAAATTCATGTTATAATAAATAAACTCATGAGCTGCTTGTCTATAACATTATAAAAATGTAAGAAAATGCACAATAATTAATATGTGTTAAAAATTCTTTGTGGTTGTATATATGGGTTTTGGCTTGGAAATCAATGTCTACCATACTGAAGACTATTATACAGAGAGGGGGCATTATTATTAAGCAGCTTCTTAGGGCCCTCTTTGGGCCATTAGAGGATCCTAGGTGTCAGCAGTTACATAAAATACAGCCATATGTAATAAATAAAGAAAAAATATTGGTACTAAAATCAAAACTGTAAATATATACATGAGATAATCACAAGGCTTTACAAAGGTTTTTTTAGCCAAAGTGCAATGCTCATGCACCATGTCATAGTATCCCACAGGAGGCAAATCCTAACTGAAAACAGTGTTATTAATTAAAATAAAATGGCTGGACTTCTATGGATGGATGTCTATAGTAAGTGGGTAGGCTTACTATGCCTCATCAAATTAACCCTTAATAGGGAGCTCAAACCAAACAGGGGGGTGGAGAAACCAACTTTTTTTTATTGAAGATCACTTTGAGAACATGTACAAGTTCAATCTCAAAATACTGGGCAACAGCAATGACATAAAATGTAATCATATTTAAGAAAAAAAGTTAAAACAAATTACCAGTGACCCCAACGTTAAATAACCGCGAATAAGAGCAGTTTCTGACAATTAATTCCAAGCTCTACAATATATCCTGGTGTAAGTCTACTTTAATATCTCACAAGGGTCCTTAAGGTAAATGATGCTGCAAGGAGTTTAATATCACACTAGATAGCCATGAAAGTTATTCTTTATCTGGATAAGTGACATGTCTTAACCTATCTATAAGAGGAGCTGAGACGTACACCTCTACTAACCGGTAAATATTATAGTGGTTTTGTTAAACATGTTTTTGTTAAAATACTATTTTCCTTGTAAATACACTTATATGGATAAGGATATAAAGTTAGAGGACATAACAGTTGTCTAAGCCTTTTTGATTGCTTTGGAAATATGAGTTGAGTGGCTACATCCCACTACATCCTTGATATTGTAACCATTATAACCAAGAACAAGGAATCAAGAAGCATGTTCTGATCTGTATAGTGGAACACGTTTGACCTGTAATAAACATAATCACAAATATTGTGAATATAAATAATAAAAAAATAGACATTACTCATTCCGGCTGTTTATAAGTCCTATGAATCTAGAAAATATGATATGAATAACGTATGTTTTGTGAGAGATTATGGCCCCACTACATAGTGTTTTTGGGAAGAAGTGACCCAGTCTTACCGTAAGAATCACTCATAGGTAGTGTTATATTAAGGCAATAAGTGTAGGTGAAAGAAACACCAATTTGTTTGTAAATGTTAAGTAGAAACCATTGCTTGTCCAACCTATGGCAATTAATTATTGTAGATACAAGAACGGAGGCTTTGCCAAAATGTGTGTAATTTCCCAAGATGCCCCTAAAAATAAATCAATACATCCCTAGAGCTTAAGTCATCTCTAAATTGCTTCCAAGAAATTAGTCCAACCGCTGTGTAGAACCCTAATATGCTCCAACCACTGCAAAATCTTTTATTTATTTTTCATTATGGAAAAAATAATTGTGATTGTTGCACGTGAGTACATATTTGAACCCACTGGTTTTATTGAAATGCTAATTTAATTATAGTTCAATAAACATGTAGAATTGACTTTCAGCTAATAAGTATATAAATACTCGAGTTTATGAAAAATACTTTCAAAGTAATGTTAACTATCAACAATTAATAATTCACTGTATCTGTATTTTGACTAGGATGTCTGTTTTCATTACACAAATAAAAATTAATTGTTTAATTATCATACAATAAAAACTATAGTTTTTCAAGTATATTCAAAAGAAAACCTTATTTTCCAAAACATAAGGACTTTTATGTGAACACTTTATGATTTTGCTCTTCTGAAGGATTTTTTTTTAATTCCAGAGCCAACGCCATTTCGGAAGGACCTTTTCATGAAAGATTTCTCCAGGAAAGGCTTGAGGAATGCAAGCTCTTCACTGCGCTCAGCTTCCACTAAGCAGCTGTTTAGCAAGACGAGGCAGTAGTCTGCCTTTTCAGAAGACTGAAAAAGAAATGCATATGCAATAATCAATAGAGCTAAACCAGACTTTGTTGTACCAAATCGTAAAATTAATGCATTTTGCTTCAACATAGATTAAACAAAAACAATTAATAACATCTTAATATTGACTAATGTTAAAGCTTTTAGTCATTACATAACTTATATGATAAATAATAAATGCAATCTAAAAAGAAAAACAGAGTTTCTTTAGATTCATTGTATTTGGTAATTGCTTTAGTTCACCAAACTTTAGAGGTGAATTGGAGATCATTGAGAATGTCAAAATCATTCAAACAATTCTGAGTATTGTTCAAAGGAAAAGTATTCCTTTTAATATGTTTTTCTGTGTATCGTGAAATATGTTAATTTTCTTTATTATGATAAATATACTGGATTTCAGATACATTTTTTGTTTTGTTTTTTTTTGGGCTCATTTGTTTTCGGACAACAAATTTCCTGCCCTTTCGCTTTGGATGAAATTGGTAGGGCTTTTTTTTTTTATTTGGAAATTTGCTGGTCACATCCACTCTATGCCCCCTCTGTGCAGTCCTGTCTGTGTCCCTGAACTATCTCTCTGCCTTGTATCTGCAACTCCCTTCTCACTCACCTTCTCCGGTTGTTGTCTGGTCTCCACTGATCTCTCTGTACAACTAACAGAAGAGATTGGAGAGGAGGTTAGAGAAGGGAGGGGTCAGTGTGTGAAAGAGGGGGCAGCTGCAGAGCAAAAAAAGACGAGACAAGGGAGGGGTAGCAAGAGAGGAGAAGGAACGCTAGAGATTGGAAGGGGTCTTATATGAAGGAGTATGGAGCTGCAGAGAAAAAAAATGACAGGAGAGAAGGGACGGAGATGCAGCGTGTAGTGTACAAAGTGTCTGCAATAGTAGCTGCCCTAAATCATACTGTAATCCTTGCTTGCTTGTCTGTAAAGGTAAATTAATTCACAGCTTTCCTTACAGGCACTGAAATGGTTAATTGCAGTTTGTATATTTATACCACATAAAAAACACCTATGATGTATTATTTTACATTTGTTCCTCTGCTCATAAAGTGTACAGTATGATTAACTCCAATAACCAATATTATAGAAAGATGTGCCTGTCTGGTGGCAAAGTGTGGATTTTTTTCTTTTTTTGTAGAGAGCCATAAAAAACAATTTCACAGCATATAAGACCTATTTGACGCATCTAGACTGGCTGTTTTTTTCAGCTGTAAAGGCTCAAACATTAATTTGATCTTGTCTTCTATTCAGGAGCCATATGCCTTACCCATGCATGTTTCAATTCAGCTATCACTTCTGCTGGGAGGCTGTCCCACCACCCTCTCATTAAAGCAGATCTGCCTGACATTAAGTTAAACCTCCTTATATTAAATAAAAGTAAAAATACCAGGGGTTCTGTGGGCCTCAATCTACCAGTTTAGGAATTTTACTGCTTTGGGAGCAGCACAAGATTTCTTAAAAATAACAGAAAGTGGCTTGAAAAGAAAACTAATGTTGTGTCTCTTAGCTGCCCTAAAATATGATAGAATCCTCACTTGACCACAAGGACGAGACAGAGCCGTGATGAGGGTTACGGGGGAAATGCGTCGGGCATTGTTTACTTGTGTAATTGTTTACATTTCATGCATGCTACGCTTATGATCCCTTCTAGTTGTTTAACCTGTGTGGTTAAGTTAGGATAATATCAGATTTTAGGGCTGTATGAAACCTCTTGCACCCTGGCCTTCATTGTTTTCTGGTGAGTTTGCACTTGCTAATACTTAATAAGCAACCACATTTTAAGCTTAGCATAGCTTACATTTCAGAGGATTTACTATTTGTTTTCTTTTGTTTAGTTATCAGTGAAGAAATGCACGGAATTGGCAAAACTTGTTAAAATTAAAGTGTGTATGAATCCAAATACACAAGTAATGCACAAGTAATATGCACACACACACACACACATATATATATATATATATATATATATATATATATATCTATCAAGAAAGCTAAATTAAATAATTATACACTGATATTGTCTTAAAACAAGCAGAGGCACACAGATAAGGACACAATCCTGATTCCTTAATCACTGTTACAGGACGCTTATATCTGCATATGTCTTCTACTACCATATACATAGCGTTACGTATAACACAGAGTTTATATACAGTTATTTCAGTCTCATTAAACCTCATCAGTACTGGATAAGAACAGATATATATATATATATATATATAAAATTACGGACATATACTTTCATTATCTCCAAATATGAATCAAAAAGTTAAATAAAGGAAAACCTACCGCCAGTGATAGTACAGGGTAGCAACAAAGATATGTAGTTGAAATACAAAAGATCAAAGCAAAATGTAGTTTTGACGAACTGAAACAGAAAAATAAAATGATATCAGTAAGTAAACGATAGCACATAGCGTACATTAATAACTTGGTATTAACTCATACTGAGACTAAATGAGATAAATGTATAGTTACCCCGTTAGCTGAAGTCCGTCCATCATTTCAAATAAGAAAATTTGCATTAATCGTCGGCTTTTTTCATAGTTTATTTTATACCTGACTTTTATGAGTCATTAAACTTTCGGTGACGTGTGTAATTGTGGGAATGGCCTTTCAAGAATGTTAAAAGGGGAAAACGAGCTAAAATGCATGACTTTTTTGTCCCGAAGAAAAAACGAATGACCGCTGTAAAGTGTGACCTTTGTGAAAGACGTGTTAGGTCTGTATATAAATATCAGTATTACATGAAGCCCAATGTATGTCAATATGGTCTGCGGAATAGGTCTTCCATTGAAACCGACTCTTTACTGCGAATGTGCCGAATGTGTCACTTTGTAAATGTTAACTGACTGTCTTCATCACTCCTTGTGCCCTGTGATTAATATAGATAACCACAGGTTTTTTATTGATGTGAAAATCTGTTTTCTTGCAATTTCGAAAATTAGGGCAAAATATTGTTCTATAACATTAACCCCCCCCCCAAAAAAATAAGAGGCACTAACTTCTTAATGTTCCATTCTGTTGCACACATAATGCTCTACTGTGCATGCGCAGTGCATTGCTGTCCTATAAATCAGGACGCTGATGGGGACGGCAAGCAATCAGGAGACAAATTCTGCTGTGCCGACCAAACCGAGCCGGTTGCACCGATGTATTTATAAAGACAGTTCCCAGGATCAATGATTTCTCAGCAATAAATACATAAATGGCAGTAAAATTGTTTTTTATTATATTACAGAGATGCAAATGATGTCAAATTCTTTTTGTCATCTGTTCTCCGAATAAAGTCCTAACCTGCTGACTTTACCTTGCAGTTTTGCTTATGCCAATGAAAAAAATGTCCTTTATATTAAGAGGCTATAAAATGTGCTTTAAAGTTTGTAAAAAAAGGTATCTGTCATTTATCCTACAATTTCTTTTGTGCGTATCTTGATAATTTTTCTGTTTAAATATGCGTAAGGTTTGCACTTATCTATCTTGCAGGGGGAAGGAGTTTGAGGTAGGACTGGTAACAGGAAGTAAAGGTCTTATGATATCCTGAGTCATACTGGTGACAGCATAACTCAGGAGTTCTTTCTCATATACGGTATGAGCAACCCTCCGAAAACACATAAGGTCCGTATATTTGTTTGATTCACTGTGTGTTAATAACAACAATGCTACAGATATAATGTGTATTTTGTTTAGCTCTAGGTGAATTTCTGGAGCTAAAACGGATAACGTATAATAATATTATTTGGCAATCATTGGGACGGGGGCCTCTACAGTAAGATCTTCTTCTCCGCTGGTTCAGATACCTGCTGCACATGCTCGCTCAAGGTGGCAGTAGTTAAAGGACTGCTGCATGTTGGAATCAGCATGATGATCTAAGGAGCCGAGACACCGTAAAAGAGTTCACTGTGGAGATGGACACTGAATATCAAGAATCTGAAAACCTGTCTCGGTCGGAAACAGAAGGTAAAAGGGAAAAGAATATAAAGGGAGCAGTTAACCGTAAAGATAAAAATATATCTGAACTTCAGTGTCACGGACAAGACAGGGTAGAACTCGATCGACGGTGAGAACGTCCACATATTACTACGGAAAAAAATGCTTGCTTACCAGAAGGATGAACGCTGCAAGAGAGAAAAAAAAGATGACTACTTTGAACAATGGAAAATAGAAGTTCGTAAAGCGAGGCGTAACTTAAAATTAAACATATCTGATAAGCAGCTCACCGAAATCGCTGAAATTAACTGTGTTATGAAAATCTTTAGTAAAATAAGGGAACACGTCACACCTGTCTATGATTTAAGACGTTAAACTGATGCATGTGAAGCCGTGACCAATGACTTTGTCAAAATTGTGTTGGAACGATTAACCATGGTAGATGGTGAGTTTGATGCAGAAAGGGAAAGGAGCTGTCTATGTGAACTCATAGCTATGTTCGCTCCATATAGAGCTCTAGGGCTTCACAAACAAGTGTCAGCAGCTTTCCTAGATCTTCTTGTGCAGCAAGCAAACGAGCAGATGCTGTGGCGGTGCTGGCTGCGGAAGAGACTGAATACGAGATGATGCATTTGGAAAAAACAACAAAAGGAGAAAATAAGAACTCTAGAAGAGCAACTCAAAAATGAGCTAGACATTCAAAAGTTTGAATTAGGAAGAGTGCAGTTAGAAAAGTTGCATGGGCCAGAGTAAAATCCTGATAATGAAGAAACGAAGCAAAAGGCGAAAGGTCAGTCGAACTTGATACAGAACGAACATAAAAGTCAGAGAAACAAAATCTCTCTTACAGCACGTCCACAATACAATGTTGTTAAGTCAACAACTCTTGTCAACAACTTGCAAGGTGAAGTGTCTCACCTTGCTCAAGCAGTTCAGGACAGCATTGCTATCAACAGGTTACCCACACCTGAGAACCCAGTGTTTAATGGAGATCCAATCCAGTTCAGGAAGCCTGGGAAGCCTCATTTATGTCACTTATAGATAGGAAGGGCATCTCTGCAGCTGACAAACTTTATTATTTATAAAGCTACGCAAGTGGCTCAGCACACAGATGTCTTGAAGGCACCTTTTATCAAAACCCACAAAGATGCTTGAGACAAACTTAACCAAAGATATGGGCAGCCCTTTATTATTCAAAGAGCTTTCCGGGAGAAGCTGTCAAAGTGGCCTAGAATACAGTCCAAAGATGCGGAAGGTCTGAGAGAATTTTCTGACGTCTGAAGTGCCTGCCTACAAGCCATACCTCATGTTAACGGCCTGGAAATATTAAACAACTGTGAAGAGAACCAAAAACGGGTACAGAAAATTCTTAACTGGAAGTTTGCATTTTTACCATATATGATAATATTGGTGCAACTTGGTTGGGTCTTCATGACTTTACCAGGTGAATCAGCCTTTATTTTGCGCAAACATTCTTACAGCATTGAGCCGCCCGTTACCTAAGTAGTTTTACTGCTGTCGTATTTTTGGTATCTCTGAAATCCGCCATAACTAAAGTTTATTGTGTCTTACAACTTTACTTCACACAACATCAGTTGCACTATAAGATGACAAGGGAGAAGGGAATTTCTATTAGAAAATAGCACTTCTGGAAAATAGACCCTACCGTGAATCTATTTCAAATGAGAAGAAATGTATTAGACTATGTCATTCTTAATAGAAAACTTCAATAATATTGGTTCAATAACTTAGGCAGAATGTTCGAAGTGTGAAAAATCTTCAAAAATGACATTTCATTTGGCCTAAAAATACATTGCTTTTGCGAATTGATTTATTACGGCTAACATATTTAAGGTTTAGATGCAATGGCAGCTGCCATCTTTGGATATAGGCATGCAAAGGAAATCATTGACATATTATTGTTTCTGAGCCAAAGGGACAGCTCTGAACCATAATTCAGGCTGATCCTTAAATATTTTCGAAATATAGTCATTCCATAATGATATGAGGCACATTTGGTGAGAGGCCAGTGCCTGATGTGACCCAGCTCACCAGGAGAAGAGGGTGAGGGGCTTCCTTCCCTACCATCCGGTGCCTCTAGAGAAGTCAACTCAGCTTCAACTCCTACTACCAGAGCTAGGTCACTCACCTCTAGAGTGAAGACATACTTTTGAAGCTATTTCCAATGGTATTGTGTCTGCTGTAAATTAGCATTGTGGCCTTAGAACATCTCTTGGTGTGTATATACATACTAAATGAAACATATCTATCCAGTAAGAATAAAATTCTATATATATACATATACTGTATATAGAGATGTTAGAACAAGAGGTCATAATCTAAAGCTAGAGGGTAAGAGGATTAGGTGTAATTTAAAGAAGTTTTATTTTACTGAGAGGGTGGAAGATAAATGGAACAGCCTTTCACCAGAGGTGATAGAAGCTCATACTGTAGGACTATCCCAAATCTAACAAGGACTGATTAAGGTCTAAGTCTCTACATCTGGAGAAATGAAAAGACTGAATGAGCCGGATGGTTCTTATCAGCATCAAATCCTATGCTTCTTTGTCTAAATATGCTTTTGGAAAGGCCATAAAGGATGTCCACAGTTGGAGAGGGATGATGCTACTGTGTTTATTTTGAGATACATCTCACCTAATCCTAAGGAAACATAATCAATGACTTGTAAACATTCTACAGCACATTCCCAGATGATGCATTCACACAATGTTATCATTTCTTGCTGTCTGTATATATTTCCTCCGTGCAAATTTTTCATCCATCAGCCGTGATAACATTTTGATAGATAGAAGCTGTTTCCGTAGAAAACCTCCTACAAAATGAGAAATCATTTGGCGATCTCTGTTCTCAGTCAGAGATTACCTAAAGCTCTAAGGGAATATTTTTTTTGTATAATACAACTTTAAACAATTATTCCAAATTGTATGTTTCATTCCAAAGTTTGTATTTTTTTTTCAGAAACTTTTTCAGTACAATACAATACGGATTTTAGATTGTGAGATGTGTTATTGCGCAATTTTCTATAACAAAGGCTAATGGAATGGAAAATGGTATTATCGCACCCAAACAGCTCAAAATTGGATATCTGTAAACATGTTTTGGAACCAAAACATCTTAAATTATTATTATTTTTGTTTAGGATTTAGAAATAGAAGTAACAGCAACTGATTTGCAGGTATGCGTGATTGTTATAGATATTCTATTGCCCTTTCACTTTAATTTGCAATGCTCCTGTTAAAAGAGTAAAATGAAGCACTTACTGAGATTAAAGCAAAAGTACATTTGTAGACTGTGGGGAACTAGGACGCCAAGAAGAAAATAATAGGTTTTTAGGAAAGAACTTCTTGTTTTGGTCCAAGTTCACACTAAGATCACGCTACTAAAATACAGTAATAGCTTTTCCCACTTCGCTATTGCTAAGTTGATTTAAACTCATCAGACTCTGAAAACGTATTTATACGCGGCAATGCCAGGAAATCACAGACTGAAAGCTACGTTTAATATTAGCAGTATGGGAAAGGATGTAGGTGACGTTTGCATTAAAACAGAAATGGAAATATTGCTTGCAGTGTCTTAAAATGCAGTATTTGGAAAACATTGGCTACATTCCAACACCCCTGGTCGGCTCAGACCAGCAATTTGCTAATTTGTGATGCCACTTTCTGCCCTTTCTCTGCAGGTTATTTGAAGCAGGCAATGATCGGGGAGAAAAGTTGCACCATGTTGCTCATTTGCGGTCACCCATAGTTGGAAAATGTATTGAGTTTGGTACTCAAACTAACTTTACAACATGAGGTCGCACACTTACAAACTCTAGAGGTTGCAATTTATTTTAGATCTTCATAGTATCATGGAAGAAGAGGAGGATTTCTCTTTCTTTGTGTACACAAAGACTGAAAAACGTAGGACAAACAGCAAGGTTTGACCCTCTAAAGTGCATAATGAAGTCAGTGGTTTGAAAGCTTCTCAATTGCTGATTCCTGCTTTAGTAACGATATTGAACAAATTATCATTTCACTTTTATAGCAGGTTCTGTTTAACCCCTTAAACTCCAGAAATCTAAAAAGTTAAATGACTGACCGAGGGTCGATTTCTTATTTTGAATCCAAAAAACTGGCCCTTTGTAACCTAAGACATTAAAAATGAGAAAGCCCAAGTGCAGGTAATTGGGTTTTACAGAAAATACACAGCATTATTAATAAATCTTGGGGAGTAATATCTGTTTAATGAACACATCAAAGTGTAGTAGAGTTTGCGGAAGCCAACATTGTAATCCTCAGAGAATTGCTGCTGGAGTTTAAAGATCAGACCGATAGATTGGACTGTAAACAAATTACAGAAGTCAATAGGGAGGATAGATTAAATCTTTTGTGTACATAGCAATAGAATTTCACAGAAGGTATAAGTAGCATGTGTCATGAAAATAGATCAAAGACCATTACTAAAAGAACAACAAAGTTTAATTTAAAAAAAATATTAAAATAAATAAAATAATAATAACACTTCCAAAATAACTCATTTAATAGATTCTGGTTTCTATTAGTATGTCACATAGTGGTTTAGGTTTGCTAGGTGAGTGCGTGACATTAGGTTTGTAAATATATGAGTTTCTGTTAGTTCTAGAAGGAGGAAGAAAACAATCCTGTCCTTTTTTTTTAAGTAGGCAAAGACTAAACGCCGCACAATGAGGTTGACACTGTGCAATTTTTCACTACTCATGCATATCTGCCTGTGTTTCTTTAAAGATCTCTCGTCGGTTGCTCTCACCTGGCTGTGTTTACCATTGCAATCCCTGAATATCCTTCTAAATTTGGATTTGTTACTTTTTTCTACCATTTTCGCCGTCCCCACTTGTGTATCCAGGAATGCACTTGTGCTGTTCCTATTAACCTGTATCCTCAAGAAACATTTTGCCCTCCCTACCCTGGAGATCTCCAAGTCACTTACTTCTCAAAATCACCCTCCCTACAATCAAATCATTGCATTTAAGCAGTACCTGTCTTATTCTTCTTAACTTCCTCATAGATTGTAAGCTCAGAAGAGCAAGGTCCTTTTCTCCTTCTGTCCCAGTATCTTTTACCATCTCTTAATGTTATTGTCAGTTCTGTATATTGTCAATTTTAATGTTTATGTTAAATATTTTCACCATCCCCTATTGTATTGGCTCTATGGAATCTGCTGCTGCTATAAAAATAACTGTAATACATTGTGAAGATACCCCAAATTCCCCTAGTTTTGTCCTAATATTGAATGTCCTGTTTGTTCTCATTTTAGTAATTTTTTCAATGTTCTTTGAATACTGCAAAAATAATTAGATATTTATTTATACATTATTTTATGCCTTTATGAACTTGTTTTATTCCCCTCTCCAACCATTACACATTGTTATTTGCATATTCCAGATACTAAATCAAAGTGTTCTCCTTCCTTTTCAAACATAGCAATAATGTGCATTTATTTATGTTGGAAGGAACATTGATGACCTTAACAATAAATGTAGACTAAACAAATTATTTAATGACACAAATGAAATACAAGAAACTTGCGGTTTCATTTTAGAATGATCAACATTTGTTTTTTTTTACATTAACGTCTAAGGGCACATTGTAATCAGTTTGCACCAACGTCATTCTTCAGTAACAAGTAATTGATCGGCATCTACTGGGTGTCAGAAAGGTTCTCTTGAAAAACATATTCTTTAATGGTTGGAATACATCAGATTTCCAAACTAACTTTTTAAAGGATAGAGTTATTTATGCTGTCAGATTAAATGAAATTGCTTTAACCTTAAGAAATTTCAACTGTAATAGCTATATCAAAGTCAAATGTAATGCAATAATTAGTTATTGGTATTGTTCGGTATTTGCTGTGTATATAATATGACGGGTTCAACTGCCTCCATATACTTCATGACTCATTAGAAGATATGGGCTTTTTTTGCTAGAACATTACCTACAATGAAATTGTGTGGGAAGGACTTCTTTAATAAAGTATTCAGTCTTTCAATGAATTCTTTAATTTGAATTAAGAAAGAACATTATGTGTTGGTGGGACTTGAACCAAGATCATAAACCTTTGGAAACAGTTCTCGACACTTTACAGATTGATTGCTTTGTCAATGAGTCACTCAAACCTGTCCCCATCATCTTCCAGTCTAACATCAGAAACAGGATAGTTTATATAGTACATTTATAAACCGTTTTTGTGCACAAAATTCAATAAGATCATCAGAGTTGGTGGTCAAAGTGGGCAAAGCTTCTGCCAGGTCTCTCTTTGTGTCCCTTTGTGTTTTGTTCACAATCTGTGGAAATATGGAGTGTCAGGTATGTCTTACTTACTTCATAAGGAAGCTAACCCAGCAAATAAGATATTACCTCCCATGATACAAGCATTTCTGTTGCATATCAGTTCATGGTTCCCCAAAAGATAATTTCTTTGAAAATGTAAGAAACTGTAATTATATAGTTATTTTAGACTTCCATATTCAGATTATTATTGCAGAAATTGAAATGTATATTACAAATATAATAAAAAGATTATTTCTTAGTATTATCAATCTCTCAGGAACATGGGATCTATTCTACCGTATGAAGAAAAGCAATGTTTAGGTACATAGTAATAACTTATTATGTAAAAATGTAGCACGTTAAATCTGCAGCTAACACTTCATAAGCTTCCTTGCGGATATAGGTTTATATTGAAAAGGGTTTTTTCTCCTTCTCCTGATGCAGCCTTTTTCTCGAACCTGTTGGGAAATCTTGCTCTCCTTGATCAAAGCTAGATTTATCTTTTCAGGTCTGTGTGAATGTTTTTCCAGTTTTTCTTCAGGGACACAATATGTTAGGTACTATTCACTTATTTTTGTAAATACCCCAAATATTATTTTTCTACATTTGTATTAAGGAATTGCTCTTAAAAATTCACACAGGCTCATCGTGGAATTAAAATAAACATTTCAATTAATTGAATTAAATGTTACTTTAGGGTCCAGGCTTAATCTGAACACGAGAACCAGATGAGATATGGTTCTTGCACGTTCCACAATGCTTTAAGAACCTCACCAAACCTCTTTTACGGCACATTGCAAAAGTATAACTATCAGAAATTCCTTCTGTGTAATCATGAATGGCAACCGAAAAACTAGTTAATCCTAGGGCATCGCAGAAAAGTAATTGATGTCTTTTTAACCTCGGACTGTCAAAAGGAATTGATAATAACAGAATCTGACAAGGCTTTAGTTAAAGGAGAAATTGTAAAATTGATCCATTTCAGTAAATCATTATAAATATAATTACCTATTTCAGAGGTTTTGTTTTTTCTAATGCTTCTCAATAAGCTTGAATTTATCCAAAGAAGTTGATGGAGCATCTGACATCGAGAAGTAAACAAGGTTACTTCAATGAGAAAGTACTCCGCTACTTACAGAGTTGAGGGGGTATATATATATATAATATATATATAATATATATATAATTATGAACAAAAAAAGACAAAAGAGTAAATGCAATTCGTGATAAATGGATATAATTGGAGGCATTTGTAATATGGCCATGTTATTTGTTGCAGTCTCAAGGATATAGAGTGTTACACAATAAAATCTGCAATAAAGCACAAAGAAGGAGCAGTGAAACAGGGGTAACGAGCACTCCTAGATAAAGAGGTATGGAATGCCTGGATTCTTGCTTTTACTAAAGCATTGTATTAATGAAGTTCCTGCAACGTCAGCAGCTGTGTAAGTGAGCAGAGAAGTTCAATAGGGAATTTGAGACCAGTGGAAGAGTGTCAACATTAGCTCAGAGTTATAGTGTTTAGGTTAAGGATAGTAGTGGACTGGTTAAGTGATTCTAATTAAATTAACTAATTAATTAAATATATTAATGATCTTAATTAAATTAAAACTTTAGAGAGTCTTAGACGCTGTGAGAAATGGCAGGCTGAGGCTCAGCAAGTCTTGTAGAGAAAAATCTCATTCTATGAAATGCTCAAATGCAGCCCAGCAGTGTCACATAAAGCAGCTACAGTGAAATGAACGGATCCCCTGCCTGCTCTGCTCTTATATAGGCTCTCTTCATTATTAGTCTGCGTTGTCTTTCTTTGAAAGATTCAGCAAAGTCATTGGACAGGCCCTCAGCATGATGTGTCAGGAGTGAGCTAATTGGACAAACGAAAATTGGCTCACTCAATGTCCGTCCTTTTAGTGCAGGCAACATGGTGAGATTCTACTCTCGTCTTAGTGTAGTTAAAATGATGGCTGCAGGGACGGAACAAATGAACAAAGATTTCTCTTGTTTCTCATTATATCCTCTCTTTCTCAGTCTCTCTCATTTCTCTTTAGCTCTTCCCTTTCTTACTAGCATCTACCACTGCTTTCTCCCCAATGTCTTCCCTTTCTCCCTATGCCCTTCTTATCCTCATCTCTTGCACCCCCCCTTCTCCCCACTTTTTCACCTTTCTCCCTCAACTTTCTTCTTCTCTAAGTCCTGTGCAATAGGCTGTGCCACTAACCCTAGGCTTGCCCCTCTTCTCATAAGGTGCTTATGGGAGAATCTTAAGGAGAAGCAATGGATGGGGCAACAGGAAGGCCATGGGTGGGCTGATGGGAGGGGCACGGGGCTCCAAGATTTCTGATGGGGCAGCCATTTGACTTTAGACCAATAATTAAAACAGATGGCAAGATAATGTTTCTTTATGCACCTACAGATATTTAACTGTGGATGGGGTTTAAATACCTTCAGCAGGCCTCTATCAAAAGATTGTGTCACAAATGCTGAATGCATTGTTCGTGATAAAAATCACAGTATGTAATCCACATAATATGGTGTTCAATAAGCCTGTCACATTCCAAAAGGCATTGTGGAAAGGATATTTTACTTCCATTAAGGTATCTGAGCTTTGCTGTCAGTTAGTTCTGTACTGGAGGTCAGGCTGCTCCTTGTGTATGCATTATACTTCCTACACAAAAGGCAGCAATTCCTCATGCTTGATTGTCCTGCTTAGATTAAAAAAGGTGTTCATCTTGGAGTTCTTTTCATATAGTGAGATAGCAATAAAGCATATTTTGGAATTAAGTTGAAGAAATGTAATATATTAACTATGATACTTTTCTCGGACAAGGGATAGCTTTAACCCTTTAATTTGTCATTGCATTATTGTAATGAATAAATATTAATGAGTGCAAGATTACCTCTTACGACACCAGACAATACTTGCCCTTGTGGGCTCACCCCGGCGAAACAAATGACACAATCTCTGAAATTTCATTAAGCTTTGTTTGCCACACGCTTGGGCGCCATTACAACTCGTTTTAGTGCTCTTTGATTCGGTAAAGTAGGAAGGGACTATGTGTAGGAGAGTACATATGAAAGACTTGTAAGAGTAGCCAACAGAAGGGATGGTTGATGGTAATGGCTGTGATTGATTGGTCCAACAACCTGTGTGTTTTTTTTTCCTTTTTTCACTCTGGCCAATCAGCATTTACAAGGGGTAAGGACACGTATAGACATATACATGTGCCAATGCCACTTTAACTTGCCAGTAGAAGCCACAGACTGATGGGAGTTGGAGTGTGAGGCAGTCGGTTCGATTCAGCTGAGATCAAAGTTCATCTATCTACCATACTGCAAGTGTTAAGACACGTAGTGTAGTGCAGATCACTTACTGGGATGGGGTGGTTTGGAGCAGCTCTTCAACTATAGTTCATTTCATTGATTTACTGGGACTGTGGCAGAACATTTTTATGTAATAATTGATGTATTTACATTGGGCTGTTTTTTGATACACATATACTACCAGCAAAACCTCTTGTTTATGACAAATTAAGCAGGGTAGGGACTGTGCAGTGTACACCATGTGTTTTAGTTCTTGAAATACTGCTCCTGAATACTTTTACACTACCAGCAAAACCTCTTATTTTTGGAAAACAGAAATAATATTGATGGCAATTTTATTCAGTTTTTACCAGTGACTACAATCAATTTGGAAGTGTCAAGTGATTCGAGATTGTGTAGGTTGAGCAGAGGCTGATGTGTACAAAAAAGTCCCAAGTAGCATGAAGCCTTCTTGCCTGGAGTGAGAAATACAACTGGCCACATACAGTAACAGCAGCACTAGCGAATATCCGGGCTGCAGTAGCAGTAAAATACCAAGCACTCACAGAGGGGTCGTGTTCTGGTACCTTGGTGGGATCAAAGGCAAAGATTGCATTTAAGCTGTTCTATGGTAAAGGACAGAGGAAAAATCCCTCGTGCACTTCCACAGAACTTCCTTTTGTGGAAGTGCACCAGTAGGCCTGGTTCCTGAAGAAATGGTTGAAGAAATAAGACACCAGTTGCGGGAAAGGAGATAGGGATGTAGAACTGTTCGGCATTCAAGGTAGGGAGGCATTGAGAGAAAAAGTGTGTGAGAGCATGTGTAAAAGTGAGTGAAAGCGGAAAAAATGAAATGCAAATGAAAATTCTGAGCTGTTTCGTTTTTGTTGGGGACCCTTCATGTTTTCGGACATTTGTATGAATTTGCTAATTCCATTAAAATTTGTATGAGTCCAAATCCACAAATCTATTTCCTACAGAAAAAAAAACATGTATGATTTCTTGGTGGCATCGCTTGGGCAATTTTGTGCAACTGGTATCATACATTTTGTTTTCAACAATTAAATGGAAAATTTAAAAATAATGTTTGGAGATCACTATTTAAAAATTATCTTCCATGTGCTTTTGTGAATAATTCTGTATTTGACGTCACGTACACATTTGTCTGTAGATGCAACTGATGTAGCACAGCTCAGAAGAAAGAGCATGTATATGTGTGTAAGTTTATTTGTTATAAAAGCAATGCTTTTGTCACCCAAAACACATAGGCCACGATAGAAACACTATTAAAGGGGCAGATTAAGAGAGGGCTTACAAAAGCACAGACCTGCTCTGTTATCAGAAACATACACTTGGTAACGAAAGGTTTTCAACATAATGTAAGTTTATTGAAGTTCACTTTCCTCATTTCAGAACGATGTTAACATCTCCATTTATTTTGAACATTTTTTTTTTTATATTTTTAGTCTGTTTTATATATAACAAAATCTACAGGGTGATTATAAAACATAACGGCAGAGCTTACAAATGCTGCAGAAATACCATCATTTTTGTAACTTTATGAAGAAAGAAATCTACATGTGGTTATATATCAAAGTTGGCAGAGTACAACGTTGTTGAAAAAAAAATTAACTTCATGTTTTAAGCAGTTAACACAAAATGCACGTGGGTGTAAGTAGAAGGAAAGTTCTGTTAAGATAAAAGCAAGAAAGATAAAAAATTAAAACGACCTAAAATTAAAGGAAAAAAGAAAAAATCATATATACAAATTTCTGTACAGGATGATATAGGAAAGAAAAACATTAAGTAATGAAACATCTTCCAACATTATGTTATATTTTTTTTTTCCTTTTCTTGTTTGTATCAGTAACTGATGATTTTGTTAGTACTATTCTACATAAATTAGTATCCATAACTCAGTAGCTCATAATGCATTGTTTTTACATTTTTATTTTATCTCGGTTCATTGATTGCACACAATGTAAGACACTGCTGGGCCCAAATGAGGTAAACTCTGCATCTTTAACCAATTTCATCTTTAAATTTGGCACAGGGTGCGATCCTTTAGTGCAAACCTCCGGTATCCATGGATGTCTGTTTTCTTGTGGTCTTTGGAGGTGGTGGTGGGGGTGTCTTGCTCGGAAGAGGAGGTGGAAGATGCTGAAAAGGTATTAAACAGTTACTTAATATGCAAACCTGGGAAGCTATATACTTTTTGGTGTTCTTGTGTATAAAAAAACAGGCATTATATTTCCAAACCCACATTTCCCACACTATATTTCTGAATTTGTTAAACCTGTTCATGCCTTGTTTATGAAACACTAACTTTTCCTGTACAAAAGTTGTGGAGCAAAAATTGAAAAGTGATCTTCTCACCATAGTAACCAGTACCTGGAGCTCTCCCACTTCCGAGGGGGAGACTTTGTGGAGAGCAGGTCTATCTGCTCAAAGTGTGCGGTTGTCCATAGGAGGGACGAGAGGGGTCGGCACCAACATTGCTCAGGGTGGAAATTTAAGGCTCGATACAGGTCGGTATACAGACTAATTTATATGGTGTAAAAAACAAAGGGCTTCTTACTTAAACAATAAAATGCTTTCTCACCCCTTATTCTTTATTTCTTATAAACGAGCATGCATACCATTAACACAGGTTAAATAGCAAACTGTGAATGCCTAGTTCTTTTACTGATGAGGATACCATGCCCAAAGTATTATACTTTGATGTTACATACATTTCCAGCACCCGTAACTGAAGGTACGCATGTTACTTTTACTTTTACTTTGATAAAATAATAATAAAAAAGCCTGTTACTATACATGATTTTTCTTGATACACTGTCTTTAAGGAAAAATGACAATGTGGAGCACTTGCATTTATAACCAGTTTTTAAAAGAAGCCGTATGGTAATGAATCTTGTCATCTGGGAAGTATTTTTAGTTGATATGCATGCATTCTTTTACATTCTCATTAACTTTCAAGTAGGATTTTTGACTGGCAGGATTACTGGGGTTATTTTTAATCTTAGGGTGGCAACCATTTGGAAAATGAATGATTTCTTAACCATGAGATGATTGGCAGTGATAATGACACAATTGGGTAACTTATTGTTTGCTGAATTTATTTTCCAAAACCTGTGTACCCATTAGTAGGTTCCAAGGGGTGGAAATCGGTTACGGAATCAAGGAGTGTTTAGGAGTTAGAGAATAGCTCAAAACATTTCAGATGGCCAAGGAGGGACACTTTTGTATTAGCGGGTGCTGTTTAGGGGTGACAGCTTTACCTATATTTTATGTGAAATAAACATAATTCCCCTGAACTACCTCAGAATTTGTAAATTTCATTTGCAAAAAGCATCAATCTTATTGCAGTCAGAGAAACATGCAAACACTGACCCAGATTTCAAAATGTATTCTAAAAGCTGGATTTACAGTATATTATTTAATGTATATTAAGTTGCAAGGGTAATACGAGCGTTTCATATCAATATCTAAAGCAGTTTGTAGGTGGTTGGTTCTTATGTATGTCAATCTATTATTTACTCTCATTTGAAAAGAGGTAGAATAAGCCAACACTGGCCAATGCTCTTTGGATGCAGTATTCTGGCCTCTTGGGGTACTTCGCAAAAGGGCAGAGCCACAGAGCGCCACACTGGGACAGCCTCTCCTCGTTCCTCCAATCAGGGGAGGGGGTGTGCGCAGAGGTCCCGCCCTTT
This sequence comes from Spea multiplicata, assembly GCA_009364415.1. Classification (NCBI taxonomy): domain Eukaryota; kingdom Metazoa; phylum Chordata; class Amphibia; order Anura; family Pelobatidae; genus Spea; species Spea multiplicata. Next base: position 3,587,527 of record VKOC01000007.1, read on the forward strand.
TGGCAAAGTTTCCAGGAGGCCTGGTTAATGGAGTGAGAATGTAGGGAGACATATTGTTGTATGTGTCAAGAAGGCAGGAGAAACAACTGCACTTCCAGGAGACCTCTGCATATTACAGGGTAGGTATTTCATAATGCGTAGAACACTCAACATTTCAGGTGTTCAAATCAGGGCACATGTTTCTTGGGGTAGAGTCTAGAGGCAGTATGGAACAGGGTCAGACGCAAATATGGGCGAGCGAGAGACAGGGATGTTTAGGGTTAGAGGTGTGACCCACCTGCCCACCTTACTCAAAACAAGCCACCTCATGGTGCTCAGCTGCAGGTCATCACAAGGTAACCACATGGGAGAAGCACAGACCTCCATTCATTGTACAGCTCTCTGGGCCGGTCAGGGGAGATCAGAGATTCACCCTAACTGGCCGATGATTGTCACTGCTGCAAAAGCGGGACAGTGGGGCAGCTGCCCGGGAGAGCAGGACAGTGCCTGACAATCAGGACTGTCCTGTAAAACTGGGATATTTGGGAGGTATGTTGAAGGCTCTGAGTGGTAATATTTTAACAAAATCAGCTCATTTTTTTTATATAATAAAAGGAGCTTTAAAGAACTCATTTAAAAAACAAAAACAAAGAAGTCAGCAGAGGCAGGTTGGACAAAGGCAGACGATGTAATGTCCCATGTAGTATTTGTCTAGGATTGTTGCAGGACTATTTTCCTTTTAGACATGTCTGCCAGTTCATATTAGAACCTATTCCAAGCAGATTCACTGACTCGCACACACCTCAGGGGAGATGGGAACCTTATGTAAATGGCACATCTGTAACACAGCAACAATCTGTTCCTGCAATTTTATTTTTGATCTCACTCTATTTGTCCCCCCCCCGCCCTCCCCCCCAGCCCCCTTTGAACTTAAAACACAGATAAATCCCACATATATACAAGCAATCAGCAGGGTCTAAAAGGAGTGACGGGATAGGCAAAGCTTACGCGTTTTAGTCTTCCCAAGACTACTACTGGATATCATGTCGCTTAAATCAAAACCAATGTGAATATTTGTACTATGATGTGTTTGGGTACTTTCATATGGCTCACATGTTGAGCTTATCAGGGGTGTCTTTAACAAGGGCAGAGTTACACAGAGAGGATGACTGGGGATCCTTTTTATAATATTGATTGGAAAATTATACTAGAATGGGATAAGTGTACAACTAAAATGATATACCCCATATCCAACAAAGTCCTGTTACAATCAGTAAGCAAGAGCAGCAGCAGAACTAAATTGGGAATAAGTTCCCACATCCTTGAAGCCCCTACTACAACAAGTCACTGAAATCTTGATCCTTCCAAGTAGGAAGGAGCGTCAAGGGGAGCTTTTCATTAACGTGTGTTCTTGTATGCTAAATGATTGTGCAGTACGCAAAAATTATACCTTTGGATTTAATTTTTACCCCATCAATGTGTGACAGTCTTAATATGCAATGGTTTTGGATGTTTTTTTTTTTTTTTTTTTTTTTTTTTTTTTTTACTATAAACCTACCAGAAAATTTAAAAAATATTATGTTTTGTTACTTTACATATTTTACAATTAATTGCCACTTATCTGGGCCATTTGGTTTATGCTACATTTTAGTAGTATACACCGCCGTGTTTCTTTCTCTATGGATTGTAACTTGTTTTATATGCAGAAATGAAATTTATCTTTGTATATTTCATCTCTCTTTGGATGTCATTTCTAAGGACACAAAGGCAAAAATCTGAATTTTAATGAATATCATCATACATGGTTGGCAGGTGGTCGTGACATCATATGCACGAACGGAACGCACTTCACTAACAAAATATATGTAAATATAGATTTAGTCCATGGCTCTGTGCAATACTTTCCTCCCACACCGTTATCACAGAGGACATTCCTCTTGAAGATGACCTTATAAAAGTCAAATGAAGTTAAATTGACATTTTTATTCAGAAAATGGGTAGATATGTGAATTCTTAATGCTTGTTTTTTTATAGATTGTTAGCAACTGATCAGATAGCAAGACAAACACCTTGGAGAACTGCCTTGCTATGACTTCCTTTAAAGAGAAGCCTTGAAATATGTTTTTTTGCATAGGATATGTCTATAACTATATTAAGAGATGAACATTAAAAAAAAAGACATTTAATGTTTCAAGCATTTACAAAATTCAATTTATTAGTTTCACGTACTATAATATTTTGGCATTTCCCTTCTATATTCCCTGCACCAATATACAAGATCTTACCCGGTGGGGTGGGGGTGGAGGAGTAGAAGGGTTAATGAATTCCTGGTAGTCCATGACATTTCCGTAGTCTGCCATGCTTCCTTTGACTGGCAGAGGTGGAGGGATATCCACTGATTCTGTCGAAGTCATGCCATTCATTTCCATACCTGGGGGTAAATAAAGTTTATGGTACTAGTGGTAATAACATTGTGGAGTCACAATTAAGTCCTTCATCTTCCACTATATTCCATATAATGCCCCTCAACCCATCATTAACAATTTCTGTTGGTTGCTATGGTAATCTCAATAATCTAAATAAAAAATAAATGTTGCAACATAATCACTTTTTCCACATAACCCTCTATTGTGCAAAACACCTCAAACATAAGCAGAATGCCAATGTTCTACCAAGCAGTGATTAAATCATTATCAACGTCTTAGATTATTTCACAAACATATACAAATGTTTATTGAGGTCACAGCCATACTAATTACAAAGAGTTTTAAATCCCCCTGCATCAATGAAACGTAGAAATGTCTATTGAAAATAATCCTGTGCATGAAATCAAACATGTCCTTTGGGAAGTGCGAATACATCTATGTGGCACAAATCTGGGTTGCTTGGAAAAGGTGGGTTGTTGCTTTAAAATCTCTAATGTTATACATCACGTGGAAAAGTGCCAGCATACGGTTTTAGGTAAACCGCACTATGCACAGTCCCCAAATTGAGAAAATGGAGAGGTTGGGGTGATCACAGATCTCTTTTGTAACCAGCCTATTGAGTAGCAGGTTAATGCGGAGCCTGGTGGCCCCCAAACTGTTGTTCTGCCCATAGTGTGCAGCAGAGGGGCTGCTGCCCCATTGGACCTGCCGCCCTAGTTTTAAGTCTCCATGGCCCAAGCCAGAACACGCTACTGACTGTATACTCTATCAGTCGTGTTGAATAATTAAAACATAAATGTCATTATACTATAACTGAATCCAGCTTGAAAAATCTGTTGAATGTGTTCTGTGTTTTCATGCATTTCCAGCTTTGTCATCACGTCTCCAAAGACGCAGCCATGAGATACCATACAAACTTTTCTTTATATCCCTCAGCAAAGATTGCGTTGGCATTACAGTGAGCCTCCGAGGAAGCTGGTAATTGCCAACAAAGCGCGTAGGGCATTGATTTTATGATTTTATTTGGGCACTAATCCAACACTTTAAAACCCTTGTGGAAAGCACTTTATAAAGATCTGCGTGGTTGATGTATTTGGAGTTTCTGCTCCAGATTCCGATTGACACCCTTTGATGGATTCTGGGGCTTCTATCCGAGAGAAACATCAATGCCTTATGTTAAAGTAACAGTATATGAGTAACCTGCATACTTTATAAGCTGTTTTTGCTCTTGAGATTGCCTTTGGGATTGAATGAGTCCTTGCTGTATTTTGTTTTATAAGAAGGGTATTTATTTATTTTGCTTTTTTTTGTTTCACTTTATTACATATTATAAGTCTGGTTTACAGTATAAAGATTGTGTTGACTCCTTTTTAAAAACAAATTGTGGGACTGTAACATTGCATTGTATTTACAGAGATCAGTAAATACTCGATAATTAAATTAATCGGAACATGGCATTTACGTTACTGCCTTATTTATTAGCTCTGAACTGAAGAAGAAACCTCTTGAGGTCTCAGAAGCTTTTTTCTCTCTCTCTACCCTGAATAATCAAGTATGCTATGAATTATTCGATTAGGTTCCGTGTTAGGCAAAGCCAATCAAATTAGCTGCACATCACATATGAATGAATTCCTAAAATGGACCACCATACTGAAAAGAAGCCTTACCTGGTAGGCTAAACACCAGCTTAGCCCTTGGGGTAATTGGAGGAGGTTGTTGCGAAGTTGCTTGACTCGGAGACACAGAAAATCGCCTGTCACTTGCAGCAGTGTTGAGAACCTGACTCTTTGGTCTCTGAGGTCTCAGAGGGCTTATCTAAAATTGAAATAGTTATGGTTTGTAGCATATATTGCAAGGCTAGAGCAAGCATCTCATCCTTCTATGTTGATGGTATCTAATGCAACATATCGTGAAGATTATTTGCTGGTGAAACGTTGAGGTGGACAAGGCCTGAGGTTCTAAAATTCAATGGCACAAAGAGCAACCAACGTATGGCTGTTTTATTTCTTTCCTAACTGTGAAACATATTAACTAAGGGTGTTTTTGTCCGTAAACACATAAAAAAACATTTTATTTCTATTAAACAGGGTTACATCTGTACAGCAATCTACTGTAGTTATTTACTGACAGCAATAGCTGAGGAAAGATATTTATTATATCAGACAGCTGAGAGGTGCGGAATGAAGCATACAAGATCGTTAAATATCCTCCTTGCATCAAGGGTTTGGCCATAAAATTTCTTTGATAAATTCCCATTATCATATAGTATATTTCTTGTCTATTGTCTATTCTTGTCTGCCATAATTTAAAAAATTACTATTATAGCATTATTTTTAAAACAACATTCAGAATGTTTATTTTTCTCTTTGAATAAAAATACTTAAATCCTTAAACATGATTGGTTTGTTAGCTTACGTTCAATATAGGTATGATTTTTTAAGTGATTTACAGAGCCTGATTCACGGGGACTTGGTCGCCTTTTCAAAGAAAGAAAGAAAGAGGGCCACAATATTTGGTCTAGTAGAATGAGCATGAATCCGAGATTCTGGGAAGACTCTTCCACCACTTCCTCTCCTACAAGTAATCCTACAGTATATGAATCTTACGAAGCGCTCATATGCTTCTATTATGCTGTCTGTCAAACTGAAACCTTGATGTGGAGCTATTTTAGTGTGTAATATAATTACCGTTTCGGAGAGAATGACTGCTTCTGATTGTTGAATCGTTATATCTGTAGCTTTAAATTCTTTATCGAATATCTCCTGGTGCTTGCTGTTCCGTTTCTCCTTCTTTTTGTCCTTTTTCTCCTTATCTAGATCATCTCGATCCAATTTATCTTGAGACCGAGAATGCATCTTCTTTGGTAGGAGAGGTTCAAGAACAAACCTGAAAGAAATATTGCTCAATTTAATTATCAACTATCAATCTATTTAGCCCCACATTTGTTAGCAATTCTGTTGAGGCAACGTATATATAACCTCTACAAAGATGTCTAAACACCACACCGGTGACAGAATCACTTCAATTAGTTACCAGAATTGCTAACATACGGTACTAGCAGTCAAATAATGAATGTAGCACACAGGGTGACTCGGCATGTCAAAAGACCTCCCTTTGGTGGACACTACGGGTCACAAATGACTACTCGGGAGTGGGCAAGTACACAACTAGTACTATTATTAAATAAACTTGCCTTAAATAATGTTTCTAGTGTATAGAATAAAATTTAATAAAACATGATTATTTTTAATACGTAGAAAGTATTTCATTGGTTAAATTATGCAGTTTGAACAGAATAAAGCAAAAAAAAAGTGTCAATATTATTGCTGCAGGTTTAATGTTTTTTTAATATAATAGGGGGGGGGCATATTTGGGGGGTTTGTCCTGCCCATCATTGGCTATTCATTTTTCAATTTCTACCATATTGACATTGCACACACACATCCATTATTGCTGTCATATTAGATCTGTTTAGTTACTATTATTAGAGAGGCCCTATATTGTAATTTAGTTAATATATGTAGAGTCTCTGGGTGAGATAATTTAGAAAGCTTCTGATTAATACCTAAACATGATCCTCCGTACATTAAAAATATTGAGGTTTTTCTTTAATAGAGGACTGGATGAACTCCAAATTAAGACACGTCAAATATATCAAAGACAAAAGCAATAAATAATTTAGATTTTCCAGCAAGGCCCAAGGATCCTTCCTTTGTAGCATTATTTGCATATGGGGCGCATGCATACTTAAAGTGGAAAAGGCTACTATTATTCCAGGAAATTCACACTGGGAATGTCACGGGAGCGATTTACGCTTAGCTTCAGTAAGCTATACTTTATAAAGGGTTCTTCATTTAAAACAGTTAAACTCATACAAACAGAGAAGATGTGTTATTTGATATATGTAAGCCAATAAAAGGGAATAGGTAATGAAAAGAGTGCCATGTGCCATTAGATTTATGGTTATTAACGTCTAGGAAATGTAATGTGGTTGTTGCATTTTATGAATCTGGGGTTCCTGTTTATTAGGACGTTGGCTGTATGCCTCCGATTCATAAATGCACTCTCTGATATAAAGGGCAAATGTACATTTTGAGCTTCTTGGATATTTACCGGGTTTGCAAAAGAAAATGGTAACAAAGCAAAATGATATAATACCACAATTTTTCACGACGCATTTCTATTGCTACTATTCCTTTAAGTGTTTATTCAGTAGAGACCAATGATCATTTTATTATGTTTATGGAACTGTACACTATGGGTAGTTAACCCGCTATACAATGTTAAGTATCTATTTTAAGAGATCTTCAGGAAACCCTTGGAAAAGATGCCTGATCACAGGCTGTTTTATACATAAACTTGCATATTCCATTCGTTTGAAGACCGAATTCTTTAAGACAACATAAATCCCAGGGGCTAGTCAACTTTTACTTCTTATTACTAAATATTTATCAGTCTTGTAATAAAGTCTTACAGTAATCTGAGCCGCCTTCTTATGCTGCAAGGGATCATGATGCCAACCCACAATCACACTGCATGTTTCATGAATGTATATAAACCAATTTTAGTGACAACTTTCTATGATGATTTTTCTTCACCGCACATTAAACGTAAGATGCTTAAAGGTGTTGTTTCAAATGCACGGTGGAAGTTAACACTTTTATATACATGTATGATTATATAAGCAGGCCCTTCTCTGTTTCTGTATGTCATTTTATGTTATAAAATAATTGCTATGTCCTGTCAATGCTATGCCGCTTAGTACAGCGCTGCGGAATCTGATGGCATTATATAAAACAATAAATAATAATAATATATTTGTTTTCTCTCTGTAACTTCTTCCACTTCACCCGTAAGTCCAAAAGCCCCTAACCCACTCCCCACACATTACTATATCTGGCATTGCCTCACCTGCCACACACAAACACAACACAAATACATAGGTTATTCAACCGAATAATAAAATTACCTACTAAAAAAGGAATCACTACTACAGACTCCATACGTGATGTATGTAAGATGACCTACCCATCAGATCCTGGCCTTGAAGGAGTGCTGTCTGATGATACAGAGGACACGGATACCACCGACAGAGGTCTTGAAGATGATGGCATTGTAAATGATCTAACCATTGATCTGGGTCTGCTCCCTCTTCTTTCATCCATCGATGCAGACTACAGGAGACAGGGAAAATGTTTGACATATATTTTATAACCTTTATTTTCATGTGGTTATGAAATGAAGGTGACAGAATGGGCTGCAACCCAATATCAATCTCATACCTCATCTGGAGAAGAGGAAAGCGAGACGCCTAAAACTACATTTCCCCTTGAGTCTTTAGGACCTCGTACATACATGGAAGGACACTTCCTATCCAGCAGTCAATCCCACCATGCTTCAAGAAACTGGGCCCAGCGTCTGATTTTGCTCTGGCTCAGATTGTGACAGCCACTGATCTACTTATAGCCTGCTTTGTGCAGCAAACTGGCTACCATATGAAAAAAGTACATTAAAATGCTGAATGTACAATAAAGTTATAAGAAAAATGTACAATAAATTATGTGTATTATACTAAAGTAGAAAAACTCATGGATCTTGATGGTGATTAAAGAATGTGTTTGATCATCAGCGGTGTATGGGGTCGTGTTCACTCCCTACTAGTACTTTTATTGTAATACCTTTTGAAGACCAAGTTATGACTATAATGTCACTTACAAGGGTGCCTTTTATATAAAAAACATGTTTTTAAATTGTACATGTATTGCACAGAAACGATTATTCCAAATGTTTTCCGTCTATAATGTCTGAATGTAGATCATTTTTTTTACTGCATGAAACAAAATTAAATATATTCAGCTGCTCAACTATGCATACATTTTGTACTCTGTCAACTGCTGATTAATTTATACAGCCTAAGAAGACAGTCGCGGTAATGCTCCATCATCCTTGGCAGCCCTTAGTGAAGGGATGAGAGAAACAGGAGCGAGATAACATCAGACATGGGCAAGTATCAGTGTTTTATAATAAAACTGATTGAAGATATCAAACAATCTCCATAGTTCTAATCTAATTGGGCCATGTATAATTCCTTGTGATTATAATACATTTCAATGAATCAAAGATATAGTTGTATGGTTTTTAGAGGTTTTTAAGATGATTTCATAATAAATCTTGACCAAGGGTGCTCTGGTAGAGGAATGCCCATCAGCTGCTAAGCCTTTCAAAACAATTCCATCCAAGCAATTTGATCATTGATCACATCCAGTGTTACCTCCATTATTTATCTTAGCATTCCTCTTCTCTTTGCATAGCTTAACATTACCATCTCCCTCTTCAGAGCCCCCAAGTCTTTTATTCATGACTTTCTCCAGTTCTACCCCCCCCCAAGAGTTCCAGTACAATTGTTGACCTACAAGAGAAGCCCATGATCTCAGAAAGGTCCCAGTGCCCCACGGCATCTGTCTACCTACAGAAATGCTCTTGATTTCACTTGATCGTCACTAAATCATTATTTTGAGTAGGATCATCAATCCATTTTATTTCAAGAGACCTCTCCTCAATTTATTGAGCCTATATGCTTCTTGTGTTTTTATAGCTATTTTAAGACATGGAGTGATATGGGAACATCAAAGAGAGAACAGGCATTAATTAGCATATTTGCCACTTAAATGAATAGATTGCAATGTATGTTAAAACTCTTGTTTTTTATACAACATATTTATGTTAATTTTGATTAATGTAATGGTGTCATAAGTGACCTTTGCTGATTTGAAGCAAAATACTTGGTCTCAATTTTCACTGCAAACTAAAGAAGTCTAGATGTGTATTAAGAATCAGATACAGTAATTACGCATTATTACAATTTTATGCAGTGCTATTGTTGTATCACAAATGCAAAGCTCTTTCGGACTCTCATGCTTATTCTTAGTCACAAAAACAAATGAGAAATAGATGTGTATGCAATTATTGTTAGGTCTGGGGAAAAAAACTACATCAAGCAGTAGCCTAATGGCTTATTATATCAATCTGGCATGCTTCTTAGCTGATACTTCACCGTGCTCAATATGGTCGATTTTCTCCAGACTATAGAAATAAGCCTATTAATTTATGATAATGTACTAATGGTTGCCTTTCAAGACTGGAGCTGTCCAGAAGCCATTGTGTTTCCAACACAAAAGCAATTGAAATACTGAAGATCCCTTTGGGAAGTGCGATCCGTGTCCTGCTCTCATGGCACATTGATCATTGTGTTGTGTTAGATGCCTCATTTGAAGCCCCGGTTTTACAGTATGGCTGTACATGTGACAAATTGCTATCCTTTTTCACCTTATCCACTCAGCGAGGCAAAACAAAGCGCAATCTATACATTAAAGCATTGGAGAAGCTTTTTGCACTCAATAAGCTAAAGCTCAAAGAAAGACAGCATCATACAAAGTGGCTATTATTATGTTAAGAAAATACATACATCGAGTTAACAAGCTTGATCAAGACATTATAAACATCACATACATACAGTTGGAGTGTTTAAAATTCAGGTTCATGTGTGTTAATCCTTTCTGCGCTGGCGGGGTAAGCAATACATCGCAACTCTTGCTCACCTATTATTGATTCATTGACAAGCTGGGTCCTTTAAATCTTTTAGATTACACATTTCTAATTATTTATGTAGGACTGCAGCCCTGTAGATTTTATAATTGATGGAAAGGTAATGACTGCTGTTGGCTTTAGATTCAAGACAAATACACATATGAGGGAATTCCTAAGGAATGGTGTTGAGGGGAAGCGGGTCTAGCTATCCATAGGGCAGGGCTAACCCCAAACAATATACAATAAACAGGACTGGAAGCAGGAGAAGCCAGAAATACCCCCCCCCCAATGTGCCTGGAGATCAAAGGACGTTGGAAGGCATGGTAGCCATCTGTGATTCCCTGAGCTTTGGGCCAAATCCTTTTCCAAAGTATGCAAACTAGAAGGATGAAAACCAATCTGGTGGTAATAACCCCAGTCCCAACACAATAATCCCAGTCCCACTCTGCACAAATTACTCATTAGGCCAGTTAACTGAAAATGTAACTCTTAGTTGTCACCAGACAAGCCCTGAAGCTTAGCCTAATCACTTACCAGTGTCCTGACGCCATACTGTTTCTCCACCTTCTCTTTCAATTGTTTAAAACAATCCTCCATCCTTTCGTGAAAAGGTCTTAATGCGTCTGTCACTTTTTCTCCATGAATTCGTATCCCTTCAGCCAGGAATGGTATCTTAAATAAAACAAACAAGTTAACGGAAGTGAAGCATTACCAATACCTCCAACTAAATTTAAACATGTTACTTCAGAGACAAAAGCATTTAGGTTTATTGGCTTGCCGAAGAGTTGAGTCTGATATGTGGAACGGCCTTCCAGAAGAAGGTTAGAGGTTAACACCATAAAGGAAAGGTAATGGGAAATGTATATGGCTATCCTGAATCTAAGGCAAGACTTAAAGTTTAAGCCTTTAAGGACGGAAATAACGAGCAGATTAGATAGGAGTGACATGAAAACGTATGTTTCTAACAAATAAATATAATAAATGCATGCCTTGGACTAAGAGCTCCAGTTTTGTCCATTATGAAAACAGAATTTTAATGTGACAGCTCAGCCTTCATTATCGTAAATGAAATAAGCTGTATATTCACTAGAATTCTGACCCTTGGTCTTTCAAATGGCATTCCGTGATAAAAAAAAGCCAATGGGTTAACTACACATTTCACTTGTGAAATTACCAGATGACAATGTCAGACCAGAAAATGAGTTCTCTATGTGCTTCCACGGGCGGATAAATGCCACAGAAATGTATATGCCACGCTGATCACCGTGACTCACGTAGGCTGTCGGAAAAGAGAGCAGCGCTGTCTCTTTTCCCTTTGCCCCATGCGTGATGTGATTGAAAGAGCTTTACCTGCCATGCAATCAAATCTTTTACTTTCTCTATCTTCTCGTGGTCCTCTGGGTGCGCCTGCATGTATTTCTCGGTAAAGAAAGCCTTGAGAAAACAAACGAATAATAAAGGTTTCCTTTAGTGTATAAGAAGGAAGACAAGGTTACTGCAATTGCCACAGTTGAAGCTTTACAACCAAGGTCAAAACAGGCAATGTATAATTGGGTTGAATAATTCCTATAATAATAATTACATATTATTTATAGGCTGCTTGATTATAGCACTATTACAATGAGGAGGAATACAAAATGAAAACACATAAAGACATACTGGTACAGTGTGTGTTTCTATATGCATATGTGTGTGTAATATATATATATATATATATATATATATATATATATATATATATATATATTATAAACACATAAAAAATGTAAAGTTAATTATTTTTTCATTTCTATTATTTTTACACTACAATTGGAAGACTTTTGCATATGTATTCCAGACGTACCTTTTCATAATTGGCAAATCCTCCCATAACTGCTGGATCCACTATTCCATTTAGAAGCAAAGAGAGTGGATTTATGGGCAAATTGGGATCATTGGTGTGCTGTTGGACCATGTTATTAATGCTTTCATTTGATAACTGCATTGTTTCAATTGCATTTTCAAGAGGGCTTATTTCAACCTATAAAGGGCAAGACATTTTTCATGTCAACAAAACAGTATATTTTCATTTCATATCATATCATAAGCGGGTCACTTTTTATATTTAATTACCTATTTTATTTCTAAGTTAGTATATAATAAACATGTGTTCCTTTGTTTTGGGGGGGGGGGCATCTGCTTGAAATTTGGGACTACACAAAGAGACCAGCAAAGGGTTAACACTGATAATCTCTTCTATGGAGCGAAGTGCTCTGGTTTGTGGCTCTTCTATAGTTTCATATTGTTTCATTATGTGTTTTAGCTGTCAGGTTTTGAGTCCTCATATAAAATTCGGGGCTCTTGTTCAGGGGTATAGGCTTCACCCTTCGAGTGCCACACTACTGTGAGATTTGTGCGCCAGGCATGTTTTTAGTAAGAAAGTTAAGAGCGCAGCTGATAACACTAACCCCAGCCTACTGCCACGTTCAGGCATAATTCTGTTTTTATTACATGTTTATAGAAATTGCTTTTTCACATAAAGAAGAACAAACAATATCGCTATGGCTTTGTCTCTCGTTTCTGGGTTTTTCGATGTAGTTACGCATAAATAACACTACCTGTTTTTTCCCCTTACCATGTAAATCGATTTCACTTCAAACCATCTCAGAATTCCAGGTAGTTTGTAAGCAATTGTAAAGGTGGTCCTCTCAATCCACATATTCTGTGAAAATCAACCATTTTCAATCACCATATATTAATAATATAGACATTTTATACATTTAATAATAAATACAATCCAGGGCAGCGCATATTAGTACCTTTTATAGGACGTGGACCAACAGCAGGTGGCACACATGCAAAGCAAATACATTTCCACCATATCTTCTCACACCATGTGAATCACTATCACGTGTTTAACAGCTCGTTCATCTTGGGCATGCGCATGTAGGAGGACCCAAGGGAGCAATGAAGAAATGTGTCTATGAGAGCACTAGGTGCTAAGAAAGATGGGCCCCCAGGTAGCGGAACTCTTTGCTTATTACTTGGGGACAGATTTCTTGGTTATGGAATAAGTTGCGATATAAGTTGTACAGAATACCAAGGGAGGAAGAAAGTGCTTGGGGTGGAGAACGACAGATGAGAGAGTCGGGTGAGAGTGAAGAGAGAAAAGGACAGAAGAGAAGGGAAAATAATGGGAGGCCTGGGAATAGAGGAGATAAAGCGCATTGAGTAACGGCTGCAGGCAAAGTGGGAAGTTGTCCCCCCCACTATACATTATACTCAGCATTCCAAATTTCCCATTAATAAAATACTTAATATTTATGAAAAATGCATTTAAAATAAAAATTCCCCATACTTACGGCAAATTCATTGTCAGGATCTTTTTCACCTTTTCGGAATGGTCGTGAGTATTGGAACCGAACAACTTCATTTATCCTGTAGAAACTGTAGAAATAATATTTCCAAATGTTAAAAAAAAACCCTAATTTTCTTTTACGCCAACCCTTTGCTGCTCCCTGATCAGTCTCTCTGGTGCTAGCCATGTCATAGTTTGTAGGAAGGGGGCATTATGTACAACAGGAGCTATTTACATAATAATAAGAGGAACGAACTACATGTACTAACATGTCTGCTGTAAACATTTTATTTAGGCACAATAATAATACAACGAGAAAACAAAAAAGGTATTCTCTTTACCAAACAAGAAAAAAATATTAATTGATATTTCCAATGACAATGCCCCTCTCCCATACCCCAAATTAAAATTCTACGCACGCATCTCTATTCTAACCGCACCGGGTTATAAAGATATTCCTTTATTCTACACCTGCCAAAAATATACAAACATAACAGCATGACAGCGCTGATTTAGTGTTATGTAATGTATTGCATGCATCTGTTGTACTATTTAAAACCTTTGGGGATTACTGTGGGTGATTACAATAAGGAATCGTTCAGAAATACATGACAAGCTAATGTATGAGCTTTTCGAACGAAGCAAGGTAAATTCATTGAAAAAACAATGGGAATATTTGCATTGTTTTCCACAGAAATTCAATTCTGTTTTATATATATTATTTATATATATTAAAGATAAAGCCATGCGATATGGCTGAAAACATGAAATTGCGATAATATTTTTTATTTTATTCAGCTACCTTAAAATCTGTTCCGATACAGGCTTATTTTGAAATTTCGGAGGAAAATCCAGCAGCGGCCGCACCGTGAAACACTGAATATCTATAACATTTGAGTTAAGACACATTTTGAAATTGTATTAACTAAACAGCTTTTTTGGCAACTTACACATTTTCACATTTATAATGCCCCAAATTGTCTAGCTGCAAATCGAAAACGTGCATGCCAGGTGCTTCAAACCAAGGCATCAAGGAGACGGGACAAAAATACCAGGGAATCACATCAAAAATTCATGAGAAGCTGGTTGTTTCAATGTTTTTATTATGTTTTTGTCTTTTTTTTAAGTTTTTTATTTTTCAAAACTATGTATGAGTAGACATTTGCTGCCTTTCACTGCTTTATGTGCTGCCTTTGAAGAATTTTTTGTGCCTAGGGCTCAAAACATTGGTATATATTTTGGGCAATTTTACAAAATAATAAATGTGTGTGCTGGACACTTTCTATTTTTTGTACATTTGTTGCCCACTTTAGGCTACTCCACTTGGTCCCTGCACCCTACCTACTATTTCTTAATCTTTTTTGACTACTTTTATCACCCAGCTGGAACCCAAATCAATGAAGCTCTATGGAGGAACAGACCTCTTTAGCATCGCCATAAAGAATCTGCTCAGTATGGTGTCTGAGGAGGAAAAATAATCCAAAATATCACATGACTGAGAACTATGGCAGCCTCATGGTGGGTGGAGAACGTCTATCGGTATTAAAAAAAAGATAAAACCAGGTTTTTGTCCATGCTGACCTTAATATTACTGTATGCAGCACTGGATCTTATGCTCAAGGAGAAATATTTATCCATCTGAATTCCCCTTTAAGAGTCGCTCAACTATAGTCCAGCCTGCAATTAATCACAATAAGGATACATTGTCCAGAAGAATTCTTTATATCATCGCCTGGTGGAGATGTTGTCTTCATTTTCTCTGCATTAGGAAACTGTGTCAATAAACGAGCTTCAAAATCTTCACGTCGCTCATATTCCTTCCCTCTGTAAATGAACACTTTGTTCTGAAGAATAAAGAAAACAATATAGAAGATGACAATTCTTTCTGATTTAAGGATGTTTGTATTTTTAGAAATATACATTGAATACAATAGTTTTATATAATATTATATTTAACAATTTTTCTAGGACTTTTTTTTTATCTGTTAATTATTTTGGAAATGGATACATTTACATACAATCTCCTATTCTTTGTGCAAATATGGCAGATCGACATATATTACCAAATCTTGACAAGTTACGTTTAACAATAACATACAGACAAACCGTAAGAATCTAATTCATTTTTACTAAATTATTTTTCGGTTTTATTCCAAGTTGTTCAAATAAAGCATGGATGAGTTTTGAAAAGCCATTTTTGCCATGGACAGCCAAAGGGGAATTCGGAAGTTGGGTAGATGCACAGAAAACGCACAGCATGACAAAGCCCCTAGACCAAAAGGTCATCTCAGAGGTTGAAAGGGTTCAAATGACTTTATTATGCAGTATGAAGGGCAAACCCGGATAAATGTATTCTTTGGAAAGGTCTGAACTGACCCTGCAGAGTACATAGTTAAAGCAATGCTATTTCTTGAGTGAACACTCCATCACGCAGGACCAGATCACTGATTTGCTCTTTACAATGTACCGTGAAGTCGGTGAGTGGATATAGTTCACGTCAAGGTTTAGTAAATAAAATCCTAAATGCACATAATCCCTTAAAACAAAATATTTGAAAACCTCTTATCCTTTTAATTCATTCTGTCTTGCTGAAAGCTTACTATGCGTATGCATATTAAATTACATTTATTTATACCACACCAATAGAACTCGGGAGGAATTGGGAAGATTTAACATTAAAATTGACAAAATTCAAAAATGACAATTGACAACAACATTAAAACATGTCAAGAGGCTAAAGAAGGAAAAGAGGGGGCTGCTATCAACTACAAAACATCAATAAGGTTAACTACACTCTAACAATAGTAGCCGAATGAGGCTTGCAACGAACCATTCAACAAAGCTTTTTCTTTTTTTTTTTTCTTTTCAGACGCTCTGCCCATGACCAGTTTAGAACAAATGATCCAAAGTCACTTTTCTCCAGTGCAAAAGATGGTACCTTCTTCACCAGCATCACCACTGTCATTCTAGCTTCTACCGGCATGGACTTGTCTTGGCTGTCATCCAAGTCAAGTCTCTACACCAAATTTAGTTTTCATTTATATTGGTATCTAATCTCTACTCGTACGGTACTTTACTCTATGATGGGTACCAGAAATGATAAGGCAGAAATTGTAATAATAAAATAATCTAGGTATTTTATGCACCTGTCACGTGCGCGGTGTGACATACAAAGATTCCGCTAACCCCATTCACCAAAAACTGCTAAAAATAGTTATATCAGGAATAAGCTTCATCTAACCAGGGGAACGCGGCAGTGATTTTTTATACAAACACTTGTTATTTGTGTGTTTGATTTTTAATCAGTAACTGTTTTTTTGTGCTTTGTATAGATCAAAGAAAGGTATTCAAACATGTTGCTGCTGCCACATAGTTAAATGTTTACAGCTCAATATTCGAAGCAATCCAGCAGGGAAAAGAATGAGGGTATTATAGTTTTTAATAAGATTGCCAGCAGGCTACAGGGTTCCTACTTTTGCTGACCTACTTTTGTCTTTAAATATTACATGTTACACACAGACAATAAAAGTGGATTTCATGTTGAGTAAGTCATACATTCAAGATCCATGCATGAAAAACAAATTATTGACCATGTGCCAATACTGAATGGGGTGAAAAGTTTGGAGAGGGAGGGCTTTTAAAATAATTTTTAGTTATTTTCTCAAGATATATATATATATCAGTCAGTTGTGTAATTTAATTCTGTGACCACAGCCATCTGGTGAGCTGAAATAGGTGTCATAAGTGTTTTATAGTTACAGGTTTCTCAAGACATGCCATACAAAATCATGGCTGCCCTGCTCCTCAAGCCGATCCCTCCTCTAAGGATATCGATATTTGGGAGAAAGTTCTGGGCTACTCAAATGGTGAAAGGTTTGCAGGATAGACTTTATTAGGAAAGAGGCTCTCAATATGTATGGCTTGGAGGAAAGAAGACAGTGGGGAGAAGTGATAAGGAACATTTAAATACTTAAAAGGATATAACAAAGTACAGAAGGGAAGTTTATTTCAAAGGAAGAGACGCATTCCAACAAGAGATCATGATCTACTAGAGAGTCAGAAGGGTAGATGTGATATAAAGAAGTTTAACTTTACCGAGAGGGAGGTAGATATAGATAGAGGGTAATACAGTAAAGGAATTGACATTCAGACTTGAGAGAAGCATATGGATATCCTGAATATAAAACCTAAGAATGATTAGAGTCTTTACATCAGAAAAGAACGGCCAGGACGAGATGGGAGGAATGGCTCTTATCTGCTATCAAATTCTATATTTCTAGCCACTATCGTCATGCAATGCATTGTGGGAGTGTTTAAGGTTCTTAGGTGTTTTTTTTCCATTTTTTTTTTTTTTTTTAAAGATTGATAATTTAACAACTGGTAGGCAAAAAAACACTCCATCTTGCAAGATTCACAACATCTAGAATCAGCTGGAACGCATTGCTAAACACTGAGCAAAGTTTCTGTAAACATTCCGGATGATGACGACAACATTTAAGAAATGGATAAATCTAGATGAATGTATAAAAATATAATTTCTCCTTATTGTGTGGACCCCCAAACTTACCCTAAGAAACGTTGGAAATCCTTGTCCAAAATATCCGACGGCGAAATAATCAGGTTTGGGTCGGATAACTTTCACAATATTTTCAAAAAACTGTGCTTGCTTTTTCTGCAAAAAAAATAAATTAGAAAAAATACTTTGGCTTTTGAACAATAACAAGAATCTTATCGTAATAATCAATTTTTTTTTAGACATATGCCTTTAGAAAAATAATCATTTAACTAAAATAATCGGTCGGACCAGCTTTGCTCTATGAAATAGCCACAAAAAATCTGTCCGATTTACCCAATTCATACAGTGTAGTCACAAAGTGTTGGTTTCTTATTTCTGGAGCCAATAACTTGTAACACGTTCCGCTAAAGCCTGTGAAGCCTGAGAGTGTTTTGACACCATGCAGTTTTAAAATAAACCTAGCACTCAACATTGACAATCTTTACTATTTTTAGATATTCTGACATGTTTAAGATATTAGCGAGATAATATTCCATTTAACTCAAAATTCTCTCTTCGCAGGTATTCAATGTATTGACAATTCAGTTAATTGGGTACTTCAAAGCACATCGCATATCACATTAATTCATTATAGACATCCCAATACGTGGATCAAAGATGATCTGGATTTGTCTTTGGGTACTGGATTATCATTGTTACCATAGCAATATGTTAAGATTAAAGCTATAAGTTCCATATTCAGATCTGCGTAGAACTATTATTAATATTATATAACTCCGCTACGGATCTGGATTGCAGTGTTGTGGGATTTTTACGATTCTATTATATATTCAGACTGAACTGTGACAAAAATTCTGCGAGGCTCCAGTTAGTGTCATTTTATAGCGAGTAACATTCCACCGACACATTGTGCTATGCTAGTCAGTTGGCTAGGCAAGGTATTTGATAAAAGTTATTTGAAATTTTAAGTTCCCATCACTATCTATATGCCCAAACTAAGTAAATATGGGGATAAAACAGCAAATATGGCGTTGTTGGCCGTGGGTATATCCACAATACCAATTATTGCATGGAACGCTGTAGGCACCATTGAACAGAAGGCAGTCTGGGATAGCGTGCATGCGTGTGCAGTACCTGCGAAGCCATATTGGGGATAACCAGGATCTAGCACTAGTAGCTCCCAGGTAAAAATAGCTTTACACACATATATTAAAATATATATATATATATATATATATATATATATATATACACACATGCACAGTTTGATTTCACTACATTACACATATAATCTGCTATACTCACCTGCAGTGGACCTCGTCATCCACACATTTTTAAAGGGCAGGTCTGTTAAACTGTACTACATGTTTACTATCATTTATGCCTGGCTCCTGCTTTTTAACTGCAATAAGGCAAGGCCACTTGAAGGGTATTTTACAAAACAAACTGGAAACTCCAAAGTGTGTAAGATGATTAAGGACCATATTTGAAGTATGAGAATACAAACGATTAGCGGATAAAGACCGTAACATGTCACCAATTCATTTTACAAACACAATAGACGTTGCTTTTTCTACTCATTATTAAGTTTTATGATGTCACTGAAGAACACGTACCAGCAATGCACTGAGATGTTCATAATCAAACATTTCATTTTCGTATTGTTCTGCCAATTCTTTGCCAAGGGTGATAGCTTCCTCCCACATCTGTTAAGATATCAAAGACATACAAAAGTTGAATACATCACAATCTTAGGACATCTTTACAAACTAGATATACATTTGCTTAACATAAAACATTGTTAAGCCATACACCCTGTAACAAAACCACAAAACCATGATATAAGACCAGTTTATTCAGCGGAGAATATGACCAGTAAATAGTACTTGATATGATAAAGAAATCCATACAAAAAGACTACTCCACAAAGAGTTTTACATTTGAAACTGTACTTATCCATCACCTAGAATGTAACATGACATCACGGAATTGGCCTACAAACCAAGTCCTAAATGTAAAAACATAAAAATACTACCAAAAATCATGTGATTTCTCCTTCAAAACCAATGGATGATAGATTGCCCGTTATATCATTAGAAAGCAGTTTGCATGCAATTGACTTCAGTATTATATAATGTGCGGATCTTTATCAAGCAGACGTTCTCAATAACGGAGCTGTCTCAATGATAGATAACCTTGGGGTTATAATATCTTTCGGGTGAGCTTCTGAAATAGAACATTCTCACAAAACAAATTAATGACTTTAAGATTATGCCTAATGAACTAAAATATAGTTCATTTAATTAAACCAAATCTTAAAACTAGGCACTTATTTTATTGTAAAAATGTGATGAAGCATTTACATATAAAAATGTTTAATCTGTATTTGCCAAATGACTCTAGGTTGAATATATATAATATATATATATATAATATATATATATATATATTATACACACACAACACACACACACAACACACAACACACACACACACACACACAGTACAGTTTCAGGCAGGCATGAAAAAACGCTGTAAAGTTAGAATGCTTTCAAACATAGACATGTTAACAGTTTTTATCATTTAACAAAATGCAAAGTGAGTGAACAGAAGAAAAATCTAAATCAAAATTTGGTGCGACCATTCTTTGCCTTCAAACAGCATTAATGCTTCTAGGTACGCGTGCACATTTTTTTGTTGTTCCAAACATTCTGTAGAACTGACCACATTTGCTCCTCTCTCTCTTTACGTAAGCATGATGTGCGTTTCATCTGCTGCACTAAGTTCCATTGGCCAACCACTGCATCTATGGTGCCCAACACTGCCCTTTTCTTTGATCTTCAAAACAGCTTGGACAGAACATCTGGAAATCCGTCTGTCTTAAAATGTCTGCCTGGGAGAGACCTTGTTGCTGCAGCATACCTACCGTCTGTCTTGTTGCTGTACTCAGTCTTTCCATTGTGTATGACTTGATATTAAGCCATCTTTAGCAATCTCACCTTGTTAGCTAGTTTGGCTGTTCCTCACCCAGTGTTAATCCTCCTACACAACTGCTTCTGTTTTTGTTAATGATGATGATTCAACCTACATATTAAATTGATTATTAGCACTTGTTTGGAATAACTATATGTCTACAAAAACTCTGACTTTGTGCAACTGTACCTAGAAAAATCGATACTGTTTTGGATGCAAAGCATGGCCACTTCTTCTGTTCACTCACTTTGCATTTTTGTTAAATAACATTTTTAACATCTATTTTTGAAAGCATTCTACCTTTACAGCATTTTTTTTCACAAGACTGGAAATCCAAGTTTTCTTTTTTTAGTCCTTCAATGAGTAAATAATTTACCAATGAATGCAGATGGGTATTTAACGTAAACATCACGTGGCTCATATTGTGGCATACTTTGATTCCATCTGAGATTCCAACAGCTTATGTGGCTACAGCTTTTTCCTAACTGCCCAATTGAAAGATATCAACTTCAACTAAAGACTGCCTGATCAGCAGCTGCAGCCAGCAGGACCGGTTGGGGAGATCACAACCAGGGCGTGCAAGGTCTTTGTGCTCCCTAATCCCTACGCGCCGTCAAATGATGCCGAGTGCCGTGATTTTACGTCATATCCCTGTGCTCTGCATCAATAGCCGGCGCGTAGTGATGAGGGAGCACTAGAGCAGAGACCTGGAGTGACAGACCACGCGCTGCTAAAATTGGATAGAGGATGGAAGGTGGAGGATGGAAGGTGAGAAAGGTAAGAGATGGGGAGAAAGGGCAGTGTATGTGTATATATGCGTGTGTATGGGCAGGTGTGTGTAAGAGCAGTCTAGGTATTTATAAGCTGGTATGTGTGTGTATGTGCATATGTCTGTGTGTGTGTAAAGGCAGGGGTGTGTAAGGGCAGTGTATGTGTGTGTTTATTGATTTAATTTGGTTCCAATAACATCCCTTTATCTCCAGACCACAAGGTGGCCATATGATATATTTTGGGTGACTTTCGCTGTTTAAACACCACATTTTGTGTAAACTCTTTACGAAAATGACAATCAAGTCCATTCGTCCATAGACTTTATTAGTCTGATATTGCACAAAGGCTAGATACATACAAAAATGTCTTATATGCAGGGATCTTAAAAAAAGAAAAAACCCAATATATATATAATGTATTTTAATATGAAACTTCGAATAAATAAGGTGGGAGTTCCCCTTTAAAGTATAATAGGGTACACTACACCACCAGCATAGAGATGATGGAACTAGTGATTTATCTAGCCTCTTAGGTAGCTTCTAGTAAGTGACATCTTGACTCATTAATGCCAGATCTCCAACACTGAAAAATAACCTATTTTAACTTTTTATTTTTCACCAAAGAGTTAAAGATTCTGGGAAAAATATATAATTTTTTCTGGTCCAGTACAGACAGCAAGTACACAGCAGCTTAGTAATTTCCTATAAAGTACTCGGATTAAAGGGCTTTATTAAAATTACTTTGCTTCTGCAAAAGACAATAAAATAAATGAATATATTGCAGATCCGGCAGTAAAGGTTAGGCTACAGTGATGAAACTTAAACATAAAAGGTATGAAAGCAAAACCCCAAGAAGAAAAAAAATATGGTTTTATTTCCAAGCAAAATAAAAAAGAAAATTAATATTGGTGCAACAGAAAAAGAAGTGAGAAGTAGAGTAGTATAACATTACTTGTATAGGCTTTCATGCTCATAAAAGTAAATATTTTATGGTCTTCCTTGCAGTGTTTATATGTATTAGTTTACTACCTTTGCGAGAGATTATTGACAGTGGTTTCCTATACAAATCATAGTAACCTTGCAGCTGGAAATAATACTGTAGTTATTTTGGCCATGGGGGGCTAGTAAGCATAGCAGGTGGGGAAACTGCCCCCGGGGCTGGTCTAATTTAAACACCTGTGGCCGCTACCTGAAGCCATGAGTCTTCAACAAGCCATCACATCTACTTTAGTGGAGTGACGTTGCTATGTTAGTCTATATTTTTATTTAATAGTTTAGTTAAAATGAAGAAAATAAAGCCCCACTGATGCATGATGGATGGGAGTAAAGTATTTCCATTTAAATTATATTAGAGTATAATATGCGATACACTTAAATCTTTAAAAAGGAAAAAGTTAAACTTTCTACTGAAACGTGTTAAATATTTATCTAGGTTATGAACTTATCTTACTTCTTTGGTACAGAAAAAAATGATTACATTTAAATTTTAAATTAGCAGAACATTTTTCCAACATCCAGTTATCATGCTATTCAGGATAATTATCTTTCGTCAAAAACTTAGGTCTATGTTGCATTTTTTATCCAATAAAGATGAAAACAGGAAAAACCTCAGTTTACATATAGCCAACATGATAAAATCAGTTACATGTAATTACTGAAAATGAATGTGTCTCCCACAATGAATGCATTAATAACATTAAAACTGACAAAATACAAAACTGACAGTAACATTAACACATCCTGGTACAGGACCCTATGTTTCAATCTTTCTTTGTGCACCAGAAACACCTTTATATGCAAAACATCCAATATATAATAGCAACTCGAAGACCTACTACAGAGTAGAACGCAAGTACTGAAATAAAAGTGAAAGGAGTTTCGGAAGCAATTTTTTATTACCTTGCCTTTGTCAAAGTAATGGATAATTTCTTGATACAGTTGTTCTTTCAGTTGTCCTTGTGTTGTAGCTTGGTAACCGTCCCGTTGAGTAAGATGTGCTGCGCATGCTTCCTCTGACCACTACACAGAGAATAAAGCAGGCAAACACATTAATAATCAGAGGTATTTACTTACACGAGGATGCCTACTCATAACTACTGATGACTTGGATAATGTGAATATTTGCGGATGGATAGAGCATTAACTATGTCGGGGCATATCAGCACTCCCTACATGAGAAATGCAGTGTTCACAATGTATAGTTACGGTGGCGAGTTGGGATATATCATCTCAAAGCAACTCAATGCCTACAGAACAAAACCAAGCAATAGTGAAATAACAATAACTTCTCAGTTACCTTCAGAAGCTTGGCATGCAGAAGCAAAGTGTAGGCAGCCTCGGTATAGTTATCACATTCCTTATGTAGATCACAAAGTTTGTACAGGTACCTATAACAAAGAAACTCACATTATCATTGAAATGCTTAAAATGGCGATGTATAAAAAATAATATGTTTAATTTACCTTTAATATATTATTTTGTGTTTCAAAAGAGGAACCTACACCAGTTTCATGGTTGGTAGCAGAGCACCACCACAAAGTATTGTCTGGAATCTAAGACAATACCAAGGGCTGATTAAGATTTAGATCTTTAAAGCAGGAAAAATGGGCAGACTAGACGGGTTGAATGGTCTTACAAAAGCGGATATTCATTGTAATTATTCACCGAATGAGTGGTAGTTAAGTGCTTACTGGAAAATTTGTTATTTAAATTTCAAGTTGCGTCTAATTACCGTGATTACATACCTTATGTACATTTCTTCTCTCTCAATCTCTTTGTAAAAATTCTGCGGAGGGGGGAAAAAAAAAATTGCTGGATTTTTTTGTTTTCTATATTCTATCACATAGCAGTTGAGACAAAAAAAAGTACATTAATATTTATGGACATATTTAATGTAAATGCAAAAAATCTTTACGCTCGCCTTAGGTTTTGTTTGTTTCAAAGTGGAACCAGGAAGATAAAGTTTACTGTAAGTAATTATAATACTTAGTCCTTGACCTTTGCAAATTTGATGCAATTACCTACAGAGAAGTGCTTATGAAATACATTCATTTATTTAAATCTGTTTAAGTGGTACTATTTTCTTATCTAAATGTCCAATTTAAATATCTTGGCCTAAAATGATTATCACTTGAGGGCGTGAAGGATGCTATTTTAAAACTCTGAAAAGTGTCAGTAAAATATCAGTAACATTTTAAAAAATATATATATATTAAAGATGAATTCTCCCAAATAGTTTTTAGTAAATATTTTCTAATTTTTTAGGACGTTAAAGACTATAGGTCACCAACCAGGACATTCACAGTGCAGCTCATGCGATTCTCTTTGTTTTCGTCATGCATGATAGTTCTGTAATCTAGCAGCCGCTCCATAAGTCGGACGACAAGGTTGACGAAGTTTTCTCCGCTCTTTGCCAAGTACTTGTGCTTCCTGCAGTGCTCCAAAAGTCTAAATAAATAAATAGCAAAAGGCTGGTTACAAACCAACTCAGCAAGAAAAAAAAAAGTCCCGATTAAGTTGTTATTTTAATCTTTAGCTTCATTAGCACATTTTAATTATAACAGAGCTGCAAAGTTCACTGCTTTCTCATTATTGTATCCTCTGCCTATACTTGGATATAAATCCTCACAGTTAATCAACACTTACATTTTCTCAAATAACACTTTGTACTGCTCGTCTCCTCTCCCTCCTTCCACCTCGTGGTCCAACTTGGTGATGATCTCATTCTCAAACTGAAATAAATTGAGGCCAGAAATAATCAAGTCCAGTTCATGAAACTTCACAGTATCCGATTCCATAAGACATTCTTGATACAATTGGCCTGTATATGGCATGAAATGACTAAAAACCATCATACTGTCAACCAAAGGTCAACCATTAATAGACTTGACTCCGCCATCATGTAAATACACACTCTTAACCCAACCAAAAATGAAAACGAAAATGAAACATAATTGTTTTGGGTGGGTGAGACTCAATGTGAAGAAGGGAATCAGAGGTTTGTTAGGACGTTATATGTGACCTCAGGACCGATTAATTCCTATTTATGCAATTATGATATTACATAATCTTACATAACATGTACCTAACATAAAAAATGTACCTTACATAATTAAGGTACATTTTTAGGGCGCTGTGGACAGGGGGAACTCCACACCTTGAGAACCCCAGATACGAATATTTACAATAACAATGGTGATAAAACCACTTTTCAAACCAAAGCATCAGAATCCATTTTATAGATAGCGTCTAATGTGGTAAAATAATCAATCTGTGCAATGCATAAGAAAATACAGAAATAAGGTCCAGGCTATTCTACCAGTGATATGAAATGTAAAGGCAATAAAAATACAATCTTATCAGACCGAGGTGGTTAAAAAAAAAAAGCATGGTTGGCCATAATTTAAGATTAAATATTGTGCATTGAATAACACCCTGTTTCCCTTACATCATAACATGAAGCTCAGTGTGTGTCTGAACCGGATACTTCATTCTCAGATGCCAATGTCTCTGAAAATCAGCCATTTATTAAGGGCAAAAAATACTTAGACACTTTCATTTACAATGCTAATTAAATTGCCAATTAAAATGTTTCCACTGTGAGGTAATTACATATTTTTCTTGATATCAAGTAAAAAAATTAAAAAAAATAAATAAAGACATTTAATTTAGATTTACTGCAAAATTTGGGATGATGGCATATCACTGGAAAACACCATTTTTATGTCAGGGTTTAAGCTGGGATAGGAGTGCTAGGATAAAGTGCCAACATTCTACAGATCATGCCCAGAATCTGAGGACTTAACATACATTTTTTTTTGGTATAATTCAACAATTATTTGGTATAATTCAACAAATAAGTCCCACTTTCCCATTGCATAAAACATGCAAACCACCATTATTGTTAAAGGCCGGTTTCTATGGCTACCACAATAGCCAAGGTCACATTACACTGGCCAAGCTTACACATACTGCAAGTCATTCCAAAACTGACTGACGTGTTTTGGCTTCTGACTTTGCAGTTTCCAGACAATTAACAAATTAATCAAAGAACAGAAAAGAGGAAGCCGGTTTTAATAAAAAAATATATTAAATACTAATAAATGTCTGGCCCCAAAAAAAAGAATAATTCATGGAAACAGAAATTAGCATTCATTTAAATAATTGTCAGCAACGGAAAGCGTCAGGTGAGATTACGCAGTTTGACCTTTCAGTTTTGTGATTGTGCAGATTGGGTATTATATACATAGTAACATACAATTTGATGGCAGATAAGAACGTTTCATCCCATCTAGTCTGCCTTTTCTTTTTTTACTGCTCTCTTAATTTTCCATTCTGAAAACCATTCACCATCTTATTAGCCCTCATCTGAATTCTCTCTATGCCATCAACATCCTTCTGGAAATGGGATCCCTAGAACTCTACCCATTACTCTAGGTGAGGTCTGACCAGAGATCTGTAACCGAGTCATAAAAGCCATCCATTTGTACAAACAGGTAGCAGAGACACCTTGTCCTGATTAGATTAAGGCACATTTTCATAACCGTATTTTATTGTTAATGCCAACTTTGAGAAGCGCTCTTTTAGTTTGCTTGGGGCTAAAGGAGTCTTAAATGAATGGATCAGTGGTAGGACAAAGTGGATTTTTGTGGGCGAGCTGAGATTAAATGATTTTCAAAACAGGCTGACAGCAATGGCGGCCTCCTGCAGATAATTGAAGTTTTTTGGAACAACATGATGTAAAACCAGGTTCTCTTTAATGCCAACGTCCATTACTGTATAGAGCATTGCATTTACTGTTAAAATAACAATATTCATTTTTCCATGTGGCTTGCCCTTTAATGGGACCTCATGTTACCACATCTTCAGGATTTTACCATTTTTAAATGTAACATATCTGTCATGGAGAACGACATATAAAGTATCGAAGTTTTCTATTTATTGGATTGTAAGCACAATTTCCAATAAGCCATGGATTCTGGAGTGAATGCCTTTAGTTACAGAAGCCCATCCCTAGAGAAGAAAATATCCGAGATTGAAACGATGAGATTTTGCATGCTTTGTACTTTCATGAAAATTACATAATACATTGGATACAGTAATGCCTTTGCCTGCAGCAAGTCCCAAATTATTGTTGCTGTAAATCTTAGACCTTACAAGTGCCTTGGGATTCAAGCTACAGCATAATTCCCTCGCCTTGAATGTCTCAGTCCATTAAGGTCTATGTTCAATTAAATCTTAATGAGTTCAGTTCTAGTTGCTTAAATGCTCTCTGCACCAATAATTATTAAGCCCTTGCACTTTACTCACCTGCATTGAGATACATAAATGTCTTGAGTATTACATACCTTACAGTTTACAGTGAGATTTGGGATATTTGTTTCTGGTGTATATTAAAGCAAAAGTTATATTGTTATTGGAGGATACCCAATGAGCCAGGAGGCTGTATAATAGTATAGTATACACATAGCACCCGTAGCAGGCAAAGGACTGTTGAATGCCATCTTCACTTCCACCGGTTCAACAACACCGTTTTGCTATTTGGGATGCAGCTACCTTCATGCCGCAAGGTGGAGTAATTGTGAAAAGGAAAATGTGTAAGATTCTCTACCTTCCAAGTATAAATAAATGAGCAAACCTTCT
The DNA here is from genome assembly GCA_009364415.1 of Spea multiplicata. Lineage (NCBI taxonomy): Eukaryota > Metazoa > Chordata > Amphibia > Anura > Pelobatidae > Spea > Spea multiplicata. Next base: position 3,615,757 of record VKOC01000007.1, read on the forward strand.
CTTTTTAAGAGGGAACAGTTTGGTACCCAAACCCATCTGTTGATCCTCCCTTCTGATCACCAAAAGGGAGGGGGGGGGGGGTTGTAGAAGAGTTGTATTTTAGCTCCTTGGACTTCACAATACATTTTGAAGGTCCATTCCAATAAGTGTCTGTTGCAGAGCTTGGCTGGCCCTGTATAATGTATCAATCAGCAATGTTTCTCGTCTATTAAATTATACATAATGCAGCAAACTCCTCTTTTAGTGAATAGATGCTATTATGTTTGAGACACCAGAAAATGTCCTTATAAATAAAATTGTGTAAGTTAAATACATAAAAAGTCTCTGTAAGGCACCATTAAAACAAAAAGTGCTTCTTCACTTTGTGCATTTAAAGGGATCTGGAATTCTTAATATTACAAAAATGATAATGCTTTCTTTTAATAATGCAATTTCCTAATTTTTCCAAATTCACCCAAACATTAAAATATAGATAGCCCATTATTTATTTTGCTTGATTGTACATTGTATTGTTATTTTTGATGTAACATTTAATGGTATTTACAATAAACTTTCTTTTTTGTTTCACTGCTGCATAGTTGGCATTTAAATATTAAAATGTGACCTTCAACAATATTTTTTTAGGGTAACTTAAAACAACTGTACACATAAGATAGCACATTATTAAAAAGTTATGTTTTATATGGTCGTCGGTAATGTTCAAACAAATCAACGCACTCTTTCCTCAACTGGGTCAAACGCCATTATGACTTCAATGAAAGCCAATTTGTCGCTGTACTATGGGATAACGCTTTGGTGGATAGACAGAACTGTAAGAAATGGATAGGACTCTATAAGCTCTGAGCATTTACATCAAAATCTGCTCGCAAAATGGGTTTAATAATGAACACTTAAATCTTAAAGGGGCGCTCCAGCCATCATGGGCAGTTTAATGCATACCCAAGAGTCCGCTTTTATTTATAATTTTCTCCTCCTTGCAAATGCATTCAGTAGAATGTCTGCCATCTGCGTCTGACTCCTTCCCTGCCCAAAGCTCTTAGTCAAGCAGGAGATGCTGTCGGTCAAACACATCTCGTAGTTGCCGCTGCACAAATGTAAACTCACCACTAGCCATCTCCAGTGCTGGCTTGCTTGAGAGTTCCAGGAGGCCTAATGATAAGCCCCCCGCACACACACTCCTATTAAATAAAATGGGAATGCTTACTGGGGGGGGGGAATCAGACTGCGGAGGGGGCAGTACACAGCAGTTTTATTTTACTATGTACAAATTAAAAAATTGCAAATTAAAGTCCTGACTGCTTTGATGCGCGCTCATGTTTGGTGAAGTTGTTTGAGGCAATAGACTGTCTCTTTCTGTATAAGAATGCCAGTGTCCCTGATGAGTCTACCAACAATTATCAATACAGTCAATAATTTTTAAATAAAATCAAAAAGAAAGTAAGAGTTTGGCACAAAAGCTAATAGAATTCTCTGCTTATTCACACACGCTGACCTGCTGAGACTCACTACAAGTGTGTGAGTGTGAACAGAAGATCAGTAAGATTTCTCAGATAAAATGCACTCTACAGGAATATATATATTTTTTTACTCATCAGAAGCTTGCGTTTTATTGAGTTTCCATTTAATGCAATTCCTGGTGTTGTGCTCATATTAAATTAACAAGGTTTGTCCATAACTATGATTTAAAATGTGTTTTATACACAGAGTAGTTACTATTAAAGAAAAAATATCTTTGAATCTGATGTGTCACCTACACAGCTTTGGGCATCATTAAAATCATTTATGAAAACTAGCTTTAGTGTGTCTGTGTAGCCGTTATGAAATTATTTATTGTAAGGGTACTATGGTTTTAATTACAGAATAGCTAAACCGTTAGGAAACAAATTGAAAATGTTTGCTTTCAGATGGTAACAAAAAAAAAAACCATGGATGCCAAAGTAAAATATTCACAACTAAATTCCCTACACTATAACAGAGTGCTAGAGTATTGCACCGGAGATGTGCACCGTAGTCTGCGTTTAAGAGAATCTGGCCATGGCATGAGCCAACCTGGAGCACGACCCAGCCCAAAATGCCAAACTTATGAATGAGCTGGAGTCACCTTCCAAATGGTCCTAGTGCTTCTCCGTCTGGAAAGCACCCCCCCCCCAAAAAAAAAAAAAAAAAAAGGAGGCATGTTTGGTAGCAGGGGGAAATTTAAAATAATAAAATTATTTGAGGTGGCCTCTTAAGTAATACAAGTGATGAAAATAATAATTATACATAAACAAAGTAACATGACATGTATGATGACAAGTTTGCTTTGTCATCTAAGCAGCTGGTTAATCCCCGTACATGATGGCATCACCAGCTTGGTCCTTGCTTGTGCTTCTGCCATCCTCAAAGTAATACACAAGAGTGTCTTGATGCTAGATGCACTCAACGCTATATCCTTTCCATTTATGATCACGCCCTACCTTTTTTTTTTGTGAGCATGTTCAAGGGAATGCATATGGAAAATAACCATGGAGACCAAAAAAAATCAAAAAGCTTTTCACCATTTTATCATTAAAACAAACTTACCATTTGGAAACTTCTTGTTGAATGGAACTCACACTGCATCATGTCAAAGAAGATAGGAATTGTTGCTTTTCGAAGCTCTGTTTCAGGGATCAAGGTCATCTCTAAAATTGGGCCAACCATTTCGGGAATGAATTTGATTTTGTGTTGCCCTTAAAAGGAAAATATTACCATAGTTTAGACAAACTAAAAAGCCATAAAAAATGCTGATGTCTTGTTTTCTTATTGGCTTGAGATTGCATGGAATGTCCTTATTTAAGTCGATAACCTTCAGAAAGAGAACAGCTTTATTATAATTTAAACAGTCTATAAGTACAATTACCAGAAAACTGTTCAAGAGGGAATAAAAGGAGCACTTGAAAGGACTTCAAAAACCAGACACGTTTACTTGCATACACTTGAAACATTTGTTGGAATTAAATCAGACAGAGGGTAAGGGAGCTCACGGCGAGTCTGCCCTACGCTATGTAACGTCAGATGATACAAGCAGAATAAAACACTGTGCTGACTTCTAAACCAAGACAAAATGTTATTAAAGAAAACAGTGTAGAAATATTACTACATAATGCAAAATCAGAATTATCACTGATCACTGCAATCTGCATGTGCTGCGAGTCATTTAATAAAGGAAGACATCCCCAAAATTTGTGATGTGTATTCATTGTGAACATTGGGAAGAACAGCCTCCCTTTGATACCCAGATTCTCCCCCGATATTCCTCTTTTCTAGGATTATTGGACAATTAGTACACAAAAAGAAGAAATTCTGTTTAGAAATTAACCAGAATGCTCCCTGGGGGAGTGGCTTCATAAGGTGGCAGGGTTAGGAGCTAGTGCCAAATGGAGGAGTGGCTTCATAAGGTGGCAGGGTTAGGAGCTAGTGCCAAATGGGGGAGTGGCTTCGTAAGGTGGCAGGGTTAGGAGCTAGTGCCAAATGGAGGAGTGGTTTCATAAGGTGGCAGGGTTAGGAGCTAGTGCCAGATGAGGAACTGGGTGGGGAGTAGGAACAGGAGTGGGCACGGTCAAATGCCTCTCCTATAGCCAGAGAAGAAAGAAAGTGACCCAGGGAAGTAAGATTCATGTAAAAAAATCCAATGTCAGGAAAGGTGAGCTACTTGCCTTCTTTATACAACACACTTTGTCCACATGTCACCTGGGAACATCGTATTTTAGTGAATAGCATTAACCAAAAACCAAGGCAGCAATAGAGAAAAAAATTCTGACCAAATGCCATTCTATTGGAGAAATAGTTAAAAAATAAATATCACGGTGTTTCTGTCGAGAGAGTGACCCTGGAAATGTTTAATGGCTTGCAGTGTATACTTGAAGGAGCTATAACCCAGACCCCAGTATTTGCTCAGCGCTGTTATTTTCATGCTTGTCTATGACAGTTTTCATGTATTATGTCTGAAAAATGTCAAAATCAGTGTTTCATAAAACAAATGTTTCTGACACTGAGTGATTTGTCAAATACAGCATCAATGTCAACGTTTCCACTTAAGATTAATAGTTCAAAGATATCAAGGACAAAGTAAACTTTTTAAACTCGACATAATTATGTCTGTATTTGCGAGTTAAATTGTCATGTGGTAGTGGAATATTGAGTATAGATTTCAGCACATAGGGTTGTCTACCCTTATGCAAACAATTACTGTAATTGTACAGTAATAATTACAATTATTTTTTGAGAAGCACCGGGCCAGCATTTTAATACAAATCAGGGGAACGATAATGTCTATCACAGTGATAAAGTTGAATTTATTTATTTATTTTTATCAATGAACGAAAAAAACAAAAGTAAGATATTCTACTGCATTAAAGTCCAGGTTTTACTTATGGAAGGCTATAAAGTCCTGAAAACCCTCTGCAGAAATAAAGATCAAAGAACAGCTGTGGGACAGCTAAGTCAAAATATATTACGGTCTCTACCTCACCAGCAAAATAATATATTCTCTGGCCTTAGGGAATTCAAGTGTTGAAACCTCCTATAAAAATAGACAAAAATAGATGACTATGTAATTTGGAGGATATATGCTTAAATTGATAATTTCGAAGGACATACTAATCAGCTTTATTTTTACTATGGAGAAAATTGTATGTCTGTAATGATTATTATGGGCAGCTTCCTTTGTGGAGACCTAATTACCTAATAACCAATTTCATACACCGGATGCCATGTAAAAACCATAAAGAGTTCTCTGGTGTATCTGGAATTTCCGGTTGAACAGCAAAATCCAACGTTCCAAGTGTCCAAACCAGGGCATCATCCTTTGAGATGGGGCAGGGGCAAGGTGTTAAGAGGCAAGGCAGAGGAGCACTGGTCAGGGGAACACCAACCCTTCGTACTTGTCTAGCCACCCTACAATGCCCATCTGAAATTAGATACAAGGTGGCAACGTGGAGGTTGTGACTATGGTAAGTGCCGCCAATGCAATCAACGTCACAGCTTGCTGTGCCACAAAAAAACGGGATAGTTGACGGGTATGAAAACGTATGTTACAAGACGTAGAAGCCGAGAGGAAAGAAACATAGCGGGCATAATTATGGATGTTATGCTAAATAAATACATACTTTTAAAGCAAAGGGGGACTTTCTGTGGGGTTTTGTTTGCTGTATCAGTAGAAACCAAGTTTTTACAAAGGATTTCGGTAGTGGCATGGAAGGAAGGCAGGGCTTTGGTCAAAGTGCGCATGTGTAGGGTGGGAGTAGTTACTATTGGGCCACTTCTGTTGGCTTTAACATAAACATAGTGGCCCAAGCACATGTTCAGTGAGAAATCTGGCCCTTACAGCTTTTTTTTTTATTTTTAATAAAATAGCAAGTAAAACATTAGGAATATACTTTAAAATCTGCACAAGACACAAATTCGTTTTAGTAAAATTTTTACAAAATACCTGAAATGTATTTAGGTGGAAAAATATAATATCAGTCTTGTTCTGCATACGTTTATCTCGTCGGCAAAAATACTTCTGTAGGATGATTGCAAAGACATTTATGGACGAGAACCCTTCAAGGAAAGTACTTGACATTCAACCAGGTGCTCATTATTTTATATAAGTTTCAAGTTTTTGATGTGTGATGTATAAATTATCTTTCTGCACCAAAATTGTATTTTTATTTTTTATTTTTTTTGAGTACTCTCAAAATAAGTGAATAAAATAACCGGTACTTTGCATGCTTGAAGCAAAAAAGTTGCAAGATGATATTCTGACTAAGGCTCATTCTTTAGTGTCACACGTCAATGCAAGGGGTCGATAATTGAGGTATAAATGGACAGTGATCATAATAGATCATGTGAAAATAACACATTTAATGGTGCACTCCCATTGTTGGTCCTTCCTAACTCTCCATTATGATGGTGATCAACATGGAATTGAGTATGAAAGACTACTCGAACATCAGTTCCAATTGTTGCCTGCCCTCACCCCCTCTTTAATAATATTGTGATGACACATATGCCAAAGTTTATTCACTTAAAATACTACAAAGTACAATTAGTCTAAGTTGAAGAGAAACTATGGGGTTTTTCATCTTCAGGATCCTCTGGACACGACACTTTCCAAGTCACAAGGAAGCGCACTACAGACCTTTTGTAGTATTTTTATTTTGTTCCATGTGGTTTTTCCTTTAAATTTCCTTGGAAAGAAGCATGGATATTGCAATTTATTAAGGTTTGCTAGACTAAGGGGTTAGTGGAGAGCAGCATTTACGCTTCTGCACATCGCTTTAAGGCTTTCTTCACAGTGTAATCTTACGTAGTAAGCTGTGTAAGCTTTTTTACTTTTCAATTTGTTTTCATAACTTCGCATTTTACTCTTTGTCACTACAGTTACTGATCCATCACCAGCTGTCATCCTATCACCCAACACTCATCTGCTGTTAATTTATTCTTCTATTTGTTTTTTTTATTGTGTCTTTTACTCTTTTATGACTGCTATAAGCATTTTATGATTGCATTTTTCTTGTCAGAGGTGAATCTGTTTTGAAGGCAATAAAGAGAACCGGGAGCAAAAAATCCATACTACTTTCAGCAGAACTGGTGCCAGAGGCTGCTCCATCACTTCCGATGTTAAAGCTCTGTAGCGGAAATAGTATAAGAACTTCACTGACCACTCCATATATATTAATAGGTACGCCTTTGTGCATACTAGGGAGCTTAACATGTACAAAAAGTAACGACTGTATGACCATTAAATCACAGAGTGCAGCAACGGAGTGAAATGTGCTATTTTTATGCCATCCGAATTCTTACACAGGACCGTTTGTTGCTTTAAAATCCCTGTTGTGCATAGTACAGGATGGAAACTAAGGCACCTGCTAACCTCAGCTCAAAAAAACACCACCAGTGGAAAATCGGCATCAGTACCAGACCAGAATGATAAAATGAGCTGTGGTACTTTAAGGCCAGTGGCGATAAATTACATTTGTGGAGCCTTTTGCTTAAGTGAGCCCGACAACCACCATAGGTCTGGTCTGTGTGGAATACAATTGTAACAAAAACATATTGTAATTCATCATGGCATGTACCTTTTTAATCCCTTACTGTATTCGTGATAAAGATTTTATAGCCGATAGAGACAAACGCACATGAACCACAGCAATTATCACATAAGTTCACAGCCGTGTTTTCTAGTGTCACAATTTCAGTTTATCATTTACATGGAATGTTCAACAGAGTAAACAATTCTATTAGGTAGCTGCCAGCATCCAATGCACTCAGAATACACATTTTTGTTCTTCTGGAGAGAAAAAAAAGTAAAATAGTCTTAAAACAAATAGTGAAACCGGTTTCTGCGATGTGATACGCAACTCACCTAGATTATACCACATGTCTCTGATTTCAAAGCCAATTTGCCTTCTCATATCACCATACCTGAAAAATACAAACTTGTTTTAACGTTTTATTCATTAATTAATAAAAGTGAAAAGATGTATGCATTCCATTGGCACAGGGATTTGCTGGGGTTGCAAAATCTTGTAACAGATGGTGAAGTGTTGGACCAAAGCTTGTCATGAATCTAGAATCATGCAAAAGGTAAGAAGAAAGGCAGAAGAAAATGTCTTGGACAGGTCAGACATGTAGTTCCTTTGAGGTCAATATCAGAAGCACCATAACCAGGGAAGGTAGCTGTTATTGCCATGTTATGTCTAGTGATTCTGAAATTAGAATTAGAGTCCTAATTCCATAAAGGAATAGTCTACTCCAACAAAATTGTATTTCATTTTGTTTTAATTCATATTATGTCCCTTTTGCATGGACTTCAATGAATGTTAGTGCATTAGTATGTAAACCTGCCTATGCTGATTAGTATGCTACCAAAACAGTCCTGTTGAGATAGCATACATGTAATTGGCTGCTGCTACATGATATGATTTCGATGTTCACAATGGGAGGTTCTACTGAGCATGTGCAAGAAGAATACAGCGGTATGCTCTCTTCTTTCAGGAGAGGCAGCTGGGGGAGGAGTTAAAATTCCAATAACTATATAGTCTTCCTTCTACTGGGTGCAAACACTTCAGACAGACTAATTGATCAACATCAGACTATTAAAACTCTTCAACTAACAAAAATCTGCAAGTAAATATTCTTAAAGATTTATCTAAAACAAACTAGTATAGAGCTTGAAAATCCTTATGGGTTGTCAAGGTAAGCTACAGTCACAGAAGGTCTCAAGGCACCAGATCAGAAACCAAATGGATTAGCATGTCTTTCATGCTTCAAGAAACCACTTCACTCCCTTCATCTAGTATGACTTGAATAATGAAGCATGCGAAAAGAAAGGGGGGATAAAACCACAATCCACTTGTCGCATAACCCTTTAAATGATGCGTGCATTCCACCACTGAATCTCCAAAGGAGAGCATTATATACACTAAACATGTGCAGTATTGCTCCAATTTGTGAAAAAAAAACCCCCACAAACTTCCCTCCAAAATAACCCATAATGGCTATTTATCATCATTCTTTTTTTAGCATGCCTAAACACGCTTAGAAGCTGTGACAATACAGAGGTTAGGAGAACAGTAATAAAACGTTTGGGTAAAGAACTAGGTATAGAAGGATTTTTTTTCTTCTTATTAGAAATACAAATATAACAATTTATGCTTCCCACTGAAAAGGATTATGTTGACTGCCACGTTCTACGAGCATTTTCTGTGGCTTAGTTGTGGCTACAAGAAATGTACAGTTAAAGTAAACGGTGCATATGTGATCCAAGCTTGGAGTTGTTGATGAGGATGCTACTACCCCTACCCCTCCAAAAAAACATTGGACATGACTTACTTGTTAAGAATTTTAGTTCTTTTGGCACTTGAAAAATTCTCCAGTTGTAAGGATTCTTGAGTAAGGAAAGCCACAGCCAAGTGAAAGTAGTTATTCCACAACTAAAAGAAAAATATGAGGTAATTATCCAAAGGGGTTTCATTTGCCATAATATATGAAATTCCCATTATTGGAAATAAAAATAGATGCATCAATCACCAGCATCATAATATAACATATATTGTTAATTCTTAATGATATCCTAAACCCACATGACATCTGGGTGGTGGACAGAGAGACTCGCAGTAGAAGTGTTTGAGGCTAATACATAAGAGAATAAAAAACATGTATGGGATAGGCATAAACCTATCCTTAATCTAAGACAAGACCAAGGACTTATTAACACCGAACTCTTACAACAGGAAAATGGACAGACCATGTTAAAAACCTCAGAAAATACTATAGAATATTACATGTCTGGCCATATAAGAATTATGGTAATTGCAAATACCAACAGTAGTATGGGAGCCATTTAAATGTTGCTTCCCATACAATACTTCATGATGGGCTAGGGAAATGAATTTCAATCCAATTTGTTGTTGCAAAACTAAATCCTGCCGCTGTCTGATTTGAATGTCTGAACCATTATTTAAACCACAAAAATATACATCTTGTATTTTCTAATTAATTACAAAAACTGTGCTGGACAATGTCCTACAGTGACAGTTAAAAGAATGGTTATGACTTCTCAGCATCTAGGCAGGATTGAGTATTATATTTTATGTTGGCATCATGGAAACTTCCTGGCTACATTACGCTCAAAAGTACACAGTATTCTGTTAACTTAAAGGCAGTGCGTCTTAAATATGAGCATGCCAGAAATTTTTTTTTTTATTAGTCAGCAGATTTGAGCAATATTCCCTTCACACTTATTCAGAACCTGAAGACACGGGGAGGCAGAGAAAAGCGGCGGAGTCAGAAAACCTGCAGCTCTAATCAAGATTACAGCTCACAGCCTGTTAACGACCCCACTTCCAAATTATCAAGCGTTACAATGTGAAAACACAGAGCCTGAGGGCGCAGAGGGCAACAGATCCAAAGTTGCTATCTGTCTCATATTGGTTAGAACAGTGATAACAGGGGGACATCTCCCAATTCTTGGGTATCACTAGCAATGGTGCAGACACAGCACATGTTCAAGAGAAGGTGAGCCTTGAAAAGAGTGTGATGCAACATCATGCCTACATGTGCCTTAGGAGCCTGAGGTGACATCCATTGCAACCCATGTACTTTGGCAAGTGACTCCATGCACTATTGGGTATTCAAATGAAGGGAAAGTTAGCAAGCTGCAAGCAAGCACTACTGTGAAGTCATGCGAGCGAGCAGGACCTGCCTGACACGCGGATGTTACTGGTCACACCAGTTAGATCAGACTACTGTCTAGGGGTTCCTGGTAAAGAGGAAAGCACCGCCAGTGGCCATAACACTACTATAGGTAAAGCGACAATTCAACCATTCATTTTCTTGCCTAGGGCCCCATGGCCAGCTGTGTTTTTTCCCACAGGAATGGAAAGTAGGAAACCAAGCAAAAGGATAGCATTATAGAAAATGAAAAGCACTATTTCTAGTCTTCGTTGTAGGGACGTTATAGTATTGTTTACAATAAGCACAATACTTAACCCTTTCAAGACCGGGACGTACCTGGTACTTCCGGGTCACGGGTCACCGGCAGACCGGGGCGTACCAGGTACGTCACAGCCTTTACGCGATCCAGCGAAAATCGCGAACATTATGCAATCGCTGCGAATCACGATCACGGAATTTAAATATTTAAAAACATACTGCGGTCTTCAAGTGAAGACGCAGTATGCAAATGCCGGTCCGGAAGGGGTTAAAGTATTTGTCCTGAATATGTATGATAAATATCCAATAAAAAATACAATTTTTGAATATCACAATAACACTTTCTTTTACCGCAAGACGTATCACATGCCCGCAACAATCAAACAAAGCCTCATCTCCTCTTACCTGTAGTTCAAAGTTGGCTTGATCAAGGAATTTTTGGTTTAGCATGTCAGCATACTGTTTGATTGCTCGTAAGAAAACTCTGGAAAAACCAAGGGAAAACTGTATAATTATAACATTTTAACATTTCAGTTCAGTATAAACCAGAAAGCACCTGCAATTTACCATACTATCGGCGGAAGTCGGTAGATCGTGCAGGTGTCATGCATATCAACCTACACATTTAAAACCAAAATCCAGATGTTACATGCATAATGCATGCAGGAATGCAAAATCAGCCATTTAAAAAAAACACACAAAAAGAGGTATTCTATTAAAAATCATGCTGTAAAAAGTACAACGAATAACAATCTAAAAGATGAAGACAAGAACATTTTACCCAGATTTGCACACCTTTTAGATATTTTTCACGCTTATATATAAATTAGAATTAGTGTATTGGAATATTTTACCAACATGGCTGTTTGGAACTTCATGAGTTCTACAAGTAAAGCCATATTCAGAACATGCAGAAGCAATTTACATAATCAGAATATTTTAGGAAGCATCCACTATAACTTTATCAACTTAACATATGATTAACGTCAGTAATCAGACTTCACAAAGACTATCTGAGTTGAAATATTCCCCTCCTGCACTTGATGGCACAATAACGGCTCAAAATACTACACAAGGCTGTGACGCTGCCAAACGTCTGGACTTTACTTTGTCTGGACTGAGTCTGGTTTAAGTGAAAGGGGCTTGGGTGCATATAAGGGGTACTATTAAAGCCCATCCCCTCATGCGCCACTAATACAGAATGTGTATGTGCCAAGTCCAGGTAGGGGATAAGGCCACTAGGAAAACAGTTACCCTCTCTGGGGACATGATATACCTCTAATGATGCCCCGAAAGCCTTTGTCTGATGTGGTTGGCTAATTTAGTATGGCAAAGGTGTCTACAACGAGTGCCAGCAATTTTCTGTTCCTGCCAACAAATAATCATGAAATAGAGACACAAATTCTATATCTCGAGTGCCTACAATAAATGCCTTCATTCGCTTCTATTTCAAAATCACCAAGGACACTCTGCTACATTGAACATCGTTATACCGTCGCTCTACCAATTATCAAAACACCAGAAATACCATTTTTTCTATTTTAGGTATTTTATAAATGCTTAGAGAAAAAAACAGAACCAGGTGAAACTAAACCAGATTAAAGATTTTATTTGGTTTCCAATGAGTATCGATCCGCCTCTAAAAAAAGTAATTCCAGTAAAGTCTAATTAACGCCATTCCTCTAGAAACAAGTACCAGGGTACATGCCCTAGAAGTGACATTACACTGGTTTTCTTTAATTGCGCATGACAAAGCATGTAATAATAACAATCGGTCACCGTTAAAGAACTCGTCTTCCACGGCGGGATAGGAGAGTTTATTTCTCGAAATAGATAATGTTTAGAGTTGCACTTGCTAGATCTATCAGGATGTACAGAGCAGCATGTAGGCTTTCAAGAGATATATTTGTAATTTTCTAGTATAACAAATATTATAAATAAAATACACGCTAGAAAAAATATTTAAACTATTATAAATACATTACTGGTAATTAATAATTATACAAAAAAGTACGTAAATGTTGTGCTTAAGTAATTCAAATACATTTTAATTTTAAGAATCCAAATTGTTGTGACCAAACTCTGTTTCAATCCCAGACTCATTTAGATGAAGATATGGTAACACAGATTTAACAGGTTTCAATTAAAACGTTAAGCTTTAAGTCCTTACCTTAGCCTTAAAATGATTTTAGAAATTTTAAATGCTCAATCTGTATTATTCTGGAAACAGTTTTACATTAAAGGGACAGTTTATTAAGTTTTCTTTAAGCAGCATGGCTGCCAGAGATGCTGTAAAAATTGTGCGACTCCAGTCTTTGGTGTCCATTTTTTTTATGTTTCCACATAGAACAGTTTCAAAAAGTATTTAAACAGGAACCATTCTAATTATGAGGAATCTTCTAGCATCCAGTAGGAGTGTTGCTGTTGTCGTATAAAATCGTACATGGATACACTCCACATATATTATATAAGCCCTTAAAATGAACTATTTGCACTATCCAGCCACACGAGTCTTACGCAGCCTATATATTAATTGTAGGCTTTTTTCCCTGTCTCTTGCATTGTCCCAAATTCATACATTTCTAGGATTTTCAATGGCTTCACCAGGTCCACAAGGGCATTATGTTTTAGAAAACCTGTTCCTAGTGGTACGGTACGCGGATGATTTTATTTTGAAGGATGGATCCACAAAGCCCAGTATCGCTCTCTGCAGGTCCAGATCCAGCTGGATTCCCAGTCACACCAGTGATGAGCCACGTACTTCTCGTCTGACCACTAATCAAGATGACATAGCAAGGGAGTCACTGGTGCTTATTATTACTCCATGATTAGAGAGTCTGGAGAAAATCTTGTTATTCTATGATAACAAATTCAGACAAAATTGCAGTGCAATTTAAATCCTTAAGAGATAATAAAATCTTCAGCCATGCAGTTCAGAAAACACCGCTTGGAATGAAGGTTCGGCTAATTTCAGAAGGTTTAAGAATGCCATGATTGATAAGGAATTTTAAATGAGGTTACAAAAGGCATTACTATAATGTCACACCAATTAAGTTAGATGGAAAGATAATGAAGGCTTTTATTTCAGTCGATCAATCCAATTGGGACTGAACACAATGACTTTCCATGGCTTTGATAAAAGATTGATATCAAAATAAACAACCACTCAATAAGCACCAAATTGAATAAGCAAAGATGATAATTCATTTTGGGGGAAAAAGAGGTGGGAAGAGATTTAAGAAAATATTTGTATTAGAATTTGTTTATAAATTCAACACAAAAAAAGCTTTTCACTGGGAAATAGGAAACATTCATTGTCTATAACATACATAATAGAGCACACACCAGCTCCGCAGAGTTTTATCTAAAATAGAAGATGATTTATTTTTAAGATCAGGTGAAAGAAGGGATGTGAAAGGAATGCAGAGTTAGACGAATTCAAACATAGGAGGAAAAAAAAGTGAATGATGGGGAAAAGGGAACGATATAGGCCAATACCAGAGGTTCTCATTGTGAAAACCATGATCTCCTTGAGAAATCAGCTATGGGTAATAAAGAATAAAGGTTTAATGATATGTTTATACGGTTATGTGTGCAGTTGAAACTGCGACAATGATCTATGTAACGGTCTACGAAGTGTCTTTTATTAGCAGTGAGTTGCTGCATGTAGAGTTAGTCAGGTCGGGGAAGGACCAAGCATTGCAGGATCTCCCAAGACACCACCCTTGTTTGAGACCGATCAGAAAGATCCATCCTTAGCAGTCATACAGCATCTTGAGATCACCCGTCCTCACGGCATAAAGAATTTCCACCAGCATTGCATTATCGCATGGTGACTATGGGCACGCATGATGATCCGACCCTCTTATACCCTAACTGAACTATACTGAAGAAACACACAAAGCCAAGCAACACTAGAACTGTTTCTGGAATAAAACCAAAAAACTAACCTTTGGAGAACATACTTTTCTTTCTGCTTGGATACATTCTCAACCCAACCTGGCTTTAACATATATATTGTTATTTATTATTATTACAGTGCAGTATGATGTAACTGGCATTTAAGTCCATGATGGTTTTTTATGACATTTGGCAAGATTATCAGTACAGTAACGGATGAGCAGCACGTGAATGCTACTCCTAATAAACCAGATGTTTTCTGCAACAGAACCCTTTATCCCCTTTGTTTTCTTTTCAATTAACACCGTCTCCCATGTGGCTTCAGTCGGCCTATATACATATCGGTGCCACAATCAGTACTTGGTATCGCACGCAGAACAATATATTGTTAACAGATGTGTTTCGCAAAAATTTCATTTTATATTCATATTCTATTTACATACGGTGCCCTTTTCAGAAGCTGGAGATGCTCCTGAAATAGACATCAGTGCTACGATAACCTCGAGACATTTAGGAGCTACATGTCATAAGCACATTCATCAATGTACCGACAGAGAGGGAAAAAAATGGTCTGAATTAAATAACCTGCATTTTGTTCCTAGTCTGCCTACTTGCTGTATGCATTGCTGAGACGCTTTGATTAAAAATGCATGCGATTAATGAACAGCCCCTGATTTCAGAGGACTGGGAAAATAGGAAGAAACATTTAAATACAGCATAAAGACAAATAAAAAGTCCAGCGGTGTCCAGCTTGTGTAATCTGATGGAATCTTCTGCCGTTTAGAATGTAATGTTATAAGAATGTGCAGTCCTGGGGGTCTAAATACAGTTTAACCAAGGCAGGGAAAAACTAAAAAATATATTTAAAAAAAAGTAAAGATTAAAATGGAAAAATACTGTATATAACCTCCATATTTAACCCCTTGATGACAATTGCCGGTCCGGGCACGTCACTCAAAATCGTGACGATTATGACAATTGACGTGCCAGGACCGGCACGTCTTTAAACGGGTGAAAAAATCGATCCGTGATCGATTTTTTCACTCAAACGGTGTTGCTCTAATGCCTCGACATCGAGGCATTGAGCAACACCAAAAAAACCATTCCCGCCCCCCCCCGATCGCTCCTAGGAGCAAAAAAAAAAACATGTTTGAAAGACTGCACGTCTTTCAAACATGGCGGCGCCCGCCGCCGAAAAACGGGTTTAGGAAGCGATCGCGAGTCGCTTCCTTTGCTTAGCTGGTGTTGCTAAGATGCCTCAGTATCGAGGCATCTTTGCAACACCTGTTTAGCAAAGGAAGCGACTCGCGATCGCTTCCTAAATGCTTAACTTACCTTCCCGGTGCCGGTGTCTTCGAAACACACGCGGTGTTTCAAGATGGCGGCGCCCATCAAGCCGGGGGGCGGAGCCTGATGACATCATCGGGGGGGTGTTGCTGGATGTCATGGACATCCAGTGAATAACACCCCTAGTGGTCAGATCACTCATAAGAGTGATCATGATTTGCTAAATCAAAGGCAATGTTTTCTAAACATTGCCTTTGATCAGTATTGGATCTGCCTCCCTCCCTCACTTGCTTCTAGTGAGGGAGAGAGACAGATCAGTGTGTATTCCCAATAAAATATATATATATATATTGATCCAAAGGCTATTATAAGAGCCACCCATTTAATATTAACCCCTTCATTGCCATTGATCACTGCATAAACAGTGATCTTGCATAGTGGCAATTGTTTTTGGGGTTTTTTTTTTTTTAACATTTTTTTTT
>VKOC01000007.1:3633359-3643392 GCA_009364415.1 Spea multiplicata
TTTCCTTCTCCATTATAGCGAACAGTGTTGCCAAGACCTTAATTGCCCATCTTGTCACAGAATAATTTTAGTCAAAGCTGCTATATGATCTGTAAAACATGGGGCAAATAGAAATGAGTTTGGCCTGAGTTACTGCTACGATACCAGAGACAAGCAACGGCATTGTTGAAGGACATTGCTGCCTTTCTATGACTCTGACATGCACAGAACGGACCACGCATACACATAGAAACACATAAAACCTTCATCAGTACTTGGTCTTGTCTTACATTTAGGAAATCCGTATGACGATCTAATTCATGTTTAAATTCCCTTACTATATTAGCCTCTACTGCTTTTGCTGGGAGGCTGTTCTTCCTAGCTACCACCCTCTTGAACCCGTTACCAGTGAGCAGTTGGCCACTCAGTATGCCAGCCACAAATCTACTACCTCGACTAGGAAATGGAAGCTTGTATTCAAGAATTTGGATTACAAGTATTGATGGATTTCCATTATTAAGCAAGTCTCTTCAACAAAAAAAAGATGGGCTATATAAACCATCTGGTCCATTTAAATCATATGGAAGGACTAAAACAAAAACAATTTATGGTCTAAAATTTGAGTCATGAGACGTTCGATATGTCATGGAGGACTTCATGGACTTAGTTTGATGACCCACCTACACACTAGAGTCGTTTGTAAAATGCAGGCTGCACCCTAAAACCATGTTAATTAGTGAACTGTCCCACTGCCAGTGCACAAGTCTACAAAACCATGACTTATCCATTCATACACATAAACGCTTAGCGGGCATATCACATAACAGCCCAGCACGAGCCAAATCCACACCAAAACCAATGTCTCAGCCACCTTCTGGCCTACAGCTCCTCAGAGATCTCCCTCGGAATCAGCGGCATTGTTACTGCATTCATAATGCATGCACCTTGTCTAGAGTTATTGCTTTAACAGATTTAAAAATAAGAAATAATAAACTACTTTGCTTACTTTATCTATCAGTGTGGAGTGTTTTCAGCCTTGGATCTTGAGCTATACACGTCTCCCTCAAAAACATTTACTTAAACTGTAAATATTAACACATAAAGTAAAGCTCACTCACCTTAACACCAAGACAAGAGAAATGCCACAACCTCTATAAATAATCTTTACTGGTGTTTGTTAACCCCATATTTTTATGATTTTATTTATGTATTTTTCTGGGCTTTATTGTTTTAATATTACCTGTGTGAAATGTGTGAACAGGTAATGTTTCAGCTTCATGTTTTTGAGCTCTTTAAGACATGAAGTAGGTCAGCTGCTTGGTTGCAGCTCTGTGATGCGAATCATTACATCTTTTAACGTTACTGCTCCTCAGTCTCGCATGCATTTGCTGCGCAGCTCTCTGTGACAGTATGTCGTGTGATAAAGTGTCACTGTGAATGGCAGCATACGGAGTCACGTCTCTCTGTACCAGTCACAAACCCAAGAATCATTTCACTTAAATAAATCCTATCCTATAAATCCTATAATAACTAATATTCTAGTCTCTCAATACTATTCTAGTTAAATAAACCTTATTTTAGGAGCTCCTGTAGAAGACGGAACAAAATTACTCACAGTACAACTTTTTGTAAAAAAACTGATTTTTTAAAATAAATGGAGAATATATTTCAAATACAAATAATTGAAATGGAATTATTGTTTTATAATACCAAGTATGGATAATCTTCTATTAAAGGGGTTGTCCCTTTGACATCATTTTATAAACACAGCTAGCAGGCTTTTTTATGCCTGCAATTGAAATGCTAAGGGCCAAAAGAAAATGTCAGCATTTTAATAAACAGCAATAACAATAGCTTTAATGGAATAATGACATCCTGATTGAAAAAACATGCACATTTAAGTGATTCAGGTCCATTCTGTGTATTCTTACAAGTAACAGTATCTGCAATGTATGTATACACTGTAATTGAAAACGGATTTGTATTTCCACCCATACTGCTTCCATAATGCAACATGTTATATGTTCTCTATATGTAGTATAGTGGCTCGCATCTCTAAATAATGAATGTTTTCTCTTTTGACAGTAAAGAAAACATTGACTTTTTTTGCTGAAAGAGTTAAAAGGCCTTCTGAACATGTCATCTAGTAATCTTGCAGGTTCTAAATTGCACTAGGCATGCGTTGCTGTTTTTGCTTGGCAAAATCATGTTAATTAATATTGATGTTGCAATTTTTGTCATACATCATTAGCAACAATAGTTTTTGAAGAAAAGCAAGTTTTCCATGTCCTGATGATGAAGATTGATGTATTTCGTTATTAGAGCAGGGTTAATTGTAGGGCTTCAATGCAAAGTGCATGTTCACTAAAACTCATTCAGATTTAGCAATATATATATATATATTTTTTTTAAATGTGTTGTTTTATAAAGCAGTGTTATGCTAAGATGTATATTAACCATTTCAGTACACATGAAGTGTGCAGTGCATTGCCTTTCCAATAAACAAGTATATATTTATATACTACCATAAGGAACACTTAGAATGTTACAGCTTGTAATGCTAACAAGTGTTCATCTTTAGGAGGGACCCAAATCCATGTGCTCCCATCTTTGCAACCAACTTGCTCTTTGGCCCTTTAGAAAGTTGGGGGTATACCGTGTTCTATTCTTTCTGGTCTCAGATCTCTTGTAATTCAGTATTTTCTTTTGTCCTTTTCTGCCTGCGATGGCATTTTAGTAAGTTAGACATATTGGCGACATTCAAGGCTTCATGTATTCACAACAATCCCCCATAATTTACATGCTTGCTTGGGGCAGCCCGGGCTACAGCACCCAGCACATATGCTTGCATGGTGTTGCGCAATACAAATGAGACAAGATCACTTCATTACTAATGGACTGCGAAATATTGAAATGCTCCCAGCTAAATTAGTACGAACAGGTAATTAATTCTAAACACCTCAGCCATGAAATGATACAGGGGCAATATCAGCTCTTTACCTTGTAGTTTTACAGCAGATCAGTTTATACATTTTTGACCTTCTACCTTAAATGTCAGGAAGGAGCCGAGTCAGGGTGGGGTTAAGAAAACCCCAAAAAAGGAAAAAAAGACAAATGCACCTTTATCGGTGTAGCTACATTTAGGTACCTGTGTTCTCTATGGTGCTCTACGTTTCTTATTAGTATCATTTCAGTTTCAATTAATAAACTGAATTATGATAAAAATGTGCGCATACGCGGGGATAAAGGGAATCTGTTTCTAGTGCCAGATGAATGCGATGGATTACCATCACCTCTTTCAGATTCCCCCAGGAATTTGCATAGCACCTGCCTGTATGGGGCGCCCATGCAGTTAGTTTATTCTTCTCCACTCAGTATTTCTTGATGCCTTCTGAGAAAGAGAGAAAAAGAAGAAAAAAAGCCCTGAAGGGGAAAATGTATTCCCTGAAAAAATTCCATCGTCGGGAGGGAAGCCGGGCTTAAAATAATCTTACTTGGGCTCTGCACCTTGGTCTAATGGTCAATCCTTTTGTTATATTTACCAGTTTGCAGTCTGGGCTGATTAGGGTAAGTTTATCATAGGAAGTGCCGCATATTGAACCAGATTACTCAAGTGGGGTTTTTCAAGATCTCTATGTACAAGAAGAAGTGGATGACTGAAGATTGATTGAGATGCTAATTGATCCTCTTGTGTAATACATCAGTTTCCTTCTCGAGCAGCTTTCATCCCTTCTTACTCTTGATTTTTCTTGTTTATCATAAAACATATGTTCAGTTACCTTTTCTTCTAACCCCAGGACAGGAATTCAGCATATTAGGAAGCAAATGTTTGTTAATTTTGTATTTGGTGTTGGTGCAAGGTCACTGCCGGTAGCTCTGTGCTGAATGTGTGCTCTCTTCTCCTAGTTTAAAGCTATAACTATGAATGTGTAGTTATTCAGATATTGTCAACTGTGATGCAGTTGGTTAAAAAATAACAAATTACTTTGCCTTCCATTCTCTGCTATGTCAATGATGAGTTAATTTATTTGAATTATAGATTCAATGTGATCCAAGGACTCTGCATTCGAGCCTTAAACCAGTTGCGAGTTAATTGATTCTGTTGAGATATGTTCTATTGATCTCTAGGTTTAAAACCTGACCGTTGATGTGTTGTTCAATACATGCTATACCATGGCATGTAAGAGTAGATGTTTGATCTAGTGTGAAACTAGATAAAACACATGCAATTACCCAATAAAATACCATATTTAATTTTGAGAAATTAAATAACATTGCTACTAGTCAACGTCATAGTTTGCCTTAAAATAATTAGTTTTAAGTGATGTGCCTTTACCTGGTCATAATTGCCTTTTTTAGGATGGTAATTGACCATTTCCTTGGAAAGGGAAGCTCCAGATTTATCTTGGAGACCATTTAAAGTGCATAATTTTACTTTGTCATGGTGCTTACCACTTTCCTTAAAACATTTATTTAATTGGTTATGTTAAACACAAGCTCTCTGATATTCTGTCTGAACTGTCACAAGGTCAGCACTATTTCAGTGGCAGGTTCTGTGGATTAAACATTGGGGTCTTATCTCCAAGATATCACTTTATAATAAATTGCCTCTGTTTATTTTTCTGTTTTATACTTTTTTTTTTACCTTTTGCAACCCAACAAGTAACTATGTCAAAGAACTATGAAGCTATTTTTTCTTATATAAATCTCACCACTTTAATTGGTTTTATATAGTTATCTAGAACTAGAGATAGCACAATCAAGGAGCAAAGTCTAGTTACATGATTATCGCACCCTTATCAGAAACACATAGCCAATATAGTGTGCCTTTTTTAGGATTAATTAAGTCAAGGTAGCGTTTTCCCTTTAAAATTTGAAACCTTCAAGACATGTTGACACCATAGCTTAGTGTTCTTTTTTTTTTTATCCTAAATCCATGTAAGATACTAAAAAAAAAACAGGATTATCATAGAGCTGTCATTAATTTTAACAGCAAAGACCTAACCGGCGTTAAAATGGGGGAGTCATTTCTAATTCAGAATGTCACAAGTGCTGAGCATTGAAGACTGAGTGCTCAGCTTATGGATGCTTCATCTTTGCAAAGTGGTTCATTTACGGAATTGAAGCCAAGTACCTTTTGTACCGTACAGGATCAAGAAGCCTTATTGAGGATTCAATAGGTACATTTAATGAACTCCAAATGTTCACTTGATGAACGGAAAACTATATTTAAGATGTCTAATCAGAGAAGTAGAGATGGGAGAAGAGTGAATTATAGTGATTTACAAGAATGTAATAGCAGTGAAGAGACCTGTTGAAAGAAAAAGAATAACTTTAAATGTTTTCCTATTAAGTAGATGTGTGCATGGTGTTTGTCTGATACTTTATTTTTATTTTAGTGTAAGCCTGGTACGCTCAGGGCTAGTTTAAAATATGATAACTCACAAGCCTAATTAGGTCTCCAATTTCTCACTTTATTTATAAACGATTTAATCCGTATGTAATTGGCAGTTAATGTAGCCTGCTGGTTACTGTCTTGGACTATAACCAAGATTGACCTCTAGTTTAAATTATTCATGTAGAGCGAGGCTACATCAAACTCTCCATACAGAGATACATAGTGACTGCAGAAAAGAACTTATTGTCCCATCTTCTTAACTGATTCATTTGTTAGGGTGACTTCATGAACTTACAAAGTTTTCTTGAATTCATTAACTGACATAATATGAATGTCCAGACCTACTTATGGAACAGGGATGATTTCTAAGGCAGATTTATAGACCAGATGGAACCCCAGACGAGATGTCCCGCTCGTGTCCCCACCATATTTTGTTTTAATTGGAATGTCTGTAAGGTGTACTTGGCTCAAGTCCTCCTTGTGGTCTATAGGGGTCGCAAATAGTGAACGGTCGTCATGTGTGAATCCACCTCCTGAAATAACATGCATGTGTGATGCGTAACGATGAAAACACTTTTTGTAAGAAGTCAAGGATTCTCACCTATTTGCTCCAGGACTCTCTCTGGTTTTTTTCCTGTCTAGCAGTTGCCTGTGATGCCAGGTACTAAAAAAAGCCCTAAAGATTTCTACAATATTGGGGATGTCCATGATCCGTAAGAGCTCTGACATTTAAAACATTTATTTTAAAAAATCCCTGCTTGGTGGTAAAATTCTGAAACATCCAATGTAATCACAATAATTGAAATGAATACAGAAAACAATGTCCCTGGAAGAGAGCTTTCATTTACTGAACATCATTTTATGAACTTGATGTGTGAACTTCATAGACAATGTACAGGGTTCTAGATAGTCTTCTAGTGTTCTAGTGCTTATATTGGGATATTGATAAAGGAATCAATTTGATTGTAATGTTTATATAATACATTTACAAATTAAAAAAAACATTGTTAATCCAAGAAATCTGTTGATGGCAGATATATTTTTTCTGTAGAAGAAATTAACAATAATTGTATTTTTAGAGAAAAAATCAAATTAAAATAATCTAATCCCCTGGCTTTAATTAAGGATCTCTATCCTTTCGGAGCTGACATAAAAATAAACAAAGCAAATTCCAGGTACAGATTTTTATACTAGAGAGGAATCAAGCAGCCTCTCCAACATACATAACCTGTTTTTCTGATGGGACCAATTAATTTCCCCTTTTCTCTAAAAAAAAAAAAAATGAAAAATAATGGCTGCATCTTGCTGATTAAAGCCTATTGAAACCATTAAACTTTGTTTTTGTTTTAATAGTAGGTCATATGTGTTGTTAAATATGTTTAGTTATTTCATTAGAAGCAGGACAAACACAACTATGTCCTGCATTGTTTTAGGAACAGATACAACTGTCGGGGATTAAATGTTTGTTGCCTTTCGCTACGTGATTACAGTAAATAGAGAAATGTAAATAATATTACCCATAAAATATGGTGGTTCTACTCTATAAGCTATGCTAAAGCCGAGCCATAATTGCTATCCAGCCTCCGTCGTCAGACAAGATTTGCATTACAGAAAAAGGATGCTGCCCTTGGAATCTTATCTTTCAAAAACTTGCTCCAACTTTTTTTTTTTAAAGCATTGATGAACCATAGCCTGATTCACAACAGATGCACCCATGTCAACCATTCGAACAAATGGGATAAGAACGTTTATGAGCAGTAAAAGGTCCTCTTTGCTTATACTCCCATACAAAGGATGCATTATTCTCAATCATGAATGTAGAGCCAAGGTTATCAGCAAACAAGATAAAGGACTACAAGTAAAATACCTTTCGTTTTTATATTGCATTGTGTAGGATGATTAAAATGAGTTTGAGAAGAGCTTTAATGCAGCAGACAAAAGGATCTATTCTCTAAAGGGAGCGTTGACAGGATAGTTGTGTTTTAGCTCCTTGATTTTAATGTACATTAAGGCAGTAAAACTCACAGTGAGCACCTGCTGCAGGAAGGGCTTGGCTGGCCCTGTATAATGTATGATTATTTCAGTAAGGTTTCTTCAAAGTTTCCTTTCTAATTAAATGAGACGTTATAGAGCTTGCTTAGCTTATCATAAAAAAAACGCAGTGGGGCGTTAAAACCTCAACTCTCTCCCAAACTCTCGCTTTAGTGAATAAACTCCAAATCGTGTGTTTACGAGGATGCAAAAATAAGACGTATTCACCAAAGCCAATATGGAGCACACTCAAACACACACGCATATTAAATACTCTCCGAATGTTTCCGGGAACGGAACCCAAAACTACGAGATCTCTTCAAGTAACTCTTGTTTTTCCTTCTTGCTTTTTTTTTTTTACAAAGCAGCCCGGAGATTTCGCTGTAATAGAAACTGATGCAAAACCTACAATTTCTTCAGTTTGCCATTAAAATAAATCAAAGCTGACTGTTCCTTTAATGTGTTTTTGTTGCTTTCTTAGACTTTAGTGTGCATGACCATACACAGCACTCCTGCCTTGGACTTAAATATTTTTTTTATTTCATTTTTATTACAATGAATGAAATATCTAGAGAAGACTTTTACTGCGTACTTGAATTATGTATTGGATTTCAGTTACGTTTATTTTAAATACGCCACACCGAGGAAAGCCATCCAGATGGTAATTAGTTTGGTTTTAAAATATTTATATATTAGTCTAATAACTTCAGAGTGTAACGATAGGTTCAAACCTAAAGAAACGTGTCAAATAAATACAATATAAGTCAGTAAGGTATCTAGCCAAAAAAAAATGTTGCAGTAGACCTTTTTATGACTTGCTATATCTGCGTGCCACGAATCCTTGAAAGAAACCACCTCCGAACAGCCATCACCAACAAATTCTAAGCCGTAGCCCGATCGCCTTGTCTAACCTCAATGCACCTTTATCTAAAGTGCTCTAACTTGCTCTAATTTTGTTAAAAAAATTATTCTTTTGGAATGTATTAAATTATATAACGGGAACGTACCATGGAAAAAATATTTGTTTTCTTTGAACGTTGAAACCAGTGGGTTACCATTGACCAAAATCTGGTTATATGCAATACATTAACCCCTTCGTGACAAAGGCTGATTTTCCTTTTTGTACCCTTCGTGACAATTGCTGTTTTATCGTTTCTGCGGTATTTGTGTTTAGCTGTAATTTTCTCTTAACCCATTTACTAAACCCACACAAGTTATATATTGTTTTTTTCAGGACAAGAAGGGCTTTCTTCAGACACCAAAATTTTTTTCATATGATGTAATTTCCTATAATAAAAATATTAAAATATGACGAAAAATTGAAAAAAAAACACATTTTCTCACTTTTATTTGAAAAATCTTTTATTCATCATAAAAAACTACTGAAAAACCTGCTAAATAGATTCTACTATTTGTCCCGAGTTTAGAAATACCCAATGTTTTTATGTTTTTTTGCTTTCTTCTACACGTTATGGGGCAATAAGTAGCGTTTTGCTAATTCAAAACCATTTTTCTCTGAATCTGGTAATTCTGTCTCTATGTGGTATTTGGGGCATCTTTGAAGCCAGCAAATTAAATTTACCCCACCAAACCATATATTTTTGAAAACTAGACACCCCAGGGTATTTTAGATGCTGATAGTTTAACCCTTTCCATGCACTAATCCTACCACCAACCCTTGTCAAAGTTTGTGATAGTAATTGTTT
This sequence comes from Spea multiplicata, assembly GCA_009364415.1. Taxonomy (NCBI): domain Eukaryota; kingdom Metazoa; phylum Chordata; class Amphibia; order Anura; family Pelobatidae; genus Spea; species Spea multiplicata. The sequence goes on from VKOC01000007.1 coordinate 3,642,474, forward strand.
TTGGTGTTTTTTTTCACATACTTTGTACTTCAGGTGTGAAATTACAGCTCCTGGTATATGTTGCTGTCACACAACACCCCGATATGTGTTCAGCAACATCTCCTGAGTACATTGATACCCCACATGCATGGGTTTGTCAGATTGTTTGGGGGCAAAAGGGCCACATTTGGAACCTGCCTCCTCAGCCGTATACCGCTGCATGGTAACAATTGCAGCAAAAATAGTGGGGAAGGAAAGGGTTAATGGTTCTAATAAAAATAAAAAAAAACCTAAAAAAATGTAAAAAAGTAAAAAAAAAGTAAAAAAAAAAACCCCAAAAAACAATTGCCACTATGCAAGATCACTGTTTATGCAGTGATCAATGGCAATGAAGGGGTTAATATTAAATGGGTGGCTCTTATAATAGCCTTTGGATCAATATATATATATATATTTTATTGGGAATACACACTGATCTGTCTCTCTCCCTCACTAGAAGCAAGTGAGGGAGGGAGGCAGATCCAATACTGATCAAAGGCAATGTTTAGAAAACATTGCCTTTGATTTAGCAAATAATGATCACTCTTATGAGTGATCTGACCACTAGGGGTGCTATTCACTGGATGTCCATGACATCCAGCAACACCCCCCCGATGATGTCAGCAGGCTCCGCCCCCCGGCTTGATGGGCGCCGCCATCTTGAAACACCGCGTGTGTTTCGAAGACACCGGCACCGGGAAGGTAAGTTGAGCATTTAGGAAGCGATCGCGAGTCGCTTCCTTTGCTAAACAGGTGTTGCAAAGATGCCTTGATACTGAGGCATCTTAGCAACACCAGCTAAGCAAAGGAAGCGACTCGCGATCGCTTCCTAAACCCGTTTTTCGGCGGCGGGCGCCGCCATGTTTGAAAGACGTGCAGTCTTTCAAACATGTTTTTTTTT
>VKOC01000007.1:3643492-3687024 GCA_009364415.1 Spea multiplicata
GTATAGAAGGATTTTTTTTCTTCTTATTAGAAATACAAATATAACAATTTATGCTTCCCACTGAAAAGGATTATGTTGACTGCCACGTTCTACGAGCATTTTCTGTGGCTTAGTTGTGGCTACAAGAAATGTACAGTTAAAGTAAACGGTGCATATGTGATCCAAGCTTGGAGTTGTTGATGAGGATGCTACTACCCCTACCCCTCCAAAAAAACATTGGACATGACTTACTTGTTAAGAATTTTAGTTCTTTTGGCACTTGAAAAATTCTCCAGTTGTAAGGATTCTTGAGTAAGGAAAGCCACAGCCAAGTGAAAGTAGTTATTCCACAACTAAAAGAAAAATATGAGGTAATTATCCAAAGGGGTTTCATTTGCCATAATATATGAAATTCCCATTATTGGAAATAAAAATAGATGCATCAATCACCAGCATCATAATATAACATATATTGTTAATTCTTAATGATATCCTAAACCCACATGACATCTGGGTGGTGGACAGAGAGACTCGCAGTAGAAGTGTTTGAGGCTAATACATAAGAGAATAAAAAACATGTATGGGATAGGCATAAACCTATCCTTAATCTAAGACAAGACCAAGGACTTATTAACACCGAACTCTTACAACAGGAAAATGGACAGACCATGTTAAAAACCTCAGAAAATACTATAGAATATTACATGTCTGGCCATATAAGAATTATGGTAATTGCAAATACCAACAGTAGTATGGGAGCCATTTAAATGTTGCTTCCCATACAATACTTCATGATGGGCTAGGGAAATGAATTTCAATCCAATTTGTTGTTGCAAAACTAAATCCTGCTGCTATCTGATTTGAATGTCTGAACCATTATTTAAACCACAAAAATATACATCTTGTATTTTCTAATTAATTACAAAAACTGTGCTGGACAATGTCCTACAGCGACAGTTAAAAGAATGGTTATGATTTCTCAGCATCTAGGCAGGATCGAGTATTATGTTTTATGTTGGCATCATGGAAACTTCCTGGCTACATTACGCTCAGAAGAACACAGTATTCTGTTAACTTAAAGGCAGTGCGTCTTAAATATGAGCATGCCAGAAATTTTTTTTTTTATTAGTCAGCAGATTTGAGCAATATTCCCTTCACACTTATTCAGAACCTGAAGACACGGGGAGGCAGAGAAAAGCGGCGGAGTCAGAAAACCTGCAGCTCTAATCTAGATTACAACTCACAGCCTGTTAACGACCCCACTTCCAAAATATCAAGTGGAACAATGTGAAAACACAGTGCCTGACGACGCAGGGGGCAACAGATCCAAAGTTGCCATCGGTCTCATATTGGTTAGAACAGTGATAACAGGGGGACATCTCCCAGTTCTTGGGTATCACTAGCAATGGTGCAGACACAGCACATGTTCAAGAGAAGGTGAGCCTTGACAAGAGTGTGATGCAACATCATGCCTACATGTGCCTTAGGAGCCTGAGGTGACATCACATTGCAACCCATGTACTTTGGCAAGTGACTCCATGCACTATTGGGTATTCAAATGAAGGGAAAGTTAGCAAGCTGCAAGCAAGCACTACTGTGAAGTCATGCGAGCGAGCAGGACCTGCCTGACACGCGGATGTTACTGGTCACACCAGTTAGATCAGACTACTGTCTAGGGGTTCCTGGTAAAGAGGAAAGCACCGCCAGTGGCCATAACACTACTATAGGTAAAGCGACAATTCAACCATTCATTTTCTTGCCTAGGGCCCCATGGCCAGCTGTGTTTTTTCCCACAGGAATGGAAAGTAGGAAACCAAGCAAAAGGATAGCATTATAGAAAATGAAAAGCACTATTTCTAGTCTTCGTTGTAGGGACGTTATAGTATTGTTTACAATAAGCACAATACTTAACCCTTTCAAGACCGGGACGTACCTGGTACTTCCGGGTCACGGGTCACCGGCAGACCGGGGCGTACCAGGTACGTCACAGCCTTTACGCGATCCAGCGATGCTTTGAACGCTGGGATCGCGAGGGGCGGCTGCTAAGCTGGAGCTGGGTTGTTCGCCAGCAGATCAGTAGGCAGCGCACCCCCCCTCAATTCCATGCACGTGATCGCTTTTCAGCGAATCACGATCACGGAATTTAAATATTTAAAAACATACTGCGGTCTTCAAGTGAAGACGCAGTATGCAAATGCCGGTCCGGAAGGGGTTAAAGTATTTGTCCTGAATATGTATGATAAATATCCAATAAAAAATACAATTTTTGAATATCACAATAACACTTTCTTTTACCGCAAGACGTATCACATGCCCGCAACAATCAAACAAAGCCTCATCTCCTCTTACCTGTAGTTCAAAGTTGGCTTGATCAAGGATCAAGGAATTTTTGGTTTAGCATGTCAGCATACTGTTTGATTGCTCGTAAGAAAACTCTGGAAAAACCAAGGGAAAACTGTATAATTATAACATTTTAACATTTCAGTTCAGTATAAACCAGAAAGCACCTGCAATTTACCATACTATCGGCGGAAGTCGGTAGATCGTGCAGGTGTCATGCATATCAACCTACACATTTAAAACCAAAATCCAGATGTTACATGCATAATGCATGCAGGAATGCAAAATCAGCCATTTAAAAAAAACACACAAAAAGAGGTATTCTATTAAAAATCATGCTGTAAAAAGTACAACGAATAACAATCTAAAAGATGAAGACAAGAACATTTTACCCAGATTTGCACACCTTTTAGATATTTTTCACGCTTATATATAAATTAAAATTAGTGTATTGGAATATTTTACCAACATGGCTGTTTGGAACTTCATGAGTTCTACAAGTAAAGCCATATTCAGAACATGCAGAAGCAATTTACATAATCAGAATATTTTAGGAAGCATCCACTATAACTTTATCAACTTAACATATGATTAACGTCAGTAATCAGACTTCACAAAGACTATCTGAGTTGAAATATTCCCCTCCTGCACTTGATGGCACAATAACGGCTCAAAATACTACACAAGGCTGTGACGCTGCCAAACGTCTGGACTTTACTTTGTCTGGACTGAGTCTGGTTTAAGTGAAAGGGGCTTGGGTGCATATAAGGGGTACTATTAAAGCCCATCCCCTCATGCGCCACTAATACAGAATGTGTATGTGCCAAGTCCAGGTAGGGGATAAGGCCACTAGGAAAACAGTTACCCTCTCTGGGGACATGATATACCTCTAATGATGCCCCGAAAGCCTTTGTCTGATGTGGTTGGCTAATTTAGTATGGCAAAGGTGTCTACAACGAGTGCCAGCAATTTTCTGTTCCTGCCAACAAATAATCATGAAATAGAGACACAAATTCTATATCTCGAGTGCCTACAATAAATGCCTTCATTCGCTTCTATTTCAAAATCACCAAGGACACTCTGCTACATTGAACATCGTTATACCGTCGCTCTACCAATTATCAAAACACCAGAAATACCATTTTTTCTATTTTAGGTATTTTATAAATGCTTAGAGAAAAAAACAGAACCAGGTGAAACTAAACCAGATTAAAGATTTTATTTGGTTTCCAATGAGTATCGATCCGCCTCTAAAAAAAGTAATTCCAGTAAAGTCTAATTAACGCCATTCCTCTAGAAACAAGTACCAGGGTACATGCCCTAGAAGTGACATTACACTGGTTTTCTTTAATTGCGCATGACAAAGCATGTAATAATAACAATCGGTCACCGTTAAAGAACTCGTCTTCCACGGCGGGATAGGAGAGTTTATTTCTCGAAATAGATAATGTTTAGAGTTGCACTTGCTAGATCTATCAGGATGTACAGAGCAGCATGTAGGCTTTCAAGAGATATATTTGTAATTTTCTAGTATAACAAATATTATAAATAAAATACACGCTAGAAAAAATATTTAAACTATTATAAATACATTACTGGTAATTAATAATTATACAAAAAAGTACGTAAATGTTGTGCTTAAGTAATTCAAATACATTTTAATTTTAAGAATCCAAATTGTTGTGACCAAACTCTGTTTCAATCCCAGACTCATTTAGATGAAGATATGGTAACACAGATTTAACAGGTTTCAATTAAAACGTTAAGCTTTAAGTCCTTACCTTAGCCTTAAAATGATTTTAGAAATTTTAAATGCTCAATCTGTATTATTCTGGAAACAGTTTTACATTAAAGGGACAGTTTATTAAGTTTTCTTTAAGCAGCATGGCTGCCAGAGATGCTGTAAAAATTGTGCGACTCCAGTCTTTGGTGTCCATTTTTTTTATGTTTCCACATAGAACAGTTTCAAAAAGTATTTAAACAGGAACCATTCTAATTATGAGGAATCTTCTAGCATCCAGTAGGAGTGTTGCTGTTGTCGTATAAAATCGTACATGGATACACTCCACATATATTATATAAGCCCTTAAAATGAACTATTTGCACTATCCAGCCACACGAGTCTTACGCAGCCTATATATTAATTGTAGGCTTTTTTCCCTGTCTCTTGCATTGTCCCAAATTCATACATTTCTAGGATTTTCAATGGCTTCACCAGGTCCACAAGGGCATTATGTTTTAGAAAACCTGTTCCTAGTGGTACGGTACGCGGATGATTTTATTTTGAAGGATGGATCCACAAAGCCCAGTATCGCTCTCTGCAGGTCCAGATCCAGCTGGATTCCCAGTCACACCAGTGATGAGCCACGTACTTCTCGTCTGACCACTAATCAAGATGACATAGCAAGGGAGTCACTGGTGCTTATTATTACTCCATGATTAGAGAGTCTGGAGAAAATCTTGTTATTCTATGATAACAAATTCAGACAAAATTGCAGTGCAATTTAAATCCTTAAGAGATAATAAAATCTTCAGCCATGCAGTTCAGAAAACACCGCTTGGAATGAAGGTTCGGCTAATTTCAGAAGGTTTAAGAATGCCATGATTGATAAGGAATTTTAAATGAGGTTACAAAAGGCATTACTATAATGTCACACCAATTAAGTTAGATGGAAAGATAATGAAGGCTTTTATTTCAGTCGATCAATCCAATTGGGACTGAACACAATGACTTTCCATGGCTTTGATAAAAGATTGATATCAAAATAAACAACCACTCAATAAGCACCAAATTGAATAAGCAAAGATGATAATTCATTTTGGGGGAAAAAGAGGTGGGAAGAGATTTAAGAAAATATTTGTATTAGAATTTGTTTATAAATTCAACACAAAAAAAGCTTTTCACTGGGAAATAGGAAACATTCATTGTCTATAACATACATAATAGAGCACACACCAGCTCCGCAGAGTTTTATCTAAAATAGAAGATGATTTATTTTTAAGATCAGGTGAAAGAAGGGATGTGAAAGGAATGCAGAGTTAGACGAATTCAAACATAGGAGGAAAAAAAAGTGAATGATGGGGAAAAGGGAACGATATAGGCCAATACCAGAGGTTCTCATTGTGAAAACCATGATCTCCTTGAGAAATCAGCTATGGGTAATAAAGAATAAAGGTTTAATGATATGTTTATACGGTTATGTGTGCAGTTGAAACTGCGACAATGATCTATGTAACGGTCTACGAAGTGTCTTTTATTAGCAGTGAGTTGCTGCATGTAGAGTTAGTCAGGTCGGGGAAGGACCAAGCATTGCAGGATCTCCCAAGACACCACCCTTGTTTGAGACCGATCAGAAAGACCCATCCTTAGCAGTCATACAGCATCTTGAGATCACCCGTCCTCACGGCATAAAGAATTTCCACCAGCATTGCATTATCGCATGGTGACTATGGGCACGCATGATGATCCGACCCTCTTATACCCTAACTGAACTATACTGAAGAAACACACAAAGCCAAGCAACACTAGAACTGTTTCTGGAATAAAACCAAAAAACTAACCTTTGGAGAACATACTTTTCTTTCTGCTTGGATACATTCTCAACCCAACCTGGCTTTAACATATATATTGTTATTTATTATTATTACAGTGCAGTATGATGTAACTGGCATTTAAGTCCATGATGGTTTTTTATGACATTTGGCAAGATTATCAGTACAGTAACGGATGAGCAGCACGTGAATGCTACTCCTAATAAACCAGATGTTTTCTGCAACAGAACCCTTTATCCCCTTTGTTTTCTTTTCAATTAACACCGTCTCCCATGTGGCTTCAGTCGGCCTATATACATATCGGTGCCACAATCAGTACTTGGTATCGCACGCAGAACAATATATTGTTAACAGATGTGTTTCGCAAAAATTTCATTTTATATTCATATTCTATTTACATACGGTGCCCTTTTCAGAAGCTGGAGATGCTCCTGAAATAGACATCAGTGCTACGATAACCTCGAGACATTTAGGAGCTACATGTCATAAGCACATTCATCAATGTACCGACAGAGAGGGAAAAAAATGGTCTGAATTAAATAACCTGCATTTTGTTCCTAGTCTGCCTACTTGCTGTATGCATTGCTGAGACGCTTTGATTAAAAATGCATGCGATTAATGAACAGCCCCTGATTTCAGAGGACTGGGAAAATAGGAAGAAACATTTAAATACAGCATAAAGACAAATAAAAAGTCCAGCGGTGTCCAGCTTGTGTAATCTGATGGAATCTTCTGCCGTTTAGAATGTAATGTTATAAGAATGTGCAGTCCTGGGGGTCTAAAGGTTTAAGCTCAGGCACGGGAAAAACTAAAAAATATAATTTAAAAAAAAGTAAAGATTAAAATGGAAAATACTGTATATAACCTCCATATTTAATGTATTGCATATAACCAGATTTTGGTCAATGGTAACCTACTGGTTTCAACGTTCAAAGAAAACAAATATTTTTTTCCATGGGACGTTCCCGTTATATAATTTAATACATTCCAAAAGAATAATTTTTTTAACAAAATTAGAGCAAGTTAGAGCACTTTAGATAAAGGTGCATTGAGGTTAGACAAGGCGATTGGGCTACGGCTTAGAATTTGTTGGTGATGGCTGTTCGGAGGATGGTGGTTTCTTTCAAGGATTCGTGGCACGCAGATATAGCAAGTCATAAAAAGGTCTACTGCAACATTTTTTTTGGCTAGATACCTTACTGACATATTGTATTTATTTGACACGTTTCTTTAGGTTTGAACCTATCGTTACACTCTGAAGTTATTAGACTAATATATAAATATTTTAAAACCAAACTAATTACCATCTGGATGGCTTTCCTCGGTGTGGCGTATTTAAAATAAACGTAACTGAAATCCAATACATAATTCAAGTACGCAGTAAAAGTCTTCTCTAGATATTTCATTCATTGTAATAAAAATGAAAAAGACTTAGAAACACAGTTACTGTTTTAAACCAATAAATACATCATAATATTTAAGTCCACGCCAGGAGTGCTGTGTATGGTCATGCACACTAAAGTCTAAGAAAGCAACAAAAACACATTAAAGGAACAGTCAGCTTTGATTTATTTTAATGGCAAACTGAAGAAATTGTAGGTTTTGCATCAGTTTCTATTACAGCGAAATCTCCGGGCTGCTTTGTAAAAAAAAAAAAGCAAGAAGGAAAAACAAGAGTTACTTGAAGAGATCTCGTAGTTTTGGGTTCCGTTCCCGGAAACATTCGGAGAGTATTTAATATGCGTGTGTGTTTGAGTGTGCTCCATATTGGCTTTGGTGAATACGTCTTATTTTTGCATCCTCGTAAACACACGATTTGGAGTTTATTCACTAAAGCGAGAGTTTGGGAGAGAGTTGAGGTTTTAACGCCCCACTGCGTTTTTTTTATGATAAGCTAAGCAAGCTCTATAACGTCTCATTTAATTAGAAAGGAAACTTTGAAGAAACCTTACTGAAATAATCATACATTATACAGGGCCAGCCAAGCCCTTCCTGCAGCAGGTGCTCACTGTGAGTTTTACTGCCTTAATGTACATTAAAATCAAGGAGCTAAAACACAACTATCCTGTCAACGCTCCCTTTAGAGAATAGATCCTTTTGTCTGCTGCATTAAAGCTCTTCTCAAACTCATTTTAATCATCCTACACAATGCAATATAAAAACGAAAGGTATTTTACTTGTAGTCCTTTATCTTGTTTGCTGATAACCTTGGCTCTACATTCATGATTGAGAATAATGCATCCTTTGTATGGGAGTATAAGCAAAGAGGACCTTTTACTGCTCATAAACGTTCTTATCCCATTTGTTCGAATGGTTGACATGGGTGCATCTGTTGTGAATCAGGCTATGGTTCATCAATGCTTTAAAAAAAAAAAGTTGGAGCAAGTTTTTGAAAGATAAGATTCCAAGGGCAGCATCCTTTTTCTGTAATGCAAATCTTGTCTGACGACGGAGGCTGGATAGCAATTATGGCTCGGCTTTAGCATAGCTTATAGAGTAGAACCACCATATTTTATGGGTAATATTATTTACATTTCTCTATTTACTGTAATCACGTAGCGAAAGGCAACAAACATTTAATCCCCGACAGTTGTATCTGTTCCTAAAACAATGCAGGACATAGTTGTGTTTGTCCTGCTTCTAATGAAATAACTAAACATATTTAACAACACATATGACCTACTATTAAAACAAAAACAAAGTTTAATGGTTTCAATAGGCTTTAATCAGCAAGATGCAGCCATTATTTTTCATTTTTTTTTTTTTTAGAGAAAAGGGGAAATTAATTGGTCCCATCAGAAAAACAGGTTATGTATGTTGGAGAGGCTGCTTGATTCCTCTCTAGTATAAAAATCTGTACCTGGAATTTGCTTTGTTTATTTTTATGTCAGCTCCGAAAGGATAGAGATCCTTAATTAAAGCCAGGGGATTAGATTATTTTAATTTGATTTTTTCTCTAAAAATACAATTATTGTTAATTTCTTCTACAGAAAAAATATATCTGCCATCAACAGATTTCTTGGATTAACAATGTTTTTTTTAATTTGTAAATGTATTATATAAACATTACAATCAAATTGATTCCTTTATCAATATCCCAATATAAGCACTAGAACACTAGAAGACTATCTAGAACCCTGTACATTGTCTATGAAGTTCACACATCAAGTTCATAAAATGATGTTCAGTAAATGAAAGCTCTCTTCCAGGGACATTGTTTTCTGTATTCATTTCAATTATTGTGATTACATTGGATGTTTCAGAATTTTACCACCAAGCAGGGATTTTTTAAAATAAATGTTTTAAATGTCAGAGCTCTTACGGATCATGGACATCCCCAATATTGTAGAAATCTTTAGGGCTTTTTTTAGTACCTGGCATCACAGGCAACTGCTAGACAGGAAAAAAACCAGAGAGAGTCCTGGAGCAAATAGGTGAGAATCCTTGACTTCTTACAAAAAGTGTTTTCATCGTTACGCATCACACATGCATGTTATTTCAGGAGGTGGATTCACACATGACGACCGTTCACTATTTGCGACCCCTATAGACCACAAGGAGGACTTGAGCCAAGTACACCTTACAGACATTCCAATTAAAACAAAATATGGTGGGGACACGAGCGGGACATCTCGTCTGGGGTTCCATCTGGTCTATAAATCTGCCTTAGAAATCATCCCTGTTCCATAAGTAGGTCTGGACATTCATATTATGTCAGTTAATGAATTCAAGAAAACTTTGTAAGTTCATGAAGTCACCCTAACAAATGAATCAGTTAAGAAGATGGGACAATAAGTTCTTTTCTGCAGTCACTATGTATCTCTGTATGGAGAGTTTGATGTAGCCTCGCTCTACATGAATAATTTAAACTAGAGGTCAATCTTGGTTATAGTCCAAGACAGTAACCAGCAGGCTACATTAACTGCCAATTACATACGGATTAAATCGTTTATAAATAAAGTGAGAAATTGGAGACCTAATTAGGCTTGTGAGTTATCATATTTTAAACTAGCCCTGAGCGTACCAGGCTTACACTAAAATAAAAATAAAGTATCAGACAAACACCATGCACACATCTACTTAATAGGAAAACATTTAAAGTTATTCTTTTTCTTTCAACAGGTCTCTTCACTGCTATTACATTCTTGTAAATCACTATAATTCACTCTTCTCCCATCTCTACTTCTCTGATTAGACATCTTAAATATAGTTTTCCGTTCATCAAGTGAACATTTGGAGTTCATTAAATGTACCTATTGAATCCTCAATAAGGCTTCTTGATCCTGTACGGTACAAAAGGTACTTGGCTTCAATTCCGTAAATGAACCACTTTGCAAAGATGAAGCATCCATAAGCTGAGCACTCAGTCTTCAATGCTCAGCACTTGTGACATTCTGAATTAGAAATGACTCCCCCATTTTAACGCCGGTTAGGTCTTTGCTGTTAAAATTAATGACAGCTCTATGATAATCCTGTTTTTTTTTTAGTATCTTACATGGATTTAGGATAAAAAAAAAAAGAACACTAAGCTATGGTGTCAACATGTCTTGAAGGTTTCAAATTTTAAAGGGAAAACGCTACCTTGACTTAATTAATCCTAAAAAAGGCACACTATATTGGCTATGTGTTTCTGATAAGGGTGCGATAATCATGTAACTAGACTTTGCTCCTTGATTGTGCTATCTCTAGTTCTAGATAACTATATAAAACCAATTAAAGTGGTGAGATTTATATAAGAAAAAATAGCTTCATAGTTCTTTGACATAGTTACTTGTTGGGTTGCAAAAGGTAAAAAAAAAAGTATAAAACAGAAAAATAAACAGAGGCAATTTATTATAAAGTGATATCTTGGAGATAAGACCCCAATGTTTAATCCACAGAACCTGCCACTGAAATAGTGCTGACCTTGTGACAGTTCAGACAGAATATCAGAGAGCTTGTGTTTAACATAACCAATTAAATAAATGTTTTAAGGAAAGTGGTAAGCACCATGACAAAGTAAAATTATGCACTTTAAATGGTCTCCAAGATAAATCTGGAGCTTCCCTTTCCAAGGAAATGGTCAATTACCATCCTAAAAAAGGCAATTATGACCAGGTAAAGGCACATCACTTAAAACTAATTATTTTAAGGCAAACTATGACGTTGACTAGTAGCAATGTTATTTAATTTCTCAAAATTAAATATGGTATTTTATTGGGTAATTGCATGTGTTTTATCTAGTTTCACACTAGATCAAACATCTACTCTTACATGCCATGGTATAGCATGTATTGAACAACACATCAACGGTCAGGTTTTAAACCTAGAGATCAATAGAACATATCTCAACAGAATCAATTAACTCGCAACTGGTTTAAGGCTCGAATGCAGAGTCCTTGGATCACATTGAATCTATAATTCAAATAAATTAACTCATCATTGACATAGCAGAGAATGGAAGGCAAAGTAATTTGTTATTTTTTAACCAACTGCATCACAGTTGACAATATCTGAATAACTACACATTCATAGTTATAGCTTTAAACTAGGAGAAGAGAGCACACATTCAGCACAGAGCTACCGGCAGTGACCTTGCACCAACACCAAATACAAAATTAACAAACATTTGCTTCCTAATATGCTGAATTCCTGTCCTGGGGTTAGAAGAAAAGGTAACTGAACATATGTTTTATGATAAACAAGAAAAATCAAGAGTAAGAAGGGATGAAAGCTGCTCGAGAAGGAAACTGATGTATTACACAAGAGGATCAATTAGCATCTCAATCAATCTTCAGTCATCCACTTCTTCTTGTACATAGAGATCTTGAAAAACCCCACTTGAGTAATCTGGTTCAATATGCGGCACTTCCTATGATAAACTTACCCTAATCAGCCCAGACTGCAAACTGGTAAATATAACAAAAGGATTGACCATTAGACCAAGGTGCAGAGCCCAAGTAAGATTATTTTAAGCCCGGCTTCCCTCCCGACGATGGAATTTTTTCAGGGAATACATTTTCCCCTTCAGGGCTTTTTTTTCTTCTTTTTCTCTCTCTCTTTCTCAGAAGGCATCAAGAAATACTGAGTGGAGAAGAATAAACTAACTGCATGGGCGCCCCATACAGGCAGGTGCTATGCAAATTCCTGGGGGAATCTGAAAGAGGTGATGGTAATCCATCGCATTCATCTGGCACTAGAAACAGATTCCCTTTATCCCCGCGTATGCGCACATTTTTATCATAATTCAGTTTATTAATTGAAACTGAAATGATACTAATAAGAAACGTCACACTTTGGTAGAGCACCATAGAGAACACAGGTACCTAAATGTAGCTACACCGATAAAGGTGCATTTGTCTTTTTTTCCTTTTTTGGGGTTTTCTTAACCCCACCCTGACTCGGCTCCTTCCTGACATTTAAGGTAGAAGGTCAAAAATGTATAAACTGATCTGCTGTAAAACTACAAGGTAAAGAGCTGATATTGCCCCTGTATCATTTCATGGCTGAGGTGTTTAGAATTAATTACCTGTTCGTACTAATTTAGCTGGGAGCATTTCAATATTTCGCAGTCCATTAGTAATGAAGTGATCTTGTCTCATTTGTATTGCGCAACACCATGCAAGCATATGTGCTGGGTGCTGTAGCCCGGGCTGCCCCAAGCAAGCATGTAAATTATGGGGGATTGTTGTGAATACATGAAGCCTTGAATGTCGCCAATATGTCTAACTTACTAAAATGCCATCGCAGGCAGAAAAGGACAAAAGAAAATACTGAATTACAAGAGATCTGAGACCAGAAAGAATAGAACACGGTATACCCCCAACTTTCTAAAGGGCCAAAGAGCAAGTTGGTTGCAAAGATGGGAGCACATGGATTTGGGTCCCTCCTAAAGATGAACACTTGTTAGCATTACAAGCTGTAACATTCTAAGTGTTCCTTATGGTAGTATATAAATATATACTTGTTTATTGGAAAGGCAATGCACTGCACACTTCATGTGTACTGAAATGGTTAATATACATCTTAGCATAACACTGCTTTATAAAACAACACATTTAAAAAAAATATATATATATATATTGCTAAATCTGAATGAGTTTTAGTGAACATGCACTTTGCATTGAAGCCCTACAATTAACCCTGCTCTAATAACGAAATACATCAATCTTCATCATTAGGACATGGAAAACTTGCTTTTCTTCAAAAACTATTGTTGCTAATGATGTATGACAAAAATTGCAACATCAATATTAATTAACATGATTTTGCCAAGCAAAAACAGCAACGCATGCCTAGTGCAATTTAGAACCTGCAAGATTACTAGATGACATGTTCAGAAGGCCTTTTAACTCTTTCAGCAAAAAAAGTCAATGTTTTCTTTACTGTCAAAAGAGAAAACATTCATTATTTAGAGATGCGAGCCACTATACTACATATAGAGAACATATAACATGTTGCATTATGGAAGCAGTATGGGTGGAAATACAAATCCGTTTTCAATTACAGTGTATACATACATTGCAGATACTGTTACTTGTAAGAATACACAGAATGGACCTGAATCACTTAAATGTGCATGTTTTTTCAATCAGGATGTCATTATTCCATTAAAGCTATTGTTATTGCTGTTTATTAAAATGCTGACATTTTCTTTTGGCCCTTAGCATTTCAATTGCAGGCATAAAAAAGCCTGCTAGCTGTGTTTATAAAATGATGTCAAAGGGACAACCCCTTTAATAGAAGATTATCCATACTTGGTATTATAAAACAATAATTCCATTTCAATTATTTGTATTTGAAATATATTCTCCATTTATTTTAAAAAATCAGTTTTTTTTACAAAAAGTTGTACTGTGAGTAATTTTGTTCCGTCTTCTACAGGAGCTCCTAAAATAAGGTTTATTTAACTAGAATAGTATTGAGAGACTAGAATATTAGTTATTATAGGATTTATAGGATAGGATTTATTTAAGTGAAATGATTCTTGGGTTTGTGACTGGTACAGAGAGACGTGACTCCGTATGCTGCCATTCACAGTGACACTTTATCACACGACATACTGTCACAGAGAGCTGCGCAGCAAATGCATGCGAGACTGAGGAGCAGTAACGTTAAAAGATGTAATGATTCGCATCACAGAGCTGCAACCAAGCAGCTGACCTACTTCATGTCTTAAAGAGCTCAAAAACATGAAGCTGAAACATTACCTGTTCACACATTTCACACAGGTAATATTAAAACAATAAAGCCCAGAAAAATACATAAATAAAATCATAAAAATATGGGGTTAACAAACACCAATAAAGATTATTTTTAGAGGTTGTGGCATTTCTCTTGTCTTGGTGTTAAGGCGAGTGAGCTTTACTTTATGTGTTAATATTTACAGTTTAAGTAAATGTTTTTGAGGGAGACGTGTATAGCTCAAGATCCAAGGCTGAAAACACTCCACACTGATAGATAAAGTAAGCAAAGTAGTTTATTATTTCTTATTTTTAAATCTGTTAAAGCAATAACTCTAGACAAGGTGCATGCATTATGAATGCAGTAACAATGCCGCTGATTCCGAGGGAGATCTCTGAGGAGCTGTAGGCCAGAAGGTGGCTGAGACATTGGTTTTGGTGTGGATTTGGCTCGTGCTGGGCTGTTATGTGATATGCCCGCTAAGCGTTTATGTGTATGAATGGATAAGTCATGGTTTTGTAGACTTGTGCACTGGCAGTGGGACAGTTCACTAATTAACATGGTTTTAGGGTGCAGCCTGCATTTTACAAACGACTCTAGTGTGTAGGTGGGTCATCAAACTAAGTCCATGAAGTCCTCCATGACATATCGAACGTCTCATGACTCAAATTTTAGACCATAAATTGTTTTTGTTTTAGTCCTTCCATATGATTTAAATGGACCAGATGGTTTATATAGCCCATCTTTTTTTTGTTGAAGAGACTTGCTTAATAATGGAAATCCATCAATACTTGTAATCCAAATTCTTGAATACAAGCTTCCATTTCCTAGTCGAGGTAGTAGATTTGTGGCTGGCATACTGAGTGGCCAACTGCTCACTGGTAACGGGTTCAAGAGGGTGGTAGCTAGGAAGAACAGCCTCCCAGCAAAAGCAGTAGAGGCTAATATAGTAAGGGAATTTAAACATGAATTAGATCGTCATACGGATTTCCTAAATGTAAGACAAGACCAAGTACTGATGAAGGTTTTATGTGTTTCTATGTGTATGCGTGGTCCGTTCTGTGCATGTCAGAGTCATAGAAAGGCAGCAATGTCCTTCAACAATGCCGTTGCTTGTCTCTGGTATCGTAGCAGTAACTCAGGCCAAACTCATTTCTATTTGCCCCATGTTTTACAGATCATATAGCAGCTTTGACTAAAATTATTCTGTGACAAGATGGGCAATTAAGGTCTTGGCAACACTGTTCGCTATAATGGAGAAGGAAAATAAATGTAAAAATCAAAGTCTGTAGTATGGTTGTTTGCACGACTTGCAAAAAAATTACAGCATCCACTTGAAGAATTAACATAAAATCAGATTTATAAAAATGCTCAACACTGCATTACCTTTTAAGAGCATAATGTAGCTTCTCAGCCAGGACTATATTACTTAAAATTGGGTTTTGCCCATAAAAATAAAAGTGGCACGTTAAAAGCGCTTGATTATTGTTGCAGAAATGTATGCACACAACTATGATGTTAGCTATAAATCTGATTTAGAATTTCGTTTTTGATTACCAACTTTATAAGGCTAGAAATTAAATAGAGACTTAATTAGTAGCGACATGAAACCTTACTATTCTTGTGATAGGACAATATAGAACTACAAAAAACACTCTGATTTCTGTGGAACGTGATAAATGTGTGCCCAAAAATCTTTTGCCTTGATAGTAAAGGGGTGACACAATGTAATATCCAATGTTCACCGTACTAAATTAGCCCACAAGGGAAAGACGCATTTCAGAACGCATACTTACTTATTAACAAAAGACAATGGAAACCTCACCGCAAAACAGGTTTATCACGCACACACGTTTAGTTGTGTTAGGTGTAATTCAGAAATAAAATATAATGGGTCTAATTAACAAACTAGAATATTGCCGTTTAAGCAAAAACAGAGGCAAAAACCGCCAAAGTATATTACCACAAAAATATTGATGTAGAAATGTTTATTGTACACCTAAAGCATGTGCTGAAACAAAGGAGATAATGCTACCTAAGAGAATGTCTCATTAATATAGAGATGTAAGGCAGGCACTAAATGAGAAGCCACACAGTAACACAATATGCACCCGCCTCCATATTGCATTTTCATGATGACGGAATGCGCATGAGTGCTAATCAGAAGCGACCTCTAGTGGAATATGCCTGGCATTGCAAGCTATTCAAAAATTCAAGCTAGTCAAACAGTTTTGGCCAGATGTTAACCCTTTGTGTATCAGTTGTGCAATACACTAATCATTGTTAAGATACACAATTGTTTAATATCAAGACTTATTTGAACACTTTATTCACACAGCCTTATGATACTTGTGAAAGCGCAGTGCTAAGGGTATGCTTTAAAAATCATGATCAAAAGCAAAAAATCATGATACAAAAGACAAATGATCTTTACATGACTGTCATGAAATCGCTCTGCTGTGACTATGTCTTCGGGCTTTGCTAAACTCATATGACAACTGTGCATTAGAGACTCTAATAGCACCAAGTGAATTGTATCAGCGGTAAGTGAGGGTACAATAATGTTTGCTGCATCTGCAATGTCACATAAGTCATTCAAATGTCCTGCTCATGCCACACCACGTCACTGCAAGATGTATAACTTTCAGTTAATGGGAGATCAAGCAGGCATACTCATTTTACCTTTGTGAGGACATAAAAAATATAGGCAACCCTGGTGGGAAAATGAAATTTTACTTTACAAATTCTGTATTTAAAAAAACCCAAAAAACAAATAAAACAACCACAAAAGCCATAGACTGTGTGGCCCTGGAAATGTTCCATTCACCCCGAGATCCTGATACTGGTGCAGAACACTTAAAGTCCCCAGGTATGTTGTCTTTGGGAACATCTGGTTGTAGAATTTCCATGCCGCAACAGTTCAATGAGAAACACCCCACAGGGTATTCCTAATTACATTATTTAATTCCCAAAGCGAAAGGCAGGAAAATAATGTGAAATAAAGGTATACTAACAGGAGGCCGTAAAAAAAGCAGTATATTTGGTATCATGCTGTATGGTTCACCGCCCATTGTCTGTACTTACTTATTCTGCATCATGTTCATTATAACCCAGTCAGAAGGATATACATTCTTCCCGATGAGATTTTTAAACATAATGAATGTTTCCATCAGAAAGTCCTAAAATTTGAAAAAGATGACACGGGAGATAAAGAGATCATGCACATGATGAAATCTAAGCTGCTGAAGTTTGATTTAAAAGCTTCACATATATTAACTGTAAGGATTCTGAAAAAAAAATCTATATCATGTAAAAAACAAAACTTATCCTCAAGTTAAGAAATTTAAAAAAATTGAGCCATTTTTGGACCCGGATTTCAAATTGTTACCTAAATTTAACACGTTGGTTTTAAAATTACATTTTAAAAATTATGTAAAACATCTGTTTTAATATAATAGACCTCTGAATTTGAAAACTATATTCATGGTGGGAGGCTGGCTATTTGATCGCCAATAAAATTATACTATGCAAATTATTAGGATTATTATTTATTATATTACCACCATTAAAAACAAAATTAAAAATTCCAGGAGCACAAGGTGTTTTTTGGGGGGGAGGAGGGGATTAAGACAAACGTCAGTTAAAAAAGATTTTCCTTTGACATATTTCTTCCCTCAGCTTACCACAACATCTGTCCTCATTTTGCCAAAAGTCTTGATAAGATGACCATAATGGTAGTCTTCCATTTGTCTTAAAATCGCTGTCATGGAAGCAACAAAATTCCCCTGCAAAAAAAAGATTGTATCAGATAGAAAACAAATATGAACATGTACAAAAATAATATACATTTGATTTAGGCAGCGTTTAGCCAATCGAAGTCACAAAACAAAAAGGTGAAGAGATGAATGTTTCATCAGAAAAGCTTTAACCAATATTATAAACACATTAAACCCCCCCACAAAACATTGGGGCCTATTCAGTAAAAGAGGACTAGTGGGTGTAATAACTCTATTATTAAGAGCAAACATTGGCAGGTTTCTCCAGCAAGAAGGGCCAGTCTGGGCTACTCAAGCTCTTCCTGCAGCAGAAATTCAATGGGAGCTCATAGTGAAGTCAATGAGAAGCACCTCCAATTCTCCCTTTAATGAATATACCCCTTTGGCACAACTTACCAACTCACTGCATAATGAGGGTGTGTGGTTACAACCCTGTAATGCTCCTCAGGGGCAGGGCTTCATAAAGACTTTTTTTCTTTAATATTGCCACATAACCTATTCACCTGTTTTGTTTACAAGAAGCATACTTTTCATGTATAACCACAACCTCCGATGTTTATTATGACTTTTAGACCACTGTAGCATAGAATCAAAGACCGATAAGAAATAAGAACATCAAGGTAGAAAAGAAAGTAGTCTGAATTACTTGTGTTCAAGAAAAGTGGCATTATCGGGACATCTGTTTGGGGACTGCTGCCACATACAGTATATCATTCAGTAGATGCTTTAGAAGCATTAAACCTTATCTTGCGGATTCTTACAAAAGTCTAATTTAATTCCATTAGTAGCATTTAATATAGCTATGAAACACACAGTAAGGCAGAAGATTACCAGGTCTGTAGCTGACAGAAGAAAATGTGATTTGTTTCTAAAATAATTCCGAGGGTCATTTACGCAAACTTTTTTTTTTTGGAATTCTGGAATAAACAAGCAGCTCAGAAATGAAAACTGCAACTTAGCCTTTTTTCCCTACTGTGATAGTTAGCACTCATCTTATTTCTCAGTCAAATTAAATTTCTACATTGCCCTGTCGTTACTCAAGGAGGGCCATATTTCAAGTTCTTTTGCATGTGCCAAAGTTTAAAACATAGAATAAGCATACTTTATAGCGGAAGCACGTGTTTTATAACAGTGCTGTACTAAGATTGCAATATTTATATTTCCCAGATAACATTTTAGCAATGAAGAAAGATGCAGGATAGGCTAAACTGTAGATATTCATATTACAGCCATCATCTTCTAACATTACTAAAGCTAATCAGAATCTATCCTTAGAGAACTGGGACTACAAATAGATCAATATGGTTTCCAGGCACAATCATTACTGAGTACCTGTAGATTAAACTAAGTAGGGACAGTAAAAAGTATGGACACGTGATTTAATATAAGAACCATTCAGCCCATCTAGTCTGCCTATTCTTCCTGATGTGAAGACTCAGACTTTAATCAGCACCTCATCTTGACTTGGATTCCGGATAGCCATAAGTTTCCTTACATTCAATCCAAGACTCTGAGCTCATAGTTTAAAACTATGACTATGTCTGAAAATGGTTTAATTTGGGATCTGCCAAGTTTGCTTTTTCAAGCAAAGACAGGGGAATCATTTAAACATCATTTAATCATTTAAACTATCACTAGTAGTGATAGAGAATTATAATACAAAGGGGGCAGACAGACTTCTTCAAACTATAATCTTAGTTACTGGCAACTAGGAGGGTAGGTGCTGGAAAGACCTATATCTGGACTACCCTTCGAGACTTCACTAGGTCTAAGCAATTAACATGATAACAAAATGATTATTCTTCCCTCCTAAATGTATACCCCCATAAGAATCTAATTTATATATTTACACATTGAGGGGAAAAAACATTTTCTGTGACTTATGACCCATGGTTTCCATAGTCTGCTTCAATTTAAATTTTCTCACAGACATGATATTACAATAATAAAATAGAATAATAAAACATCTACATTCAAATTCTAAGGTGTAAGAAGTTCTAAAATCCAAGAGGACACAATGTGTGAAATGGACTTTGATATAATCCCTATTTACTAGCTCTAGAACAAAGTTCGAATGTTTGGAAGATGCATTACACTTTACTGAGTGTACGTTTCAAAAGACAGATAGATCTATCCTGCGGCCAGCAACTACAGTATATAGTTTACCTTTGCAAACAAAAAAGATGGTTAAACAAAATATTACGCAAGAATGGACGCTTCGTACATCATTAGACCAAACACAAAACTTAATCGGATAAGTAGAGTCACCCAATGCGCTGTAACATGGAAGCCACCTATAATAATTGGGATTAGATGTACAAAACTATAGTAAATCTAAAATTGTATATATAATATTATATGATCCAGATGAAACCACCAGGGATATTCTTCCAAGTTATGCTTTTTATAGGGAAAAGGGAAATCAAAAGTTATCTTTTTCCAGTGCTCTCCAAAAGCACAGGGAGAGGGAAGTGGTAATACTTTAATGTTTCCTATAGTTTCACTTTACAATGTATTTCAAGTGGACACCAAGATATTGGTTTACTTATTAAAGGCACTATGAACAGTGACACAGCCAATTTCTTGCAGATACATGGTTTATGGGGAAGATAAAGAAGAACATTCATCTTCATCACGAACCAAGCAAATGCTGCATTTTGCACATTTAGGTTAGCACATTAAGCCCATCCTAATAAATACATTTACAGTATTCTATCAGTCACTCCTGGTAAAACACATTAGCCTGCTTTTCAAGTCATGTCTGATTGTTATAATCATCAATCAAAATAAGTTAGGAAGGTTAAGACAAAACTGAAAAATACATCAGAAAGAGACGCAGAAATCATTCGGTATGCATGTAATTTGGGTCCCGAGAAGCATAAAAACTCATTTCTGCTAACAGGCTTTTCATAGAATTTGAAGGATATTATCCTCAAGTACTCTCGCCTGGTCAGCGCACAGCAGATTAGAATCAAAGCCATTATTCTGCCATATCGGAGGCCGAACGCCATTTAAAGTGATTTTGACACAACTTCCTCATGTTCCCAACAATAACCCATCAGTCTTTATTAACGGGTAAAGGAGTGGCTGCTTAAAATGAATGCACGCTGTTTATATGCAAACATCTGTTTTCTGCGGTGCCGCGGACACAAGAAAATAGAGTATAGAATGCGTTATTCTAAAGAATGCAACTAAATCATTGGAAAACTGGTTCACATTGTAGACCTTGTTTAACAACTTGAAAGAAGACATACAAAGTTTCTCAGGTATATATTATATATATGGAATTCCAAAACGGGGGAGGGGCGGCTAAAGTCCAATAAAAACTAATCACACATAATAAAACTGTAAATTCATAAGTAAATACGATGTCATCTTTCCGATGGTACCGTGCCTTTAAGATAATTACTTTGACAGTCATTCGTCTAAACTGCCCTTTTGTCTCAATGGTCGCACATCAATCCAAACCATTTTGTCTCATAAAAACTGACTGTTAATGGTTTCCCAGAAGAAATGTGTGATCAGCATTTATAAATATAAAACAGAAGTAGAAAGTATATTATTGACGATTATCCAGATACTCTACAATGATGTGTCTAACAAATAGGATGCCCAAGATACCAATGAAAGAACGGGTCAGATTGATACATACGCATGATTTCAAGTAGGTTGGGAACTACAAGCACGATAATTAGAATGGAAACATTACAAGTTTTCTGCATCCGAGGCACATCATTTCATGTGTTAATTAAAACAAGAGGGGACCAAAATATTCATCTATTCAGTTTATACATTTGAAATGACCACAGACACAGCTGAGGCTCTTCCGGGACTAATCAGCCAATTTTACCGACATACAGACATGAATCGAACATTAAACAGATGTCGAAGCCTTGGAGCAATATTTGTAACCACTGTGTTATAGTTGGAAAATATGTTTTAGGCAAATGCACGGCACACATAACGGACTACTGGAAACAAAATCTGTTTGATTTGTAACAGTGACCTATTTCAGACCACAGTCCCCCCGACACATGCGTAACTTTAATCAACACTTCAACTTTTCGGAACTAGGCTGCCATCGTCGCATTTCTGCTGATATGGCTTTAGATAGTCTAGGAGTACAATGAATATTTAATATGAATTAAAAATAAACCAAGGAAGCAAAATTGCAGAGACACTTCATGGTGTTCACACGTAACGTGTAACTTTCAATGTTTTGAGAGTGTTACTTGTTTTAATAACACTTCACAACACAACACAATCCAGCAATAAATATAAATATATGTGTTTTTAATTAACAAAGACCAAGGCCAAGGTATTAAAAACATGGTGTTTGATGGCAGTTATACCCATTTAATCTGTTTTTTTTAGTTTTTGACCTCTTCTCCTAACATTTACACCTAAATAACAGGTGCTTTGGGACAGTTTGCTGATTAGGCTTCTGGAAGTCTTCTTTAGCCCATAAAATTTCCTAAACTAAGCAGATGATCCTTCTCATTTTTAGATGGCAGGTCCATCAAAAGAACCTAATTCCTCCACTCACTCTTCCTTGTCTATTAAACACACCGGCAGAATACCTGGGAACTTTAAGCATTTGGTGCAGAGGCACAGAAATTAAGGACGTTTACAGGACCTCTGGATGGGGGGGGTCGGGTTGGGGTAACACGTATAGGAATCAGTTTCAAGTACTTTGGGGCCCCAGCAGATAATGGCTTCCTCATTGAATGGCCAACTTGGGGCATACAGAAGGTGTGGGGAGTGCAGTGATCCCTGGGTACTAATGCAGTACTGGTATTAACGCTAGCACCAGACAAGGACTTACCCCATTCAAATAGTAATTGGTTTTGCAAGTATCTGTGAGATAACACGCATCAGCCAAACGGTTTACATCATGTAAAAAATGTAGATGTCGGCTGAATGTCCAGCATAATTGAAGGCCATCTGAGGTTAATTAACTGAATAAGCACCAATATCCAATCCTTTCCTTTAATGAGAAAGGAAATAACAGATTTCTCAAAAACCTCCATTATTTGCTATAGCGCAAAAACAAAATGTGTAAAATGCTTGTATACGATACATAATAATCATCTTCATAATCTCCAACTCTGCCAAATCCCCTGCACCCTGAAGGCGCAGAACACAGATTCACTGCCTTTAGGGGTTTATTCGCTAAAGTTTGAACAATAGTTGAATAGTTCAAATCCTTAATATTATTAAGTACTGAGGGGGACAAACCCCAGGAAGCATCACCTGTAAGAAAAGTTGGCCCTGTATAAAGCATAATCAAATCCCGGAGAGTTCTCAAAGATCGTCTGACATTGATTTATCGATACATTACTATCAGCCCTTCCTACGTGGAAGCTCACTAGGGTTTGCCCCTCCATAATGCCGTTCATATGCTTTCAGCTATCTTGTGGTTTACGGATGCAGGGGTTAAGTCATTATTTTTATATAGTGCCCTCATTTTCTGTAATGTTGTAGAGTATAACTATATATGTGCGTATTAACTCAAATCCACGGACTAGACGGCTAAAAAAGAAAAAGGGAAACTAATAGTTGGCTTTTCCTTTTTTTCAGTCCTTGTAACACAGAGTGCCAAAGAATATAATTGAGAAAATTATTCTAACTAGTAATTTGTTTTACATTTGGATATCTTTGGTTGCAAGTAGCTCAATCAGCTTCCACCGGCTTTAATTTGCACTTTACAGAAATAATGTTTTGTCAGTGAACGCAGACACTAATACCTGTATTGTTCTGTTTGGATTTTGACCAACAAATCGCTTTGGTGCTCATACCTTTACGGGAAGAAAAAACCCATACGATTTGCATTACAATAACAATCAAGAAGGCTTTGGTGCTACATCCGCAGCAGGCAACTCCCATGATGCTTAGGAAGCTGTCTGCGGAGGTTTCTGGTAGTAGTAGTATGTTGTAACTACTCAAACAAATGCCAGGTTGTATAAAGGATACCTACATAAGACAGGTACCATAGGTGACACTATATGCGGATGGATGTGTTCCTATCCAGATTAAGCGGCTGTTTAGGGCTCCTCATTAGTCTGCGGGACCCC
This sequence comes from Spea multiplicata, assembly GCA_009364415.1. Lineage (NCBI taxonomy): Eukaryota > Metazoa > Chordata > Amphibia > Anura > Pelobatidae > Spea > Spea multiplicata. Next base: position 3,667,377 of record VKOC01000007.1, read on the forward strand.
CTTAGAGAATCCAGGAGGGCTGACCGACAGATTACTCTGTTACATCGCTACAATTTTCCTTTTCTCAAAGCACAAGTATTGTGTTTGTTCGTTTCAATGTATATCATTAGTGTTACCGGTATTAACCCCTTAAGGACAATGGACGGTCCCTAAACCCATTGAAAACAATGCATTTTGAGCCCGTACATGTACGGGCTTTGTCATTAAGGGGTTAATGTTGCTTCCCTAACAATGAACAAATAGTTGTATGAAAACATAACTTTAATAACGTTAATGGCGTTCCCAAAACATTAACTGTGTAGGTGCATATAGCATTCTCATCGCATCTGAGCAGGAGCTAGTAACATATACATTTACTGGGCTCCTAACTTACAAGGGAAACAAGCACAATATTGGATTTTATATAACAGGAGTAGCAACAAAAAAGCCCCAAAAATTTTAAATCTGGCTAGTAGACTAAAAAAGAAAAGTCATTTTTTGGGGGGTTGGGAGTTGGATCAAGGTAAGTTGGTAAATACATGCTACGAATAAAGAAAATCTTACCAGATATTATTTATATTTTAGGTGAGAAAAGATGTATGGTATGGGCCGGCCTTCTTGTTAAACTGCTATAGATTGAGGGGTCTAATCACTAAAGGGAGAATTGTATTTCAGCTCCCTGACCTCACTATGCATTGTAAAGGACCAACCGCAATAAGCTTCTGCTGCAGGAAGAGCTTGGCCGGCCCTGAATAATGTATAGTTAAATAAGCAAGATTTCTTCAAAGCCTCTTTAGACATTGAATTATACATTACACAGGACCAGATCAATCCTTGTTGCTGGAGAAACGTCTCAGTGTCGGTCCTTCATAATGATTAGTGAACTGAGGGAGTTATAACCACAACTCTCTTGCCAACACTCGCTTTAGTGAATAGACCTCATACTGAAAAGTGTACAAAATGCAATGAAAAGGCACATTTCAACAACACAATTTTAGCCTCCTTTGCATTGAAACCAAACTATACAATGCCTCTATTTGTTCTTGGGTGCACAGCGTTTTCAACCATTGCAGGTTTTCAGAGGGTTCGACTTGGGTGAAGAATTGAATAATAGAATAATTAGTGGAGGTCTATCTTATAAACATTTTGCATTGGGTATATATCTACCGGTAACTAAACTACCCACAAATTCAAGGATTTGCGCATGATATAAAATGGGAGAGTAATTAACGGGTCATTGATAAATTTGAAAAAAAGATCTATTCCCAAATGTCCCACATATAAAATAGAGCCCAAAAAAAGGAAAGTGGGTTGTAGGGTAACCTAAAAAAATGTAAAATAATAAGTGGTAATAAAAACCCCTTAGCATTTAATTTTATGAACACTAGATGGCGCCCCTTCCTTTGAAAATGCTCTGTGGCACTCTCTGTGGGTTTTCATGCAGTTTGAGTGGTGGCTTTGTGGAGGAAGGAGCTTTTGTGTTTGTGCTCTAACCATACCTCCAGGTTTTTTTTTCTATTAAAGGAAAAACCTAGAATAAACAAGTTTTAATAAACCCAGACAACTGCTTTATTGGAACAGCTATCAACTCTCAGGAAGCAAAGGGGGTTTTGCTGGCAACATCTTGCAGCAGATGCTGAGCCACAGTGGATCCTTCTCCAGTAGGTTTGCAGAACTGAAGACAGAGAGATGCATCACAGGGGAACTTCACAGTCATTTACCTATTTTTAAGGATACATAAGGTAAGTCTGTTCTATAAGTTATGATCCTTTTTAAAGCATGTTCTTATATGTTATGCTTGGCTGAAAAAATGCATTGTAAAGGAATCTACATTCCAAACCACTGGCACATTAGGTAATAGGTAGCCTATATAAGATTAGGTGTTTGAATATAGGCATATGGCTGGCACCTTATATTTAAAAGGGGGTCTCTATTATTTTAATCATGTCAAACTAGGTATGGTCTTAAATTCTCTGCATTTGAGAAATCTAGAATCCCCAAACTGGTCCTGAATATCAAAGTATAACACAATTTTGCTTCATTCATCAGCAAAAGGAATACAGCAAATGTGCAATGACAACTTTTAGATCCCATCGAATCCTATAGATTTATTGCTGGTTTAAGCTGTAAGGATAAAACTGCTTAGCGGTGGATAATATTTGTATCATTTAGATTTTGCCAAGAAGCTGTTTCAGTAGGAAAATGTCTGGTGTCATATATAAACACGTGATCTGGATATTTAAAATATGAAGCCAGGAAAAGATTTGGATCAAACCCCCCTCCGAAGAAAAGTGTTCCTGGAATGTCCAAGGTGGTTTCAACAAACCCACTTGTTCATGCTGCCAAGATGCCAAGCTATTTTTGTTTTTGTTTTTTTTTTTAGATATTCTGCCTTATTTAGATAACTATCTCTCGAGTATTAACATTTAAGTATAACAGTAGGGATTCGTAAATATTTACCAGTTTCATAAAATATTTAGAAGCAAATTAGCAGCTCAGCGTAGTGATATGTCAAGGAGCAAATCCCACAGGCATAGTGGCTCCAACCATCACTTTAACCACGATACCGAAGGAGCCAGTTTAAACTGACCATCTACTGGGAAGGGGAGAGATTGCATTTGTATTAGTAATCCAGTTTATTGATCCTTTTTGTATTTAAATTAATCAGCTTGCGGTTTTAATTTTGTGTCTGTCAAAAAACAGATACTTTCATGTGCTTGGATACTGCATATACAATGTCTCTTATTACCTTAGTTACAGTCCAGGAAATCGCACTACTATATATATATATGTGCGTATATATATATATATATATATATATATATACACACACATATACCGGTATATTATATATATATACACATATATATATATATATACATTGTTATGCTCAGATTAACAGCTCAGAAGAATTACATACAAATCCCTTAAAACCCAAACACTCTGTGCATGACGGGGGATTTCATACGTTTCTGACCAAATGGTACAACGTTCACATACATTACTTTGCCAATCAGTCACAATATCCTCTGCAAAGATTCTCTTTTAAATCCATGTTGGCGTTACAAGAGTTAATTTCTGCATTACGAGGCGATTTCATCTGTGAAATATTTATGGCATATTTGGAGGTTACGCAGGAAATACTAAAGCTGCTGGATTTATAACCATCTTGCAAATACCCCCCCCCCAACAGTGAATTAACAAGTTACAAGATATTTAAAGTGATGTGGGTTATACATAAGTGCAAGGAATAGATATATGAGGTTTTTTCCTCCTATGCATCATTTTGGAAATACTAGTATGCATCCCACACAATTAAATGTTCTTAGAACATCAAGAGTTAATTGCAGATATTGTCCCAACTGCCTAAATATTTTCTGTATACTGTACATACACACATCTACACTAATATGCCTCTATTCTGGTCTATTTACTAGGTATGATAATAAATATATAATCAAAGTAGACAGATATCCATTTTATTTCATACATAGTACGCATTTCTGCAAAACATACAACATCTTGAAGATTACAGATATAGTCGTAAAAGGAGAAATATTTTTTGTGTAACATTCACTAACCTGTGAAACACTCCACATTAAGAAGAATCATTAAGACAAGAAACCGGACATTACCTGGATGATAGTTTATGGCGTATAACCATTTTATGGGCAAAACATAATTTATCCTGACATTTGCATTTTTGCGGCAGGTTCCTGTCGGCTGAAGGGGATTTAGAATATACTATGGGGCAGTAAACTTGGGAGAGGTACCATCTTATTTAAGTAAAGACCTAACAAGGTCATTGTGGCTGAAAAGTCTCCGGTCTAATAAATAAAATAAAATCACTCAGGATTACCATTCCTGTCTCATACGTACTTCCAGCGTCGGTTTTTTAGCACTGCAGATATTGGGATTTTGAACATTTCGATAAAATATGTCTTTTGATAGGCTGCCAGGCACTTAATGTGAACAGTGCTTTTAAACGGGAAGATCCTTGTTTAAGAAGCTATACTAATGAAATGTATTAATAAAACATCCATTAGCTGGAAAACTTAACGCCTTTAACTGCCCGTACCAAGCACCGGCCACTTTACTGCAGTCTACTCCTGTACAGCAATAAAGAAATAGCTATATTCAGGTACTTTCACAATAACAGCTGCAAGTAAAATAAATAAATTTCAGCCCAAACCAGGATTTAAAAAAGTTAGAGACCCCTTTGAATGTGATTTCCATCATCTATACTAGAACAAAAAACATATAAAATATGTTTTTTTTCCGTCGGTATTGTTTTGTAATATAGAACAAGGCCTTGCTCCATAAAATCATCAGCTGACGAGTTACCAAATTACTAAATCATTTATATGTAAAGTGGCCGGTCTTATATGTAAAGTGTTTCAGGGATACCCGAAAAGGTAGCCCTCCTGCTATCTATAAACTACATCTCCCATGAGCCTCAGCCATCTAACAAAGGAGCAGAGGACCATGGGAAATCAATTGAGCAACAGCTGGTTTAGTGGGCCCTATTTTTTATGACATAGTCTGGGTATACTACACAAAAATCAGTCTTTAAAGCAGTCTCCATCTTTAACAGTATTCCCAGCTAACCAGAGGGCTATGCCTGAAAATATTGGCATTTCCTGATGATTTTAGGTGTAAATTTAGATATTCCCTAAACTATTTTATCAATCATGGCTTTTTCCGAGCTTTCTGACACTGCCACTAATTGCTCTGTCCTTATCACAAGAGGTTTGGTAAGGAATATCACGTCATGGCCTGATCTACCTGTGCTTATTGTAGGGATCCCAGATAATCTGCAGTGTAGAGGGGGATTTAAATCCCCTCTCGAAACCAAACTAGATTACATACTTAAAAAAGAATCAAATGAATGGTCCGAGAGTTAATGATCCAACACACTTGTTAGTTACTCAAGTATTACGTGAGCCTTCACTTTATGAAATATGCCAATAAATTAAACCGCCCAAGTAACATGTAATATTAAGTCATTTTCAATTACATGTGCTGGCAAACTAACATTATACAATACAACTCCCATTCAAAAGTTTGGGGTCACTTAAAAAAGTTTTGGTTTTTGAAAGAAAAGCAAATTTTGTCCCTTAAAATAACATAAAATGGATCAGAAATAACAGTGTAGACGTTCTTAATGTTGTAACTTGCTACAGGCATACCGTGCTTTAAAGGACCTTCACTTTAAGAACACTTGTGATTAAGAACATAGTTACGGCACACACATTCGCTTTGTGAGAACGGACACATAACAGCATGACACCAAACAAGTTCATTTTCGGGGCATCTTAAACGTTTAGCGTTTTGTGGTGGGAATGACCACATGATCCAGTCCAGTACATGGATTAATAGGTGAAAAAGGTTTTGCTCTGAACCAGTTGTGTTGTGATTTTTAATGGAATATCTTCATAGGTGTACAGAGGCCCTTTATCACTCCCATCACTCCTGTGTCCCAATGGCCCTTTATCACTCCCATCACTCCTGTGTCCCAATGGCACGTCATGTTCGCTAACCCAAGGTTAAGTTTAAAAGGCTAATCGATGACCCCAAACTTTTGAATGGTAGCGTAGATACAGAATGTCAATTTATAGTTCAAGACATGATGTTTTTTACACTTTATGTGGATCACCCTATGCAGCAGTGCTGGGAACTGGACGTTGGTGGCTCATCAGAAAAGAATGGGTTGGAAAGACAGTTTCCAAGAGAGTTGAAGTTTCACCTCCTTGACTTCACTTTGCATTTCGAAGGAGTGGCTCTAGCAAGATTCTAAAAAGCATTGTGTCTTTAAAGTCACCTCACTAATTAACACTGATTGACGTATGCATTATGCAGGGCTAGCTTGTAGAGCCAGAGATGGTCTGTTGTAATGCACAGTTAATTCAGTAAATTGAAACTACAACTACTCTCCTACCAAGTCCAGCTTTAGCTATTAAAACCAGTTTTGCTGATGCAGACTAAAGCTTGCAGTATGTTTGGTCGTGGATGCTACAATTTATAGAAACCCTAGTGATATTGATCACCTGTCTGTGGGCTCTTCACCATGCAGGGGTAATTTTGCATTCAACATATTTGTTATTAAATCTGCTAAGTCATTGTACGTTAAGACGAGGATGAACAAACTCGTGTAGACATTAGGAGCCAGACAGACAACTCTACGATATGATATTGTTTTAGACGCAAGAAAGAGGCAATATAAAATGCCACAAAGGTTGGCAAGTCCGTCATTAAGAAGTAGTTGTCTATCGGAACAAACATAAAAACACCAAGACTTATTTGTAATGTAGAATAAGATAGAGTAAAATACACAGAAACCTGCACGTTGTGACTCTGCAGGTGTTGGATGTAGGCTGCAAACAGATTTCCAGGCCTATAAAGCAGAGTTTCTTATCAGAAAGGATTTCATGGGATCGATCAGCTGATTGTCATACGTTTTAGCGTCACCAGTAAATAGTATACAGCGTTCCATTAATCTGGCTGCTTCACAAGAGCCTTTCTTCTGTACCGTCGCTCAACGCAGCTTATGTCTCCTGAAACTCTCAAAATACCAAGTTGTAATTGAACGGCTGATAAAGGATGTACAAGGCTATATTTTGAGTTTGTCACACAATCCACTATCATCGCATTCATAGTTTTGGGCTTAAGAGACAAAGGAAAAACAAGTCAGTCTGGCAGTGGTGTTATAGAAAATCCCTGATAGCTAAAAAAAACTATCAACCCATGTTGTGTCAGTATATGAAAATGTATCTCTATGTATGTGTTACCACTCGACTTAAATTGTACAATATGTAATAAAAGGTAACTTATTTTTTTGGGCTATAAACAAGGTTAACAGAACTAGAAGTTCATGTCGAAACATGATTGTGGCCATGATTCATTTAGAAAAATGCAGTTGTATAACATTTATTAAAATTAACATTAATACTGGAGCAGTTTAATTAACATGTTTCTGTAAAATCCTTTTTCTTTCTAAAATAATAAAATAAAAAAATGTGTACCCTATTAAAAATATTTAATTGTCCATGAAATTCCTTAGCTTTTCCGTGCTGTGTTTACACATCATTTTAACATGATTTAAATATTAAAAAATATATCTTGTGAAGTATGACTCAATTACTCGAAGATGCTACGATTCAATTCTAAGTCTAGGTTTATTGAGATATAAATTGTTGATGTAAAGATTTGTTCCCAAATTATTGCTCATCAAGGACCACTGACTAACCAAGTTTCAGATGATGACAAGGCCAAATTAAAGTGCTTTATAATTTTTAAATTGCAAATATAGGATTTGGCTTCCAATCGGGAGGGGGGGCTGTCTTTTTTTTTTTTTTTTCAGGCGATGAGTCATTTTAATGAAAAATCACAATCTTCCCAAATCTTTTGTTGCAGAGTAATAAGGTGACCTCTCATACAAAAGATCACCACGCAATAACCAAAATATCTTCCATCATCATTTTAAGGAAGTACAATGCACTTAAAATCTTTCCTTACAAAAATAACATCTAATGGAAACTCATCTGCCTTATGGATTTAAGTACCTGCACATAAGTTGCATCTCATTTGTCCACCCTTAAATTGAAAAGAAGGCGAGACCTCTATTGAATTAATTAAGCAATGAGGCCTTTATAGTCTATTGGGAAAGGATGACCGAACAAAGCGTGTTGATGCACAGGCCAGGAAAGCTTTCATGCAGCCAAGGGTCTGGTGTGATGAGATGCGGAATGACAGTCCGGTTTGCTTGTTTTCAGTTTTTCAATATGTATTTAGGCTGTGTCTAAGTTAAAAAAAAAACATTTCTAATTTTTTTTTGTTACAAACAGGAATCATGGTGAGCAAAGAAGTGGACAAATGTGTGCTGACATCTTCTGAAAGTGAGGTTGAACCAGCTGTTTCGCTCGCCTTAGAGATGAAATATGCACTGGACCCCAACAGGCAGATTAAAAAAAGAAACAAAGCCCTTCAAGTGAGGTTTAAAGATATATGTGAAGCCCAAAACGAACAACGGGATAAACAGCAATCTACAGTGCCACAGACAGACAAAAAGGATCCAAAATCCCTGTCTTGCAAAGCTTATCGGAAGTACATGACAGTGCCTGCTCGGAGGTCGATACCCAATGTCACGAAGAGCACAGGAGTACAGACTTCGCCTGACCTGAAAAAGCGTTATCAGACTTTTCCACTGGATCGTAAAAAAGGGAATCTTTTAAAAAACGCCACTGGTGTAGATACTTTACAAAATCAAAACAATGGATTTCTAATAGAAGTGAGGGATAAGAGAGATCACAAAAACTCAGGGGAGATTAATCAATGCAGCAGGGTGACCGAGCAGGTGGTCATGATACATTCTAGCGAAAACATGGATTCTATCAATCAGCTTTCGCCTAGCAATTCTTCAGATGCATGTAAAGGCGACGATTTGCACGGTTGTACTAAAGAATCCCATTCTCTTCAAAACCCAGCAAACTCTACTTCAGAACAGGTCATATGCCATTCGCATGAAACCGCAAAACATGACAAAAGGCCATTAGGGAACATGCAGCCCAATCAATCAGCACATGTGAAAGTGCTTTTGAGAGAAGAAGCCACAATTCATTCACCTACACTCAACCCAAACCTGATGGATCCAGAGGACATGAATCCTGGAAATGATAACGAAAGGACAGTTTGCCCATCAACAGAGGAAGACAATAAACGAACTGCACATCTTAATGGATTGCAAACACAAGATGTACATGCGAAAGCTTGTGCAACACAGTCGCAGTGTCAAACAACGGAATGTCACGAACAGAACCTTCAGATAAATGTTTTACCTAAAAATCAGCCTTGTCAGACAGCGGTTGCTTTGGGTGATGAATGCCAACAAATTGTGCCTCACACGGACGTGATAGACCTAAAAGCACAGCTCCAAAGCATGGAAACTCTGATAAGTTCTAGCCAGGAAACTATTAAAGTGCTTTTGGGCGTTATTCAGGAGTTGGAGAAAGGAGAAGCTCACAGAGAAGGGTAAGCGTAAACAACATTTAAATGCCCCCCCCTAACCACCTCGCCTCTCGACATTCATAATGGACAAAGGCATGGGCAGAAATAGGCATCCTCTGACATGCCACAAAAACCATTTCTTTTGCTTGATGCAGCCTGGATGATGAGATTTGGCGTTTAAGACTAGCTTGACAAGGTGACGTGTAGGTGTCTGTGTGTAATATATAATTTATATACACACATGTACATGTATGCAATGTTCTATTAACTTTAACCCAAACGGACAATTCAACATGCATTATCCAATCCAGTCAGAAACATACTTACCTGCGTTGAAAATGGTTACTCAAACTTTAGACACCTAGTGGCTTTGTGTGGAACTGCAAGTAAAACACATTAAGAAAAAAAAAAACGGTTCTGGAAGCAGCAAAAAATGTTTTAAGTCAGAATAGCCGCAGTTGCCCCTCTGTCACTTTACCTTGATAAAGTCCCACCTTAGCTTCAAATTCGACCTTAACATTTTCATTCATTTGCCATTATCACAGAAATGTAATGCAGGAGCCAGGCTGTCAGCTTACGAGCATGACTGCGGACCACACGCTGTATTACACGGTATTACCACTACTCACAGATCCAGTGTTGGGCTACACATTGTGATTGAGTAGATGTTGATATGCTAGACTTTTTAATGCAACCCAGGAAAAAATATTTCCAAAGTTTTTCCCCAACGTCATTAAATACAATGACTTAGCCATTAGAATTATGTTCTGTGTCACCAAATACATTTTGGCTATAAATATTTAGTACATATGGATGATGATGCATGTTTCCAGCTGATATCTGTTCTTAGTTCTTATTAATCATTTATTTAAGTATTTCCCAGGAAACCCTCTAAAGGTTGGCTAATGAAGCATCTCGGGAATTATTGAGTTAATATGCAACAAAAAAAGCATCTTAGTTCTACCATAAAAAAATGCATCAAGAATGCAGACGCACACATTTTATAATTAATTTTTACTTAAAATTACATTTTTATACTTACAATATAGGTTGGCAAATGATGGCAATTAACTTGGAACTCTTAATTTAACATTATCTTATATTTATTCAATTTGTATTATGTATGAACTGTTTGCAGGATTGGGGAAGTTTAGTTTTTTTACTCCGCATCTCATCAATATGGTTATATAACCAATACTTTCCAGAGTTACTATTAAACATAGCTGTTCTGCTCAGTAGAGCCAGTTAATGGGTATGCTAATTAAAAATAGGCTTTTATCACTGGGATATATTGGCTGGCCAGTCACCGCTTGCTGGACTAGCAATCATTTATCTTGTTGAATACATTCAGAGTTACATAAGAAACATTCTGGCGCAAACTGATGAAATTGGTGTAGTCTCCATGACAACCACAGTAATAGTACACCTATTATATAATTAAGTAATATAAAAAGATATTTAGACTGTTATATGTAATTAGACAATGTTAACTATTGTATGCAATGTATTGTTATGAATGAATCAATTGGGCAAGATAAATTGCTTACATTGTGTGTGTATTCAACCTCCAAGTGATTTAAAATGTATCATTGCCCGTAGGCAATCTTACAGATTCTTTATAAACCGAGTTAAATAGGGTCCACCTAGGAAAATGACATATACATGGTTGAGGGCCTGGGGTATTTAACTCCAGCAGTACTACTATTTCTGCTATAATTCTATAGCACAATGGCCCATACACTGTATGTAATTTGGAGACCATTCTAAAAAGGCGGTTTGAAATGACATGGTTGCTCCATGGTCAGTGACAATTAGTTAGAACCTCTAGCACTAAACGTGAGGGCAGTTTGGGGAAGAGGGCCCTATCTATAGGTTAGGGTGGTCTTTATAACCGTAGTCATAACCTGTTAATTGGGGCTATGCTTTGAGTATCCAAACATCTCATTGGATTGATAAACATTGTTATAATAGTCTACGCAATGTAGCCCCCTATATTGGGATGGCATGGTTCAGTTTGAAGAATCACCTCTGTCCACTCGTGTTCTTGTTATGAGGCCCTTCTACAGTGCGTATGACATTACCCCTCTTCCGCTGAAGGTCTCTCAGAGACATCTGCTATAACCAGATGCAGAGATCTGTATATATAGTTGAAATAGCTGCGGGGACGAGCAATACACCCGCTTTACACTGGAACGGCAAAAATAAAATATAGCTCTAAGCAGGATCAGAATTCCTACCAGGGCAGAATATGTGCCTAAAATGAATGTGCCCTGGCTACCTGCACGTCCATTAAAATGGCTCAGTTCAAGATAATATTTAGTAAAACTCAGCTTACACACAACATGGAAAGGGGCAGATCTCCACTGTCAACACGCCAAATGAGGTTAACACTGTGACGCTCTCTTGGTTGAGATACGTTTTTTTTTGCTTAGGGGTGCATTAAAAGTGCATCAGAATGGTAATAAAGATCAAAGAGTACACAAGATATAAATTCAGCCTTGGTTGTGGGAATGGGCGGATTGCAGGAAGAGTGGTCTCATTCTTAGTTTAAAATTGTGTGCTGCTGGCAACTGGCTTTGGTTGGCTGCCCAGTAAGCAAAATAAATAAAATAAGAGCGGACTGCATAGACATCTTCAGCCATCTCAAATAGTAAAGCTTTGCACAGTGGATTCTGTTCATGAAGCTCATAGTAACGCAGTACATTGTAAATCTAGCGCAGAGCTGGCTTTTTCATTGTATGTCTAAAAGCACAGTGTCAGTCTCCTAGGATGAGCACAGCTGGATCAATCCGAGTCTAACTCTCCATCGCGTGTTAATTAAAGAGCCACCTGTGCACAAGGATAAGCAGCACAAACCTACGCCAATAAGAATGCTTAAGGAATAGGCTAAATCACTTAAAATACAGCAACAATTTTATTTTATTTAAATGAACGTTTGGCTTTTTAGGCAGAAAGGGGAGAATTCTGTCCATGAAACTGCATTGTATGCAGAAACTACCATCAGCAATTGTGACACCGACTCTGAAATCTCATGCTTGGGGTCACTTAGCCGTTTTCATGAAAAACAAAAGACATTTCTAGCTGTAACATAATGGCAAAAGTGTTTTCTAATAATCTTTTTTTTTTTTTTTTAAACTTGGGTTAGTGAATATGACGTGCCATTGGAATACAGGAGTGATGGGAGTGATAAAGGGCCTCTGTATACCGATGAAGATTGTTTCCAGCTACAATAGTAATTTACAACATTTACACAGTCTGCACAGTATTTCTCATCTATTTCATGTTATTTAATGGACAAAATTTGCTTTTCGTTCAAAAATAAGTACGTTTCTAAGTGACCCCAAACGTGTATATATATATATATATTATATATATATATATATTAATATATTATATATACATACACATAATATACAACATACACACACACAGATATACATACAGTGTCCTTCAGTAGTACTTTAGATAATTTCTCAAAAAAAAAAAAAAATACTCCCCTCTCATGGATATTAAACAATTGCAAACACAACACAGGTTTATCAAAAAAATCTGAAATGTGAGGAACAATTATTGGCACCCTTTTAGTCAATACTTTGTGCTACCTCCCTTTTCCAAGATATCAGCTCTGAGTTGTCTTCTTACAATGACTGATGACATTGGAGAATACAGAGAATACATGGCAAGGGATCTGAGACCATTCCTCCGTACAGAATCTCTCCAGGTACTTCAAATTTTGAAATAGACTGGTGGATTCTCCCCTTCAGTTTACCCCCAAAGGCTTTTTACGAGGTTCGTGTCTGTAAACCATTTTTGTGTTGATTTTGATGTATGTTTTGGATGATTGTCCTGCTGAAAGATCCAACCATGGTCCATTTCAAGCTTTCTGGCAGAGGCAGTCAGGTGTTCATTTAATATCTGTTGCTATTTGATAGAATACATGGCATCGTGGACTGTAACAAAACGTCCAGGCAGAAAAGCTGCCCCAAAATGTTAAAGAGCCACCACCACCATATTTTACCGTGGGCCTAAGGTATTTTTCCATATGGCTTCCCACCTCTAGTGTTTATTGCCAAATCGTTCTATTTTGGATTTCATCATAGAACCCGATCCCATTTGAACTTCCAGTAGTGTCTGGCAAACTGAAGATGGTTGAAAAGTAGATGGTTGGATGAAAGTAGAGGCTTTTTCTTGAAACCCTTCAAAGCAACTTGTGGTGATATACAGTGGATATAAAAAGTCTGCACCCCCCTGTTAAAATGCCAGGTTCATGTTAGAACTTTTCCCACCTTTAATGTGACCTATAACGTGAATAATTCAATTGCAAAACCTGGTTGCATAAGTGTGCACACCCTCTTATAACTAGGGCTGTGGCTGTGTTCAGAATTAACCAATCATATTCAAACCCATGTTAAATAGAAGCCATTACACACCTGTCATTATTTAAAATGACTGATTAATCACTAATAAAGTTTAGCTGTTCTAGTAGGATTTACCCGACATTTGCTTAGTTGCATCTCAGCGCAGAAGTTCTCATTGTTGAAAGATATCAGTCAGGAGAAGGGTACAAAAGAATGTCCAAAGCATTAGATATACCATGGAACACAGTAAAGCCAGTCATCATCAGGAGAAGGATTAACGTTTTGGAATGGTGGAAATGGGCATTTTCAATGCTTTGGCTATTTTTGTATTTTGTGAAGCTCAACAACCTTTTTCTGCACATCACAACTATTTACCTTGGTCTTATTGTGATGAATAAGGGCTAAGAGCTAAGGGAATTTGACCCGGGTGTTACCCAATATTTATACCCCTGTGAAACCACAAGTCATGGTTGAACAATTTCCTGTTACTCAGTCACCCACGGGTTCTAAAAATGTGTGTATATACATACATTGGTTATTGCACAAGTATTGTAGAACTATCTTTGTAAATTACCTGGTTAGACCCTCATCAGTTTCACTCAGGTAAACTCATTTGCATCAGAATATAAGCATTGCTTACTACTTTGTCTTTAGATATAACTTTTTATTACTTTTGTGTGATTCATACTGAGACAGAAGTTATTTAGAAAAGTTTTGATCAAGATGCATTCGCAGCTTGCACGTATTTAGTATAAAACCACTTCCTGAATGGACAGAAGACCAACCTTTTTGTGACATGTACGTCATTCGGTTACTGTCTTGTTTAGTGAGATGTTATCACAGTAACAGATTGTCACATATTGACATTGCTAGATGTGTTTTAAGATAATGGTGTGAACTCTACAGCGTGGCAGGTATTTAAAACAATAAAAGTATTAACATAGTTCAGAACAAACCCTGCTTTCCATAAACAGCTGGGTGAAAGTGGAAAAATGGAGTCAGGTTTATTTTTTCCTTATTTACCAATTGGCCTAATCTTCTTCAGGCTCAAATTAAAATCAGTACTGAAAGAAGCACCTAGTATTCTTACACCAAGGTCCATTAACTCAAATGCATGGTAAATTAGTTTACATAGAAAATATATATATTATTTTTTTTAACCACACAGGCAAAAAAATAGCAACATTGGATAACAAGGCAGTTAATACAAAGTGATCTGATGCTTGACTAATTCAGGACACCTGGCACTAAACCTTAATTCTGCAATCCCCTGCGAGTCCATCTCAATTCTCCTAGGGTGCGCAAGTCCAATAGCTACTGGTTGGTTATAGTTTTTATAAAAATACACATTTCTGTTACATAGACCACTTGCATATATTATGTATGAGCTTTCATATTCCAAGAAAACAAAATAATGCATTCTAGTATAAATGAATAAACACAATAGAACACCAGTAAATTATCCTTAAATATAAAATGCCCAGGTTTATGCATCCTTTTTTATAATCTACTAGAGAAAGTTTCATTGACTATACTTTGTGTTGTGTTGACACACTAAATAATTTACTTCGAAATACAAAAATTACCCATAAATCGCTCCCAACCTTGGCCAATGCAAGATACAAACAGTCTGTCTAAACAAATGCACAGAGCAGGGGATTGCAAGGGCAAATTAAAAGACAAATCCATTATGCATTCCTTGTTGGTATTTATTCACTAAACCTGGGGTTTGCAGAGAACAGCAGTTTTTGACTCGGTATGCATGATGATGAGCCAGCGAGCTTCAGAAGAGCCGACCGGGTCTTGTGTAATGCGTAGTCACTGCAGAAGTCATCTCACTGCTGTAACAATGCATTATCCAGGCCAACTAAACCCTTATTACAGGACACGCACATAGGGGTTGTCTTGTCTTAATGTATGGTGTTATAGAATTAATAGAATCAATAACATCTGTGGAATAAGGGAATTCTACAATAAATTTGTAACGGGATTTTAAAGTTTAAACCCTTAATGACAAAGCCCATACATGTACGGGCTCAAAATGCGCTTTGCTGGATTGTGAACTAATGAGACTGGCTATACAAGTTTACCATTCGGAACTGAAGCAGTCAATCATTAGCCGCTTACCTCACTCACTAAATCTAGTTGATAAATTTACCTATAGGCTCATCATTAACTATTGTTATATCGGGTCCGCATGTTTATTACTATTACACCAACGTCTGATATATGCGGAAATTAATGGCTTTACCCTCAATTCAGTATATATTCTGTATAGGAACCTAAGATGCATTTTTATTTAGTGTAAAACATTCCTCACCCAAGTGTGGTAATGTGCTGTGAAATATAATTTTATACTGTTCACCAATTACAGAATGAGGTCTCATCGTCCCCCACGGTAGTAAACAATAAATGAGTTAGCGGACAAAGACAATAACAAGAAAGCTACAGAGCTGTATCAAATAAATAAGCATAGTCTTGTTTGGACAGAGGGTGGCCCTCAAATATCATATCATCGATAGGGGTTACATCAAGGATAAAAAGTGAAATTAATTCCCACGATAATACAAAAAATCCATAAGTGGCTTTTCTAGCTAATTTTAATCTATGCTTTCTAAGATATCAAGCAGATGGTGAGAATAAAAAAGTAATTTTAGAGGAACCTGAAACAAGGCAGGTCCTAGACCAAAAGGAACTCCAGAGAAGAATGATCTCTGGTTCCCCACCCATCTTGGGAGCATCATGAGAAGAGATTACAAGCTATGAAATGCATAGAAGGTTTGGAAAACACTGAATAAGAAGCAGGCACCTTCCTCCCATTACTGTAAATTGCTGGTATCTTGCATTTGAACTGACTCATAATAATATTATTTATTTAAAGTCTGTTGACTGCCTTGGTGCCAGATAGATACTGTTTATGCTTCAACAAATACAATATTAGAATACATATTCTACGTTATTTAGAATAAGAATGTAGTCTGCTGTTAATGATTTTCAGAGATCCTATTACCCATTTGATCTCTATATTCCATAAATTTTCATTTCAACTTCTTATTTCCTACAATTTTAATTTCAAGGAAAAAGAAGCAAATCATCTTGCATCTGCATCCACGCATTAAGGGAGCACTCCAGCCCAAACATGCATTTGTTTTACTGAAGCAAGGCAAAGAGACTATTCTCTCATACTCCTGCTTCAAGTTTTGCAAGCAACAAAGGAAAAATACTTATCCCATAGAATATAGAGTGGGTGTGCGTTTATAATACGGATAAGCCAGGGCCTAAAGTTTGTAGACATTTGAGGTCATAAAGAGCGATTTTGCACTTGTAAATGTGGAGCGATCACAAAAACACAGAATTGCGACGAAACATAGAACTCTTAAGAGTTTGAAGACCTAACCTAAAGCATTGTTATTGCCATAGATTGTCTGCCCATGATTAAGATCTAAATGGAAATGCAATGCAATTAAACCACTGTATGTTATTTCTTTTATAGGCTTTCATATAGGACTGGTCAAGACACGGCAAACTGTGACACATGCAGGAATAGTGCGTGCATTATCTATAGGTAGGTCCAAAATCTTACATCTTTATTGTTGGATTGTTAACCCTTCGTTAATGACTTCTAAGTACCACTTTAGAATCATAATGAGTGATAATCATTCTAGCATGTATAGAAAGACCCCAAAATATAAATAAAATACCTCTACAACCCCAGGTCATAAAATTGAGAAAAATACATTATTTGTATTACATATTATTATAATATCTCTCACTGCTTCTTGAGTGGTTTTTGAAGTTTTAGACTAACTATAGTTTAGGCACTCTCACATTCCAGTTTAATAATCTTCTACGTCCAGAATGTCTTCTTCCTTTAATATTTGTTCAATTAAATCAATTAAAGAGTGCAGTCGCTAACCAAGGAGTTGGTGGGTCTTTGCAGGAGTTGACCAACTCAACTCCATGACGTTATACATTATGGAGAAACTTGTGTAGCTGTGAAAGAACTGAATTCATGCCAATTACAGGTTTTACAACAGACTCAATGTGGAGTCTGGAATGAAAGACAAGTTACAAGATTTTTTTTTAATGTTCACTTTACCAACTAGCATTGCTCTTAAATAAAGATGAAAAGATGTGGAATCACATCTTTCACAACTTTCAGGTGTTCATACAACCCAAAACCGCAATTTTATGTGATTACACATAATTTTCTATGTTAGTCCAATAAAGAGAATCACCTTGAATTAGAGACTAAAAAAAAAAAAAGAATAAATAAAAGGGGGGGTACAGAGACCCGATGGGTCGATCAGCACCGTGAACAAAAGGATATATTGCTTGTTTTTCCGTGATTAAGGGGTCTGACCGCAATACATGGGGACATCAGTAATGTCACAATTGTTGTTAATTAACACAGTAGGCAAGAGACAGAGACACAAAATCAGAGTATAAATGATTCAGTAACCCAGGTAGGGATGGAAAAAATTACCAAAGTTTCGAATACAATAATCAACCAAAAAAAACCCCAAACTATTGCTGTGGCCTTTTACTGAATGCCAACAGTGACCAATGCAATAATCATATATTCTAAAAGACCATTTACATTTCTCATCATATACTTATATATGTGAACACAGCATGGCCTTAAAACCTCTTGACGGTCAGTGTGATTTAATGTGTTTTCATGTGCGTACACACTCGGGATCCTAAACGAACACAGAGGTCCATTATACAATGACCCAGTTTTATATTTGAGACAAGAGTTGGGTATGTTTAAGAAAACAGAATTCTTATACTTTTAAACAAAGGAATTTTGAAAAAGCACATTGATGTACAGAGAAATTATTCAATATGTTAAGATTGTAAATGAATGAGGAGTATTTTTATACTTGCGAAATTGCATATATTAACTATTTGTTAAGCATTATCTTATTGTGTGATAGACAACTTGAGTGATCTATCAACAGTTAGAAAAACAATGAAAGAAACTTATTTCATTATTTCAGAGCAGAACACGATGAAACAACTTCATTTTTGATTCCCTTCCTACAAATAAATCATGTTCTCTTATAAAGGTCAGATCTCTCTGAAGACAGAACAGATATGTCAAAACATATAACTTTTGAACTAATAAGCACAAGAAAATGACAAAAGCAAACGCAACATCCTTTTAATGGAAAAAAACTACAAGACTTGTATACTGTAGGATTTATATTTTGTATATTAAAAGAAAAAAGAGTGGAGTCAATTTAATGTGCAGCATGAAAACTGTAGTGAAGATGCCTTTGTTGTTACACTTTATCTAATCATAAGCTTAGAAGAGAGAACAAACAGAATAAAATAGGAATTTATGTCTACTTCACTGCTTCAGACAAACGTGCTTATTACAGGAACAAAATATTTGTTTTAAAGGACGTTCGTCTAGTGTCTTTGGCAAGAGACAGTCATACCTGAGAACTTTCCAGGATTGACTTGGAGTCTCATTGGGAAGTAATGCTTCTCAGGGTGTCTGGGTCACTCTCCGCATTATCCAAGGCAAAGAATCTGTGTTTAGTCATGCCTACTCCTTGCCCAGTTATCCTCCCAATCCCAACCCATTTAATGCTATCATGTGCTAGCCCCACGTTCATATGTGGCTATCCCTGCCCCTTGAGCGTGGCTATCCTCATTCCTTCTCAAAGCCTCTCTCTCAGAAGAGGGAAAAAACACAGGAGCAGCCTACTCTCCAAAGTTCCCAGGTATGGAAACAGTTCTTCAACCACTCTGAAGCAACTCTAGATTTGTAACCTTTAATGGAGACCTTCCTATTACAAGCCTATACTACACATGATATTTTATTATTTCGTATTTATTCTTTCTGGTATTTCAGTGTTGAACTGGATTTCAAGCAGCAAGAAGACAAACTACAACCAGTCTTGAAAAAACTACATCCCATTGAAGAAACTCAGGTTGCACCCTTGCCTTATCCTGCAGAAACTTACACATCTACTCCCAAGCAAAAATCCAAAACAGAATCGAAAAAACATGGAAGATGGAAACTGTGGTTTCTTTAGCTGAATCTGCTGGAAAGTGAGCCTTGGGCCTTCTTAGCCACTGAATCTGAAATACAACCATTTTAACCAAGGGATTTTGGTAACAATACAAGTTGCCAGGAAGTAATCGTTTCTTGTGGGCAGTATGCAGATACCTACTGTGCGTACCAAAAAGGCCTTTATACTTGCAACTCATTTGCGGAAGCAAGGTATAAAAACAAAAATCACAAAATGCCAACTTTTACTAGCAGATCAATATGCGGGATGTAGAATTTAAGT
>VKOC01000007.1:3696324-3709197 GCA_009364415.1 Spea multiplicata
AATAGACAAGACAACCTGCGATGAATATTAATTCAAATAGCAAATTACTCAACAGAACAGTGGAAAATTTTACTTTATGAGTCTGTGGGGAAAACTCATTGTGGCACATAAATATGATACAAAAAGAACAGATTCCTTACAATGGTATACACAAAAGACAGGGATCAACTGACCGGTCCAATGAATGCTAACAAACACATTAATATTAATTAGTATTAATATTACGTATGCTGCTTTTTATTATATTAAGTGTTATTATTAGCTGAACTGCCATTTCTTTTTGCGATATTCTTTAAAAAAAAACGTTCATTACAGCCTATTAACAACTAATCGCCCTTTATTGATTTATTGCACAATGGGTAAGGAGGACATTACATGTAGTGGAGAACATGACAACATGGACTTTAAAAAAAAAAAAAGAGCCTATAATCAAGGCAATCTCACGTAAACACTTGTTATGCCAAGCAACCCGGCGGTACACAAACAAGCGTTTTTTTTGTATGTCTACACAAATTTACAGTTGAACAGACCTGTCAAAATGTATCAGTAATGGAAAATCATACCTGCACAGCAAAGAGTGTATAAAAAAAAAAAAACGTTCTACCTCCTAATACTTGACTTATACCCCAAGGCGAATACTCACCAAGCTGACTAAAAAGGTCACT
The DNA here is from genome assembly GCA_009364415.1 of Spea multiplicata. Classification (NCBI taxonomy): domain Eukaryota; kingdom Metazoa; phylum Chordata; class Amphibia; order Anura; family Pelobatidae; genus Spea; species Spea multiplicata. Next base: position 3,696,990 of record VKOC01000007.1, read on the forward strand.
GTGTACAATCTCAATAAGGCAGTACAGTTTCTGCTTCACAAGTCGGTCTCTTGGAACATTTAAGATGAATTCTGTAAACAGCTTACTGTAAAAGATTGCAGAGATTAGATAGCTATATCAGTTTTGTTAAAAAGAAACCAAGAACAAAAAACAATCCCTCTTATATTAAATAAGCACGTATACACATATAACATATAGACAGAGCTGCAAAAGTCACGCTATGCTGAATCACTTCGACTTTCCAAAGGGCCACAATGTCACAATTGAATGCTTCGGCCCCCTTTGACTAAGAACTGACCATCAATTATTCTATTACAGCTTATGCAGACATCTTAAAAATATTGTTAAACAAAGGATTATTGGTTAAGATGCTTGGTAACATGGATTTTTACACAAGTGAAGGGTTAATGCCATCAGACACGTAAGCAAAGGCCAAAGTTACCTCAGTTCTTTTGGATCAAACACAAGTTTCACATCGTTCACGATTGTTGGCAAATATTTTAGCGCGGCTCCCTAGAGTTAAATAAATACATAAAGTTTAGATTCCGCAGTCTGCGTAAAAACAGAGCGAATATCCTAGATTTACGATGCAAAAATGCGCTAGTGATAAAAAAGTAATAATCATGTAATATACGGTAAACATTTTACAAATGACTTCGGTTCGCGACAATTAGGCCCCTATAGGGACATACTTTATAGCGTGTCTAGATTGTAAGGGGAGGAAAGAAAAAAACACGAGACAAAACAATTCCTTTGTGAATATATACAGTTTCTCATGTGAAAAGACAAAGACATTTCACTTTAATTTAGGCCAACCATCAACCTTAATACACCTGCAAAAAAAAAAATAAGCGGGTGAATATACGTTTAACATTCAGGTGAGACGAGGGCCGTGTGTGTAGCACATATTGTACTATATCAGTCAAAACATATTTAGGCCTGTAAAAGATATTTAACGTTTGCTGCCATCATTCTTTCTGATATTTGCAGTTATCATGTTCAGATATATATTAAAAACAAGGCTGCAGGGAACAGCTGTCTGGTACTCGAAGACCTCAGAGTAGATTAAGTGCTATTATCTCAAGTGAGAATAAATAACAATCACGTTAGTGACACCGGGACTTGTAAAGTGTTGTGTGCACAGACATAAAAGCAATAACATTAATGATAATATCATATTTACAACTGTTTGCCCTCAATTACCAGGGTTAATTAATAAAAATAATAATAAAAATATTTGTACATGGACTAGGGGGCTGGAGGGGGAAATAGTCTAATCTTGACTTGGTCAAAAGGCCCAATGCTTGACTAGAGGTGGGTAGGCCTGTAAATTTACCCCTACTTTAATATGCCTTCACTTCACTTTAAAACACGTTGGCTCTGTTTGTTAGGAGATCATGAAGGCATAAATGTTGAGGTACTTTACTCAGGGAAGCTTTCTAAACATTTAGTATATAAAAAAAAAACAAAACAGGGATGTTTGACTTTCCTTGTGTTCCTTCATGTCATTTACCGGTAATTATTATTATTTATTGTTTTATATAGCATCATATTCCACAGTGCTTTACAATTTTAAATTTATATATTGTGTGTGTATATCAAAAATGTCAGACTACTTCATAGCCATACTTTTATTCAGTCATAATATAAATGTATGACTTTTATTTTTAAGGATCTCTCCCATTTTTAGGGGGTCCTAAACTTTTATACTTCTCAGCCATAGCTACCCTTATTTTCAAAAACATGTGCACCTAGCATTTGGACGTTAAAGGAACAACCAGAATATTGAAGTTGGCAAGGCTATACATTTTATTACAGCAAAAAAAACACAACTGTATATTTATTTTGTAGGTTTTGCGAAAATATGCAGTGGCTTCAGAAACCTGCTTTAAAGCGAATAGGTTACAAAGTAATACATGCTGATTTCCCCTCTGTGTCTCACACTGCAGAGAACCAGGAAGAGTTCAGTTTATTCAGCATAATAATGTAAAGCATCGACTTTTTATTCTGCATGGCTTTGCAGTGACACGCACTAGGGAAAGGCTACATGAGATAACAATGACTAATAGAAAAGGTCTTTTAACAAGTTAAATATGATAACGGACCTCCAAGATCCAGGTTATAATAAGTGAAATTGCAGCAATTACATTAATAAGATTCCTGTAAAATATCTAATAACCTGAAACTATGGTTTTCTAACAAAAAATAATGCAATAATAAAAGGAAAATACATTCTCATTTGTAATATCAGACAAAAATGCAAGGTTTTTCATTTTATCAGCATAATTTTATAATTCCTGTTTTATTATTATCATTATCATTATTATTATGACCCTAATATGTAGAGAAGTTCAATAGAGCCTTCAACAGAGTTTGCAGGAGGTGCATTCTAGCGAATGGACCATTAGCTGCAGCACTGGACAGCCCAAGATTTCTTGGAGGTCTAATGAGACCTCCCTGCTTGCATACACATTTAGCACTCTCACTGTGTTCAATGGAAGTTACTGTCACTGCTTTAAGTTGCTAATGCTGCAGCGTTTCAAGCATGTAAGTACCTATGAGTGTACGTGAGCATGAATGTCCAGACATAAGTGTATGTGAGCATCAAGTGTGTGTCCATATGAATGCATACAGATGTTTGTATAAGCGTCTGTGTGTTACATACAGTATGCATGTTAGGAAGGCAAAATGGGCAAAGACTAGCTTGTTTGAGGGTGTTGATGGCACATATAAGCTGTTTGGGGCACTAGCATACTGTGGCATAGATGGCACGGGGTTAGGATGGCACTGTGGTTGTGATGTTTGCTTTGAGATGTGCATTTGTATACAGAGAGACTGTTTGGAGTCATTAGCACAGATTAACACTCAATCAAGCCGAAAACCCATAAACTCCAGACATTTTCTCAACATAAGGTTTGGGGTTTTTTTTAAATATATTTATTTATTAACTCTTATTGTCTGATGGGCAATCCATAAAACGCTAAGCAATGCTTTAATCTCTGAAAATTCAAACATTTACAACAGCTTTAGGACGGATTTAAAATGATTCCCCAAGAAGGAACAGATCAATAAGGGTTATCAGTGAAAACATGCTCTGAGTAATGCTTCATTAAAAACAGCCGGGTCATGTAAACAGCTCAAGAGAGGAACCTCTTCCTTATTGGCAGTGCTGTTTCTTCTCATGACTCTAGTAGACTCCGTTGTCATGGAAATACCACTTTAATGAACTACTTATTAAACTGGACCGATGACTAAAACTGTTGACATACAATAAGAGTCCTCCGTTTTATTTCTAAGATTAGTTTTCAAGCAAGACTGATATATTTATCTCTTCCAGAGATGCAATGATTGTCTTGAATATATATATTTATTTATTTTTTAGTAGAGGTGACATCACTGTACCAAAACACATTCATTACAATAATATATAGAATATACATATGTATTACATACTTAACATAGGTGGGTGTGGATCCTCCGACAGACTTTATTTGACATGACATACTGCTTCAGCCAAGAGGAATCTTACTAGGCTTATTAAGTTTCTCTGCGATTCTTCATGTGTCTTTCCAAGAGTCATTTACATACAACTGTGACACGTCACCTTTTAATTACATTTTATTAGTTGCGCATGCATGCTGGTCAGTGCAAGCAGTCGGTGGTAAATCATGTGCTGAATCACCATTCACCGTGTGCTTAATATTTACAACAGAGAATTTAAAATGCTCGTGAACTTTCTCGGCACATTCTGCCCTGTTTAAAATAAGCTCTCTACAGGAGAGGGGAACAGATATATATATTTTTTTATTGGATTTTATCATTGAAATCCACATACGTAAATTCTAATAATCTGTGTAGTCATTTGTAAATAAATGATATTTATGCATTTTATTTATAATCTATTATTTTTACTGGAATCCACATGGGGCACAAAAATAAGGTTAAAATTTAGAGTGTTTGGCTATGAATGGACATTGTTACAATAAGCAATAATTAGCATTGTTACAATTAGCAATAATTCCTGCAACAACCACAAGAAATGTTTGACATAGTATTTAGTATTACTTGATCTTACAGTAAAATATATTTGGAATACAGATCTAGGAATTAATATTTATTCTCCACAGTCTCTGGTAGTTTTCTTGTTCTTTTATCTGCTAGGTTTGTCTATATAAACCATATAGGCAGAGACTGGTGATGCTATAAACAGAACAAGTAGATCTGGATTGAGACTTCTGAACATCTCAAGCATAAGGGTAAAGTTTATAGTCTGCCCTTGAGGTTTATATGCCATCAAATGCATCTACCAATCATACTATAATATAACTCACTATAACATCTATTTTGTTACATGTGTTCTTAAATAACGTATCAATAATGTTTTATTCTAGAAAAGTTACATAAAGCAAACGTTCCGCTTCCGAGTCCTGGACAGTGTAACACCGTAAAAATGTCTCCAGATGTTGCTTTAAAAAATGTTCGCATCTGATAACCAAGGCCTCCAGAAAACATAGAACATATAGGCTTTCAAAAATCATTCAAAAAGCAGGGACTTCAACCCTTATTGATTTGTCTTAAGTGCAACTGATGAAAAGAAAGCTCGATTTACATAAACCCATAAGTCATCCCGTGATTAAAAATGTTTTAGTCGACCTACTATGCAGGCTACCAGAACTGCCTGATGTTTATAGCTCAATAGATTTTCTTTCTAAACCCATCCCCCAGCACAGCTGGAAATCCATTTTGCCATCTCGGCAGCCTGATATTAATCAAATATATCATTGCCTTTTTCCCTTTACAGCCGTGACATGCTAATCAGTATTTGAAAAGCCAGAAACCTTAAAACTCTTACTTATTTCCCTGGGAAGAAAAAGGTTGAAATGGCCTATTGCAATTGTTCCTTTCTGACTCACAACAAACTGTTTTTATATGAAATATTTCTTTTGTCTCCAATTTAGCCATTACAGACATACGAGCACTGCAAGGGCATTTTTTTTTTATTATTTCAATCCAATTAAATTCTGTTGATCTACATTCTAAAGTCCATAGAGGTAAAATACCTACATATGTTAAAGGGCCAGAGGCTTTTTTCTTTTAATAGAATAACTAAAACCTTTTATTGTATTGCCTTTGTTTATTAAAAGGGTTCAACAAACATTAGCAAGTCTACTTTATTTAGCATCATTTCAATTTTTAAAACAACACATAGATGAGCTAATCAACTTTGTTTTTAAAGTAAAACATTAGAGAAGGTCCAGCATATTTTTACCACCTTCACCCAAAAAAGGGTAAAGGGAGTATAAAAATGAAAACAACTTATGTGATTTGTAAGTTTAAATAAGAAGAATAGAGTAGATCAGAGCAAATCTTTTGCTTTAATATATTTGAAAGCCCTCGCAGCTAACGCAGAACTCTTGAGGTCAACAGTCAATATAAGTCTTCAAACTGAATCCTGAGTAAGCTAGACCCATGTCTCTTTCTCCAGAATTAATTCGATTGATGTAGGTTGAAAGAACAAATTAATGCGTGGTCATGACTAGTCGATCGGTAAAATAGAAAAGCATTCTTTGTGGCCCTAAGAAGCTACAGAAGGTGGCTGACATTGGATCCATGATAGCAGTGCATTTAAACAGAGAGGGTTTTAAGACGACTGGCTGACCCTATCTTGAGGATGTTATATTAAAAAGCATACGTTGTAGCGCCTACTAACCATCCTCCTTATATATTTGCAGGTGTGGATCTGAAATCTGGTAAAATCCTATCATTCCTATCCTCCAGTATTTTGGGATTGATCCTGGACATAACCTGTCTCTTAATAACACACAAATATCGACATTTCATAGCAGGATGTGTCCTTTTAGTACCACTAAACCTTACTGGTTTGATTTTTCTGCCTTCCCAATTCAGTGGTATTACTCCATTACCCTGGCTTGTTTATAGGACTAAAGCTTATTTGTATTTTGCACATTTAACATTTCAGGAACATACGTAGCGTTCTGACATCACATTTTCCAGCTACTTACTTTAACTTTGTTGGTGACATCGGTCACATTACTGGTCATGACATTGATTGATTTGAAGAGCTGCAGCAAAGACTCCATGAACTCTGCTTCACCCTTATTTTCATAGAGCCTGTGGAAATTTTTATTATTTATTGTTTCAATTGTGAAAAACAAGATTTAGGTTTTACATTTATTGAAGATCTCGTGATTTATTTAAAAAAAATGTTCTACCTACACAAAACATTTAACGGGTATTCTAGCGTATTACACAAGGGAAATTAAACAGATCCGTCTTTCTCCTTTCGCAGTACTTTTAAACTAAACACAGCCCAGAAACTTTTAAAAAGACTTTTCCGCTTACGCAAACTAAGCTTTTTGCTATTGACCATATGCTAGAAAGAGTGAAGTTTGAAATCGATCAAAGTGCATTGAGGACAGCACTGAGGACAAATCCTGTGTTTTACGCTATCTTTACAATAAAGTAAAGCTCATTTATTCACTAACTGCAACTTTATGGAGGGACGGAGAGGACAAAAACAAGTGAATGTCAAATGAAATAACCAAGATTTATGAATATTTATAATGGACAATTCAAGAGCAAATTATGAAATCTGCTCTTATTACCAGGGCAACTAATACAATGATCCTAATGGCTGGACCCTTCCGACGGTTGTTATGGTGATCCAGCCATATTGAAAACCCCAATGGAAACAGCTCTTCTCAGCTCTTAGGCTGTCTGCAGAACACTACTATATTCCATAATTTATTTAATGGAGTCTAGCCTCACTCCACTGTATGCTTCCTAAAGTATGTGGCCTAGCAGATACTCCTATAAAACAAAGCTAACCCTGAGCAATATGCAGAGCATTTCCCGTAATCCACGTGAGCAACCACAAGAATGGGACTCTACAACGCCCTGAAGCTGCCACCTCCACTTTGTCTGGTTCTGCTCGTGGATTCAGTACAATGGAAACATTTCATTCTTTTAAGAGAATCAAAACCACTTACTGGATAAACAGAATTCTGGATCGCACAATGAATTTGAAGATATATTCCAAAGCTTTCATCGCCTTGAATAACTGATCAGCAATACCAGGCATATTGGCGTTTTCAACATAGTTTTTTAATACCTTTGTCAGTTTTCTGTAAAATACAAATGGACAAAGTAAGGTATGAAATAATATATCTTATAATAGGAGTTCCATGGCATTACCTATAGCAACATACAGGAAAAATAAGTGTAGAACTATACGTTCCATCCATGGAATGTTCCACGTAAAATCTGAAGAGATTGGGGAAGGTTAGACAAATACCATTGTGTACTGGCCAACCAATAATTGGGTCACATGCTTATTTCTAGAATTAACTATTTCAGTAAAGACATCTGATGTCACAGCGCATATATAAGTAATGCGCTAACCCGGCCATTCATGCAGGAAAGGCTCACAGTAGTGGGCCCTTCATAATTTATAATAAAGTCAGTGAGTTCCTGCTCAAATTTCATGATCTGTATGTTGCAAACTACATAAATTTCTTCCTGGTAAAAAATTGTATGGCTTTATAACATTTTCCTATGAAAACCATATGATTGGAAAGCCATATATTCAGGAAACAGAGTATAAACATACGTGTATGCCAATGTTGCGCTAAAATGCTTCTTTATGTAAGTCTCCAAGACAGGATTGAAGTGTTGAAACTTCCGATCGGCAATCAGTCCAATGATGAAAACCTGAAATATTTAGGTGAGGTAGATGTTTGTGACACTAGCACATAGTAAATTAATGTATTTGGTTTATTATTTCATTGTAAACATGAATTAACAGCAAACACGCACACGGAAATATCACCTAGGTCAGTGATATCCAACTACAAGCCTTGAGGACTAAAAACTACTCAGTATTGCAACACCGAGTATTGATGATGGCTCAGCAAAGTTATTGAATTCATTATACGCATAAGAATATCCCAGAGTCGTCTCCCCCAAAGCTCTCCCTCTTTTTATAGGAGCAGGGGGTGTGGCTACTCGTACAGAGGGGGTGGGACTGTCTTCACACAGGGGTTGGATTAGTCCCAAGTTGCCCTGAAAGAGGCAGGAAGTGGGTGGCACCTGGACAGAGCGTAGGTGTAACCAAAGATCATTCCCCCAGCACGGAGCAGAGGATAATCAGCTCTGATTTCTTGTGCCTCAATGTGAAGCCTGGAGAGCCTCTAGCTATGATTATATGTTAGGTGTCTAAATCCGGTGAATTAAAAAATGCTTAAACTCTGACAAATAATAGTACTGCTTGATTGTACGCTAATAGGAAATTCATGACAACCAACATTTTTTTTTGGGGGGGGGTTAGTCGCTCTTACCAGTGCATCGAACACCAATATATCAAACGTTTCACTTTCAGAATTTTCCATTATGATGTTAAAAAGTGCATCCAATGTATCCTGCAAAAACTGAAGATACATAGTGTAAATTTCACGTATACAATAATTTGATATATATATTTTTATTTTTTCAAACCACACATTCTTTAACCGAATACTCTTGCTGCACTTTTATTAGACTACACTGACATGGTGTGTGATTTTAGTATAGATGAAGATTAAGGCTATTGTCATATCTATCTACATCTGCCTCTTTAAAACTAGACTATACGCTAACACAGAAATTCAATTTCTCCCCCCCCCCCCCAAAATCAGAACTGTGCCCAAACCATTGTAGTACAGAGAATGCCAAATATGCTTAACAACAAACTAAGAAGATTATCGGCAAGAGGCTAACAATATTTTCTGCACTCTGGTGCGAAAATCTTTATACCTAGCTCCAAACAGTTCATTCATAGAAAGGTAACCTAGAAATAAACATCGCGTTAATCCTAATTAAACCTTAATAACTTCAATACTTCAATGTAATACACAGCAATATTTCTGATGTTTTAAATCTTAAGGGCCCTGACAGCAATCAGTGAGCTACAGGGGAAGGTTGATAACTTTCAGCCATGGGGTAACTTTCTACCATTATATAGTAGGGCTGGTGACTGGTCTTACTAGATAATGGTCCAGAAGGCCATTGCACAGTATTATATTCTGCCCAACACCAAATTGAAAAACAATGCAAGTATAAAGCATATAAAATAAAGAGGTGGGGGTCAGAAGCTTCAACTAATGGCAAATTGAAAAAAAATGCAAGTATAAGGCATATAAAATAAAGGGGTAGGGGTCAGAAGCTTCAACTAATGGCAGCCATCCCCTAGCATGCAAGGGCAAATGTTTATTGTCATTTTTAGTAATAATAACACTGAAGAGGCTTCTCTACCACCGTTTAAGAAATAAAACACAGTTCCCATGTTAGGGGGGGGGGATTGCTTATTTCTCATGCATTGCGTTGTACATAAACAAAGGAGCGGTCATTTTACTCGATGACGGGTAAAAATGTCGGCCCATTAGGAGTTATTACATCTGAAGGCATCATATGATTTACTTCTGCACTTTCATATACAGATGAGCAATATATTTTCAGCGCTAATGAAATACAACCAAGCGTAATTTACCTTCACAACTTCTCCACCATCTACTTTCATCAATTGGCACAAATTCTGCTGCAGCATGTTGGTGTTTGAACGCCATTTCAAGAGACCTAGCAAATCCACTGTAAGATACAAAATACGACACATTTGATGGTTGTTGGTTGTAACTGTTGGTGGTTTTAGAAGGGTGTCACTTCAATAATAAAATTATATTATATATATATATATATATATATATATACACATATATACACACATATACACACACACACACCCATTCCTATATGTAGGAAGGGGTCTTTAACAAGCTATTTACATGCAGAAGCAACAATCTCTGTCTCAGGCTGGGAGGACCAGCATTATCTAATCAACCTCACCTATTATTAGATTTATTGTAATTTATAAGGGGCAGCAGATAACACATAATTATTATAAAAAGGAGAGAGCGAAAATTAACATTCATTTTATCCTTAAAAAGCTGCCCAAACCAATTAAGAATACATTTCAAAAACATTAGCATTCATTTATCCACGCTGTACATATAGTCTAAGTGTTAATACATATATGTTGTTTATATTGATCTGTTAAAATAGTAACGTTGGTTAAATTAGTGTAGAACTATAAAATGTTGGATTAGGGTAATGACAGATCTACTTTTACAGTATACCAAAACACATATCAAGTTATAAATGAATACAAGTTTTAGACATTTTTATCATGATACGAATCACGTTGTCATTCGTTGGAACTTTTTTGCTTTGGTTTTTTACCAACATACCCAACTTACCATTCTGAGTGAGTTTGGTAGAGCAGACCAGAGTGGATATTTGAAAAGAATCTTTGCTAATTGTACAACTGCCCAGGTTCTGCAAGGTTTTTCCCGTTACGGAGTGTCCTTTTTCTTCTAACTCTATTTTGGTCGCTGGAAGGGAAAGGTATGTTGCCACATCTTCAAGCTTCTTTGTCTCTGCCTTTTAGGGAGTGACATCAAAACGTAATTTAAAAGGCCAACATATATAGAGGTTTGTCTTTTTGCGGTTCATGGTGAAAATGATATTAATGGAGAGTTCTTCAAATCTCTAAGCAGTGGGATGTAGAGAATTGTACGCTGTTCTTAAGATCCCAGCATTAAGCAGAAAACAGGGAAGCTTTCAAATATAGAAATTAATTTACGTACTGATAAAAATCAGCCAGACGTCAATATGTATGAATAATGTTGTTATTAGAGCAATGATTTCATTTCCATCTTGTGATTCATGAATTCCGTTGTAATAATCAGATATATCCAATTAGCGGTTAAAATAATATGCAATTCATCTTCAGAAATATCAATTTCTGATTAAAGTAAAATTAAATCCCAAAATACACTTAATTAAAAAATATATTTATTGCACATGGACTACCCTTAAAGCTATAACAGCTAGAAATATATTGATTGCACAGACAACACATTTCCAGTTGTATTCTGTAAAAAAAACTTGATTACCGTCATTTTTAGGGCTTATGTGAAGTTGGGAAGACTATTCCAAGAGGGGCTTTTGCAGCTAGACTTTTCAGTGCACCCTTATCACCGTCCCGTGACTTTCTATGTAAATTCCCTTAGAGGCGTGCTGATTGCAACCATCCATTAATGACAACACAAAGAATAGCACGATACCTTGTAAACTATGAGATCATGCTCTCCGTCTCTTAAAGTTGTTCCGTCGTATCTCATCAGTTTTACAAATGCTACAGCAAATATCTTCTCGGACTTATCTTTCGCTGCATAAAAGTAAAAAAACAATTATAAAGTTCAGCAATTGCTTTGGTTTTATTGCTGCACTGCCACCTAGAAGGTAGCACATTTTACTTATATGAAAGAACCAACTTAAATAGAAACAATAACCAGGAACACAAACAAATTTGTAAGAATTTTGTTAAAATAATGAGGATTTAATTGGCCAAAATACTCACAGTCCTGGGATGATCGGTGACGAAATGTGAACTTTAAATGGCTACGGTTCACATCCTCTATAGGAATGGCAACCTTTAGCAGAAAGAAATAAACATTTTTTATATATACATATACACACACGTACACACAGTAATGTAAACTTAGGCAGAACAGCATTACGGTGGCCCAATCAAAAGGTTTAAATTGGATCCAAATTGGATCCTCCAGAAGGGAGGGGAGGCCTGTACTCGGCAGGAATGTATCTCCCCCAGTAGCAAAGTACATGACAGGCATATTATTATTATTAGTTTTATATAGTGCCATCAAATTCTTTAGCGCTGTACAACGGGTGTATGATGTCACATAGCGAGCATCATAAGACGTCCTCTACTGTGGGTATTTTCCCTTCCTTTTTAATGGGGTAGGTGGTGCCCTTGGTCAATATATATTGGCCAGTATATATTGGGAATAACATTTGGTTAATGCAGAAGTTTTGGCTTTGATGCAATGTTGGCTGCATGAACATAATCTCCTTTAAATTAATAAATATATACATATGTATTTTAACGCATTGGTTTTGGGTTTTTTTTATTTACGACCTACCTTTACGGTCTCAAACCAACGTGGTTGTTTTACTTGATAATATATAACTGACTTGTACTCCGAAATTGCTTCATCTCCTGCCCCAGGGTAAATAACATTCTTGAAAGAAAGGAATACAACAAATCACTTTAGGTTTTATATATGTATGTTTT
>VKOC01000007.1:3728306-3739056 GCA_009364415.1 Spea multiplicata
TTTTCTAATATAATTATAGCATATTTCTTACCTGGAATATTATTATAACATACTTAAAAAGGAAAATATATTTTACATGTAATAAAGTCTATCTTATCTTACTGTTGACTACTTGCCACTTGACCATTTGCAAAGCATACACAATTGTCATAAATAAATATAAAATGAATAGTATATTATATATATAATATATATATATATATTATATATTAATATATTTAACAATTTCATTTAAAAAAGGCATTTTAAAAATATTTTCTGTCATTTAATTCCAGTTAACGGGTATGTTATCTTAAATAACAAAATCTTTTTTTTTCCTGCCTTTTGCCATTCAATTAAATTAAAATTAATACAACTATAGACAATATGAGTAATCTGTATCAAGAATAAATGGTAAAGTTGCAAATACCATATTTGCCCTTACTACAGAAAATAATAACGTAAATTGCAGTGTAGTCCAGTGAAGTTTCCATTACAGGCCTCACATTTTGGAAGAAAAATTAGGGTTATGGTTCAGTCTGGTTCAGTTCTTCATGAAAGAACATTTTTTTTTATAATTCTAAAGAAGGTTCACACATTCATGGGATTTATTGTAATGCAACTAAGTTTTCTTGACAAAAAAAAAGTCTTATTGTTTAATTCTAGATATGCGTCAACCGTCAGTGCCAGAACATCAGCATATTTGGCGTTCACGAATGCGCCGTCAAATGCCACGGACACGGAGTAAGTATTGTATACCGTTCTTGCTTGACATTTGCAGGTTTCATACGTTTTTGAAAAGTGAAAACTGCCAACTAATAAAAGCATCACATTTTACATTTAATCACAGACCTCGCTGCTGGATTCGTTTAATTCCAGAGCTATTACAAGCAAATTATTAGCTGCAGAACAGTATTCAAATGATAATAAGCTAAATGTGACAATGAGAGAACATAAACTTAAAACGTGATCATTTACATACACTGCTAATGTTGATTCTGATAAGGGATCGCATTGAAAACTTAAAAGTATGGAGGGTTATATTTCTCTTCTTTTTTAGCTAATCTTAATTCCATTGAGCCAAGTAAGAAAGTAATGTATGACCTTCAAACTGTGAATTAGAGCTTTGCCATTTCAATGTCAATAGCAGAATGCAGTAACTCTGCTACCTTCAGCTACATGTGTTGTGAGAATGACCTATATATAATAGCTGAAGAGAAAACCCGCAGTTTGTACAGCTTGTAATTATTGTGTCCAAGCGTGCTTAGAGCTCCAGGGTTAAACCAGAATAAGACAATGCTATAAAATGTGTTTCACGTTATGGGAAGTGTCTGCCACTCATAGCCATACTTGAGAGCTTTTGGGGTTTGACCCAGAGTCTCAGAGTAAAGTGATTCTTCTCTGGGCCGCTTTCCTTTTTCTTTGGTCATACTCACAAACCCACCCACTTCCAAATAATTCAAGTCTATCTGGGACTAGCCCTGCCGATTGTATGGCTAGCCCTGTCTCTACGTGGCTATCTCCACCTCTCACATGACTATACCCACATTCAGATGAAGCCAGTCCCCCAGAAGAGGGAGAGCTGCGGGTGGCCTACCAAGCGAAGTTCCAAGGTATAATCATACCTACCAAGTGAGAGACAGTCCTTATATGAAACTCAAATCCCTCTTTTGTCATGCCCTGATGTACCTCTTCTGTCGGAGCTTGGAATAGTTACTAGGTATGAGTGTATTCCACAGTATTTCCACTTCGAATGCAGGCACTTAATCACAGAGTGAATTTCCGCTGCGCACACACTCACTCTAATGCACCTGCACTTACCTCGCGTGGCGCACAAGTCATGTAACATTGAGTTAAGTGACCCAATCGCGTGCCAACCTCCGCGAGCAGACCCTGCATACGAATCTCCCAGCGCCTTTTGCTGCCGGCACGCAAACCCTTTTATTTTCAATTATTTAAAAGGCTTGGGGAATTTCTTTATGGCATTGAAGAGCGGTCGCAAAGGTTGCTCATCATAACTCTGAGCAAATAAAAAAAAAACAGAATTGGAATTAGATATGAATATTGAGTGGGCAAACTAAAATCAATAACTTCTAAATCAAAGCTTGCTGTGATCTATCATGATCAGATAACGGAAGCACCGGTCACACGTCAGATGCCTAACATCAATAGAGCAAGAACCCCCTGCCTCCTGCCCGATTATTCAAGACTTTTACCTACAGAACATCAGTAGAACGCTGTCATTCTGATCATTCTGATTTCTTAACCATTTTATACGGTCAGTCCATGTAAATACATTTAAAGCACGGTTAATGTGAAAGCTTAAACGTGTTTCATTATTGCTCCTGCGCGTGACAATTTCCATATTATTCCCTTTGAATAGTAAAATAACCCAAACAGCACCTTAAACGATGCCTGGGTGTCGCAGAGCTTTTAAAACGCCTTTTCTATATTCTTTCAAGAAAGCAAATGCAATTTTTGCATTATAAAGAGCAGTTATGATAAAACACTTGATTTTAAATTAAATTATCATTCAATTCAACAATATGAATTCAAACCTTGGTTCGTATTCATATGCAAATCTGTATTAGCATTTCAATGGTACGCCTCGCTCATACCAAGGACCCATGGAAAATCAAACAGTATATAGCATTATTAATTATTCGCCATAATGTTATGATACGTAACATCAAATCAGAAAATCCAAGTATAAATTAAGCACAAAAAGGAAAGTTAGAAATAGGCGTATTAAGAGCCACATTTGGAATCGTATCTATTCAGTGATCCTGGTCTCATAACTGTATCTCTCGAACAATAACCAAGGCATCTGAATACCACCAGATAGAAATTCTAACATTGAAAATACCAAGAAGAATAGAACCAAAAGCAGAACAGTTGATTTAGCTGAGATCAGTGCAAAGTTTAGTCTCCGATACAGTATTCATTTCATTGCGTTGTTTTCACACCAGCAGAAGTTGACAAAAATGATGTAGACTCGCAAAAGGCAGAACTTCTAAAGTCAACAGCAGGGTTTCATATTTCATACCTGTGATGCTGACCTCTGAGACGTAAACCCAATGCTTTAAAAATAATATATGAACAACTATAACAAAAAATGTTTTACTAATAAGTGAAGAGCTCTGGATGTTTATTTAACTCATTTTCTTTTGAACCTCTTCGGTTGTGGCCTAAAAGTTCCTATTTGCCACCAAATTCTGTGTTTTATATTTCTATAAATCAAGCGCTATTTGGGTTTTCACTAAAGTGACATTTCTAACATTCACATGTTTTCATTACATTGCATTATTAGTACATTATAACATATTAGTATTAGCTAAAACTAGTTGTCCTTTTAGAGATACTCTTGCTGAACTAGACTGCGATCAGTTGGTTCAAGAATGATCAAGGGACAAATACTCGTTTGCCTCCATGCCAACCCTTCATCGTTGATACTGCATAGAAATGAGTGAATATCTAAGGTTGTTTTTAGTTTGCTACCTGGACATATTCATTGGGCCATCCAATATTTTTGCACGTAAAATAGTTTTATTAGTTTGTCTTGTACTTATTAACATAAACACTGAGATTGTCTTCATTTTCTAGGTTTGTAACAATAAGAAGAATTGTCATTGTGAAGCTGAATGGGCTCCTCCATATTGTGAGAGACCAGGCTATGGAGGGAGTGTGGACAGCGGGCCGATGAGATTTAGTGGTGAGTACCAGTAGCTAATTCTTTGGAGACCTTATCCGGTGAATCCCTAATAATAAAGCACGCCTCTGTTAAGGACAATAATATAAATTATATTAAGTGTAATATAGCATACATTTTCTCTAAGTAGGTCATGATTTTCCACCCTCTGTATAGCCAACTTTCTCCATTCTCCACTTGCAATGAAAACAAGAGTGTTTGGTATGTGTGCTTTACACTAAAAAGAATTATTCTTAAAAGTATGTAATGTCTTTGGCCTTGTCAAATATTGCTAGCTATGTAGTATATTCATTGTCACGCAGTCAATAAATTCATTAACTAATTACTGTGCTACCCACAGAGAGGTCAAGTTTTCTTCCAAACTCCGCTTGTTTGCGTCAGCTCAAAATGCATACTAATGATTTACTGTCTTGTGTTTACCAGATAACAGAGGTTTAATCACGGGAATACTTGTAACTATTATCTGCATCATGGCAGCTGCTTTTACAATATACCTCAAAAGACGGACTGTTTTTGGGTGGCTTTTTACATATAAAAAGAGCACAGTTGAAAAATTAAGGTAATCTTTACTTGGAATAGATGTTTATTTTCTAGTGGATTATTTTATAGAATACAGCAAATATTAACTTTTTTTTTTACCAGTCTGTGATTATCTATCCTGAACATATGTGTACATGTAGTCTCTTATGTTTGCTATTAGCCAGACCTGCTTTCCATTTTTGACTCGATATAAGGCCAGGTTGCAGCCTAGATGTGTGATAGTAGCTGCGACGTCAAGATATCAGCCAGAGCTTCAGCTTCAGTCGCAACGTGAACTATATGTTCTGTGTCTTCTACTACTTTAGTTCTAAAGAGTTAATAGTTTCAAATAGTTACTTAAATGACATTAATGTGTACCTCTCATCTTCTAGTACTAGACTCTGACCTTTTGTCAAAGACAATACATGAGTCTCAATAATTTACACAAGGACAGTTTTGTTTCAGCAGGCTGCGTTTATTGTCCTGTTAGTAGCAATTTAATTTTTATCTAGCTTAATAGACCGTGGTTAGATCCGTTCAGTGGTTTTTCCCACCTAACTCTTTTTTGGCAATAGTGTTGTTCTTTGGCCTGAAACCAACTCAGAGTAAATTCAGGGATAGCAGAGCAGCTCTTGCTGTTTCTAATTAAATCTACAGTGGAATCATCATTTCCTTCAATGCGGTGTCAGCCCATGGACTGGAGTCTACAGGAACTACAGCCCAGCGTCTGGAGAGCCTCACTCTAGTTCAGGGCACTCACGAGGTTCCCATATGTTCTTGGTCCGGGAGAAGTTCAGATGTAATGAGTTAATGTAGTTACGTAGTTAGCGAGGTTGAAAAAAGTTCAACCTTTCCAAGACATCCATATCTAGGTTGAACCAGATGAAGTTAATGCCAGCGGTGCTTCAGAATGAAAAAAAAAGACAATTCTTCATGACTCCAATAGGCAGTCAGATTTCTTCCTGGATCAAAACGATGGATACAAGACAACTTTGAATGATATAAGCAGATAAAAAGGACATTCAATAATATCTTGGCTTCTAACTAGAACATGTATCCTCTTGACAGTAGCTGTAAATCATAAAATGCAGCAAGCATCTTTTCTTGGAAGCTCTGCATTGGTAATGTTATCAGATTTATGGGCAGCATGCTTTCTTAGCTCTTTCTACTGTTTGTATTGTAAATTCCCCTTGAGCACTTGGCTGGTAACATTTTTGGTTATGCAATCGCAAATCAGAATGAACTTTTGGATGATTGTAGCTTGAGTTAAACACTGCAGCAATCTAGCCAACCTTTGATCGAAACCTAGTCAAGTGAGTTGAAGCCTCCATGTTTGAGGTCATTATTGCAGAGGCGCTTGAATCATTAGAATAGTCTCCTGGGTGTTCTAAAAGACACATTTCCACAGATTGCAGAAGCTAATTTAACAGGCTACTGGCTTCCAAAAAATCAATAATTATTTTCAGCCCTGTAAGGGTATTTGATTATTTTTACTTACGTTGTTCACCATGGTGAATAAAAATGAAGACACCCTTCAAAGTGTCATTGGAAATTGAAGTTCTGCTCTGCTCCCAGTTGCATGTTGTATTCAATTATTTATATTGCAGGTCAGTAACTCCATCAAGAGCTGGGCGTTCAAATGAAGCTAATCAAGAGCGCAGCACAACCCTCAGTAAGCATCTTTTGAGCAAAGCCACGGGGGCAGAAAAGGTGGGTGCAACCCCTGAGCTTTCCAGGCACAGAGCAAACTGTAAGATCTGTCATACCTGCCTGCGCCGACTCTATTTTATAAAATATGTTTGACCGTGTAGGAGGTATACACCATTACGGACCAGAAACTGTGTATAATTGAAAGTCTGTTATTAATAAAGTGCATCTAAAGCAGAATGTTACCTCAATGTCTTCCACAAGGGTGAGAAAGATAATTAGCGCAATACAATAGACAACTCCTTCAGTATAATAAATGCCAATCACCCTAGTCATTCTTCAAGGCTTTCCAACTCTTTGACACAGTTACCCTCATATGTGTTATTTCTAGGACAGAAAATGCCAGTGGATTTCACCTTTTACTTGCACACAGCTATAATATGCTTTAAAGCAGGCATGTCCAAAGTCCGGGCCGAGGGCCAATTGCGGCCCACGTTCCGGACTGATAAGACCCCACAGATAAGTTGCCCAAATATAGATCTGTTTTTTTATATTAAAGGCTTAATTTAACACCTGTTTAGATTTGTCATCCAAGTCACAAAATGAAAAGTATGCCGTTTTCAATAAACTTTGCATAAAATAGTTAATTTGTGTGTAATTTTAATGGTTCAAAGAATGTCAGGCAAAATGGTCGGACCTAGCACATGTTCACTTCATCAATCTAGCACTCTTCGAAAAAAGTTTGGACATGCTTGCTTTAAAGGGACCATCTAGTATCCCATACAGGTCCACCAATGAAGACTGTATATTATAGTCCAATAATACACGTAACAAAGAGAGCATACAGCCCCTATATGCTTGGCTTCTTGCACCAGTTTTGGCTGCTTAAATCAGCCCCGCAATGAAGCCAGCTGGTGGCGAGCGTAGCGTGTGCATGTACTGGTATGTACTGGTATAGACTCGGAAGCGTATGTACGTTCTGCCAAATGCCAAAAGGGCAGGGAAGGCAGGGCAAATTCGTAGTGCGGATTCTGATCAATCTCTATTGAAAGGTGACACTCAGCTATCTTATACAATAAAGTACACATGATGGCTGTAATCAGCATACCTTTAATTTAGTACACTGATTGAAGAACATGCATGTGGAAAGTAATATGAATATTACTTACTGTTATTAATTACTGTTATTCAGGAGAGTGAAAGGTTGAAGAGATTGCCACGGTTCCAGCCCGTTGACATTAGTCATCCTATAAGGATACTTGATGTACCTTCACACAGAATCCCACAGCAAGCCCAACCACGGCTCTGCAACCTACCTATCCAGAAATCGGTGCCAGCGCGTCCACTTCCCGCAAAACCGTCTGCCAAGCAGGTATGTTTAGTGTATAGTGTGTCCACAACTTCAAGACAACATAATCTAGAACGATCATTAGCAATTCAGGCCGACAGTAGCTGAACACAGTATCAAGATTCTTCCAAAAACAGCTAACTAAATGTGTTCTGTACGTCAACAAAGTGGGGAAAAGGCTTGAATTGCCATGGATGTGGGGAAACTACATAATAGTTGGACTAGTAGCTTTTTATATGTTCAAAAAAGGCGATCTTAAATATTAAAATAATCTGATAAGGCTGATAAATGTCTTCTACAATAACACTTCACCATTACATGAAGAAGTTCAATAATCCCAATGCAGTGATATCTTAATATAAGGTACAAATTAATACAATTAAGGACAAAAACAGAATTACTATATTTTTTATGATAGATTATCTTTAATAATTACAGAAAGAATTGATCTACTGTCATTAGTAAAATCATTTATCAATCCCTATTTATTTTATAGGCCATATTATCATGTAATGGCTTCGCTGCAATGCCTTGGTCATTACTGAAAATGTATAGTCATGAATTGCCAATTTAAAGCAGCTTAATTTAAGGCCACCATTTCTATAATCAATAAAGGCATAAATAAAGATATGTGTCCTTTTAACTCTGTAGTGTATGTACTGCTTTATCTGCGCTAATGTCAGAACGCAGAGACGATGAACTGTTTTTACATAGTTTTACTTATTTTTACTTTTAATAAGTGAGAATGTTAAGCATTATGCATAGTAAGTCCCTAGCAGGGCTATTACTACTAATATATATATATATATAATATTATATATATATATATACATATATATATACATATATATGAATATAGAAGCAAGAGTCAATTGCAGCCTCTCAGCATTTTGAGCTGGTTGGCCAATAGGAGACAAGCATGGTAGATATTCCACCTCCTATTGGCTCCATCCAGTTCGCCAATAGCAGTTTTTTTGTCCGTTTTCATGAATAAAACTTGTGCACTTTGGGCTAATACACTTTCCATGCTCAAGGCTTCTCAGTAACTTAAGGGGTTTATTTAACATTTTCCCAATAATTGGAGAATGTCCAGCCGCTGGCCACACGCTGTACCAGATCTGGCATTGGGTGTGATGTTAATATCTCTTTCTCTGCTTTGTATCTTTTGGCTAATACACTTTCCCTGCTCAAGGCTTCTCGGTAACTTAAGGAGTTTATTTAACATTTTCCCAATAATTGGAACCATTATTTACATGTGTCTGTGTATGGATTATGAAGGGTTAAATTAGTTTAAATAAAATGATATGTGAAATGAGTGAGAACCTGTCTTGTTTTTGAGAAATGTAAGTGGGGATAATCCCAGTATGTGGTCTGAAATGTTAGTATTTTATCAGATTACTGTTCTTTAGGTGTAGGGTATGTTAATAAACTAGAAGAACACATCAGTTTAATCGTAAACAGTCAGAACCACCACATATAAAAATCTGAAAAATCTGTGTTTAGAAGCCAACCGTATTGGAGCTACGCATAAGAATCAAGTCTGGTGTAAAGCAGTAATATATTATATATATATATATATATATATATATATATATAATGTATGTATATATATATATATATATAGTAATGTCTTCTGAATACTATCTGTAGCATAGATAATCACAGTAACTACAGCTATATGTGTATCTATACTGCTCCTATATTAAACATTGTACATCCTTAACTTTGGATGACATCGATGTGATGACGATAAACTCATGTACCTTGCGGCCGGGAATGTCCAGCCGCTGGCCACACGCTGTACCCGATCTGGCGTTGGGTGTGATGTTAATATCTCTTTCTCTGCTTTGTATCATCTTATAAATATAGAAATAAAAAAAGAAAATTAGTTGTATTTCATTCTTACGCTAGTCGTGTAACTCTTCCATTTGTATAGAAACTATTTTGCATTCAGCATAGTTTTCCCAACATTTGCATTCTCACTCAATGGACGGCATTTTTTATTTTATGAACAGCATGTGAAGCGCAATGTTATGTATAATTTCTTTTACAATATCATTTCCCCATGTGAGTTGATTTTCTCCATTCCACGGTAGAACTTCATTTTCTGTTAAGTATCTAGAGTCTGGATGTGTTTCCCTAGGCAGTATATAAAGTCATCTCGAGTAGCCAAATGGCAATGTTCCCATCGCACAAAGAGATAGGCTGAGCGTTTAGAAGAAATAGACATTTTATTTCCTTGTTTGCCATGCCTGGATACTTCATGAATATCCGTAACATCCCTAATACTTCCTTTTATGTATCTAATGTTCTTTCTCCAAACAATTACTGATAAGCAAAGCATATTTATGCATCCTTATCCAGGAAACTAGAGATTATAGTCTTTACGACAATAGCCCAAACAGTTAGCTAAACGCAGACTCATACAATGGGAAACAGGAAAAACATAACTACTAAAAAAAACTGCATTTTACTTACTTATTTTAACTTTCTCATTGTGCGAAGCTGAATTTGTATCTGCTGGTTTATCTGTTTCAGTGCCAAACAATTATTGGGCAAACCCTGCTTAAAATACATCATTTTGTATGAAAACCTGCTTCCACAAGATCATTTTTATTCTTGTTCTTGCACTGATTTCACTCAAAAAGTAACATTTTTCCTGCCATTTTTATCAGATTAAAAAGAATTTTTCACATTTACTGTGCAATTGAGTCTACAACAACAAAAAGAATTTGTTAGCATTGCCATAAAGCATCAGCCCAGCGCTGTGCTTTGGCAGGGAAAGTCACCCGGAATATCACATGACTAACAGCAATGGCCGCCACCGGGTCTGCAGATAAAGGAAATTTAACGGAATAAAGCAAGGTTAATGATAACCTATTGGCTACACACAGCATTGTATTTTAATGCTGAAGGAGAATAATATTTTTTCGTCCCCTTTAACCTCGGTTTTGGGACAGTGTTGGTATACTGATCTTGTTTTCGCTCTGTTGTAGTTGTGAAAGAGCTAAAACACTGAAATTGCCAGTTAAGACGTTTACATACACTCTATGGTACTATTGCCTTCAGCAATATCAATTTTCTCTTCCCTTTGTTCTTGAAGTTGTGCTTCGTGTTTTTTTGACTGCTAGACTGAGAGCACAAGCATATTAAACAACTGTTCAAAGCTCTTTACACATCCCATTAAACTAAAGTGCTATATATTTTATTTAAACAAAAGATCTTTCCGGTGCGTGAATTGTGGAAGCTCTAGAAGTGTAAATAAACTGTTGATAATCCTACGTGGGGCTGTGCACCCCTGTGATATGTGTGCGGGAGTTAAAACACGGCAGAAACGTATAAAGGTCAGGTTCTGTTAGTAGGCATTTTAGTGATATGTCCCAAAGGAACATTCTATAAAAATATGCCGATTGATACGCTTTTGACTGTTTTTAACAACAATGCTTACATGGCATGGGTTGCGTGATGCATAGTGGTTGGTAAATAAGTAGGTCGTTGGCTGCTCAAGTAGGTTTTTCTAAAGTCATATTGTAATATATATATATATC